>JAWHQI010000603.1:0-497906 GCA_033032865.1 Dactylorhiza incarnata
GAGGGAAAGAAGCTAGGCGATGGATTCAATAACGCAGCGCGCGACTTGTTTCGAGGTCGCGGCATGAAAAAACGAACGGAATGGAAATCCGCTGCCTTTTTACCTTGAAGCAAGAGGTTGGGCTGCGGCGGGGGCGGCCTGGCGAGTTGATCTCTTACCCGCTCCGCCTTCACCTGCATAAATCGCAGACCGGCAATCACGGGATCGACAGAGGCCGGTATGGATTCTGCAGCCGCGACCTTAGGGAGGATGGTCTCCTTAAGGCTGGTCGCATCCTCGGACAGAGCGGATCTTTTTTCCCCTGGCGGGTTGGCAGCCTGCAGTTCGGCGGAAGTTCTCAGCTGGTCATCCTGCTTCTGAAAAGAGTCAAAATCTTTGAGAAGGTCGCTCACAGAAATACTATGCGCATCAACCAGAGCCTGGTCGTTCGGCTGAGGGGAGGGAGTGGTCAGGCCTTCCGAGACCTCATTCTCACGCGATTTGCCCTGCAGCCTGACCGCTCTCGATTTACCAGAGGCCGCCTTATTCTTGGCCTTAAGCTTCTTCATTTTTTGGAGGAGCCTGTCCGCAGCGGACTCCTCCATCTTCCTCTTCTTCGACTTCGGGACAGTTGGCTTGTCCGGGCTGTCCTCAACATTGATTATGGGAGACTCCAGACCGTCCGGCTTGGGGGAGTCAACTGCTTCTCCCGCTTCATCCCTTATCTTCAAATGAAAGACCCCTGACGGGGTAACTTCCATCTTGAAGGACTCATCCCCGTCGCCTTTCGGGGAAGCAGCTTCCAGGTCTGTCCTACCCGGTGGAGAAGGCGGGTTGTTTCCCTGGACAGAGAAGATTGGGGGCGGGTTCGAGCTGCCCGCTCCATCCTTAGTCGGCGGGTTCGAGCTACCCGCCTCATCCTTAGTCGGCGGAACAACTGCTGGCTCAGGGAGCAGTTCGGTCGGTCTATCCTCCTGTTTAGATGATAAAGCAATTGTTAAACCTACAGGCAGGTCGGTCGGTTTATTCGTAAAGGCAATTGTTACCGTCTTATCAGGCCGCTTCGTCTTCTTCTTCTTCTTCTCTTTCGAGCGGTCTCTATCACGGTTCTTTCCGGACTTCTCAAGAAGCTCGAGTTCAGCCATCAGGTTCACCATCTTTCTCGAGTTGAGCAAACCGAAAGTTCTAACCGCAACAGGCGAATAGTGACTCGTGGTAACAATAGAGTTATGCCAGAGTCGAAGCTTCTGGAGCATTTATAACCAGCAGGGTGAAGTCGGCGCGATCTCCGGCTAGCACTGATATTTTCGAAATCTTCACGGAAATTTAAAAATATGCGGGGATTATGTTTACCCGGGAAACTGCTTCCAGGAGGGTTACTCCCAGACCGCGCGGTTTGCGGGTCTAAGTCGCCCGGTTCAGGTCAAACGAGGTCTATCGACTCCGGCTAGTACAGGCCGGGCGTCTGTGACAACTCAGGCCGCCTCCAAGTACTAAAGGTAATCAGAGCCCAAGTCCAACAGGACAAGCCGCGGTCTCAAGTCAGAAGTCGCGCGGCCTATGCAATAGAGGCAGCCAAGGTCCAAAGTCAAAGAACAAGCCGCGGTTTCATAGCAGAGACCGAGCAGGTAGCCTCATCGCCTTGGCCTCCTCATCTCTAGCTACTGGTCAGACAAGTCGGAAGGGCAAGCCGCCAAGTCGCGCGGCTTATTTACTTCTCCTTTTTTGTGTATCCCGTCACCGCCTGCCCGTTTCTCCTGTACCCGGGCAGGCGGTTATTTTATCCCTGCCCGCTCGGGCAGGCCCCCAAGCCTATAAATAGGGGGCGGCACTGTTCACAAGAGACGCACACTTGAATCTTGGAGCTCGCTTGTTTGAGCTGCGGACTCAAGTTTCCCGTCTTGCGGACTGTCTGACCGGCCGGCTTCTTTTTTCCTGCACTTGCAGCCCGCTGTAACCTCTTTTTTGTAATCAAAGGAAAGCTCGTCGCAAGAGTGGCATTCGCCGCGGCGGGCGAAGTCTGGTTTTGACCGCTGCCAGCGGTCTCCCTTTTTTCTACTTAAAAAGTAACCGACAACCCGCAGCCTCCGGTTTCCTTCGGAGGAGCGATCTCAGCCTCAACAAGAGTAACTTGTTATGACGAGGCCGCGGGATGAAGAAGCGGACAGCTTTATAATCCGTGGGATGCTTACCTGGTACGAAAGGATCAGGCCGCAGCGGCTTGTTCAAAACCCGCTCCGCTCCTTCCTTCTTCGCCATCATTATCTCCTCACCGGTCATCACCGAGGGGACCTCCGCCTGCACTCTCAGCACTTCTCCGAGTTCCCTCGCTCTCTCTTCGACCTCCAGAGCGGTCCGAGCAGCAGCTTCTTGCTTTTCGACCTCCAGAGCGGTCCGAGCAGCAGCTTCTTGCTTTTCGACCTCCAGAGCGGTCCGGGCAGCAGCTTCCCGCTCTTCGACCTCCGCCCGAGCGGTCTCCTCGGGATGGGCTGTGTTGTCTGTGGTAGAAACAACTCGCTTTGAAGACATCGGGCTGTCAAGAAGCTTATCTCGCCCCATCAGCTCGTCCATATCCTGAAAGATCCCATTGAGTGATAAGCTACTCGCCGAGTCCGGAGGCAGGTCGCCTGGTTTCGCATCAGGGGTAGCAGGAGAGTCATTTACCTTAGCGGGTGGAGGGGTCGTTAGGCCAAGCTCTTCTTTTAACCGCGAGTTGGTCTGGAGGAGGGATTCGGCCGGTTTCTTGAAGGCCGCCCTTTCCTTGGAGGCTAGCTTTTGGACCCTCTTGGTTATTCGCTCGGTCACTGACCCGGTCTTCTTCCTCTTCCTCTCTTTCTTACCCGGAACTGGGCTAACCTCTTTGGAGGGAATGGTGTAGTCATCCACGGACAAAGGGGCACTCAGCTCGCCCGGCCTTGAAGAATTAACCGCCTCCTCCCCCAAGTCTCGGACTAGCAAATGGGGGTTCCCGGACGGGGTGATTTCCATGTCAAACGAGTCGGCCTCGCCGACCTTCTTCGAAGGGCTATTGGAGTCAGCTTTTCCAGAAGGGGCGGCCTTCCCTTTGTTCAGCGGGCTAGCAGCCAGTTGGCCAAGATCGTTGGGGGGAAGCCCGGAACTGTCCGCTGCGGGCTCCGTAGGAGTCTTGGGGACTGCTGAGCCTACTACGGACTTGGAATTGTCCGCCGCGGCTTTCTCAGCCCTTTTCCTCTTTTTCCGGTCTTTCCGGTCCTGTTGTTCCTTTTCCTTCTGCGATCTCTCAGTCAGATCACGCCTTTTACATTCCCCTTTTTTCTGATCTCCGGCGGGATCCACACGGTCTAACACGGCGTCCAAGAAGTCCATGATCGAAGAATTACCGGTCTTAGAAATTCCAACCGCAGCTGGCGAGCAATATCTCGAGATTTCAGAAAAAACTCTGCAGAGTGAGTTCTCTGGCTCTCTTATAGAATTCAGGGCAAGTCAGAGCGGTCTCCCGGTTAAAGTTTATATTTTCGAAATCCTCTTGAGATTTGAAAATATGCGGGGATTATGTTTACCCGGAAAACCGCTTCTCGGGTTTGATCACTCTCGGACCGGGCGAACTGCTGGGTCAGGCCGCTGAGTTCCAGGATCGGTAGCCCTCAGCTCAGGGTAAACCAGACCGGGTGGTCCGAGGTCAGTTTCGGACCGCCCCCAAGAGTGAAAGTCGCAAAGGGCCAAAATAAGAATGCTATCCGCGGTCTCAGGAAGGAGGTCGCTCGGGTAGTGATACAGAGATTCAAGATTCACACCCAGAATAGCAAGCCGCAGTTTCAGCTCGGGAATTACTCGGGTTATCTTCTGAAGAGCAGCCAAGCTATGTCCAGAAGACAGACCGCGGTCTCAAACCAGAGGCCGCCCGGTCTGAATCATTGACTTGGTCCCGGTATCTTCAGCCTCAGGCCAGACAGGTCGGAAGAGCAAGCCGCCAAGCCGCGCGGCTTCTTTCTTTTTTCTTCTTTATGCATCCCGTCACCGCCTGCCCGTTTCTCCTGTACCCGGGCAGGCGGTTATTTTATCCCTGCCCATTCGGGCAGGCCCCCAAGCCTATAAATAGGGGGCGGCACTGTTCATAAGACACGCACACTCGAATCTAGGAGCTCGCTTGTTTGAGCTGCGGACTCGAGTTTCCCGTCTTGCGGACTGTCTGACCGGCCGGCTTCTCTTTTTCTGCACTTGCAGCCCGCTGTAATCACTTTTCTTTAATCAAAGGAAAGCCCGTCGCAGGAGTGGCATTTGCCGCGGCGGGCGAAGTCTGGCCTTGACCGCTGCTAGCGGTCTCATCTTTTCATCTAAAAAGTAACCGGCAACCCGCAGCCTCCGGTTTCCCTCGGAGGTGCATTCTCGGACTCAACATGTAGTCCTTGCTCAGGTTCCAATTACGGTTCGTTCATTGTTTGTGGCTCTTAAACTTCCTCAAGTTCTACCTTTGCAATCTTTCTGGATAAGAACTCTTTCTCCAAAAAGACATCAGTCCTTGCGACAAACACTTTGCCCTCAGACGGAAAGTAGAAGTAGTATCCTTTGGTTTCCCTAGGATACCCCACTAGATAACATTTATCCGATTTGGGTTCCAGCTTGTCAGGCATTAGACGTCGCATGTATGCCTCACACCCCCAAATCTTGATGAACGACATACTAGGACGCTTCCCAGTCCATATCTCATATGGTGTCTTTAGAACCGTTTTCGTTGGAACTCGATTTAGTTTGAAAGCAACAGTCTCTAAAGCAAAACCCCAAAAGGAAACGGGCAAATCTGCATGACTCATCATCGATAGCACCATGTCTAACAAGGTACGATTCCTCCTCTCAAAAACACCATTATGTTGAGGTGTTCCGGGCGGAGTGAGTTGTGATACAATACGACACTCTTTCAGATGATCACGAAACTCATGACTCAGATATTCGCCACCTCGATCAGATCGGACTGCTTTTATCCTTTTTCCCAGTTGGTTTTCTACTTCATTCTTAAACACTTTGAACTATTCAAAGGTCTCGGATTTATTCTTCATAGGAAACACGTATCCGTATCTACTGAAATCATCAGTAAATGTAACGAATTAGTAGAACCCACCTCTAGACATAGAACTCATGGGTCCGCATACATCACTATGTATTATACCCAAGAGATCATTAGCCCTCTCATTACAACTAGTGAAAGGAGCTTTCATCATCTTGCCCAACAAACATGACTCGCATCTCTCAAATGATTCATAATCAAATGAGTCCAGTAGTCCATCTTTATGGAGTTTGGATATGCGTTTCTCGTTTATATGGCCTAAACGACAATGCCAAAGGTAAGTAGGATTCGAATCATTTGTCTTTAGTCTTTTAGTATTTTCTACATTATAGATTAGATGGACTAAGTTCAAAACATATAAACCATTAAACAATTGGGCAACGCCATAACAAACATCATTCTTATAAATAGAACAACGATTGTTCTTAATTAGGAAAGAAAAACCAATCATGTCCAAACATGAAATAGAAATAATGTTTCTAGTTATGGTCGGAACATAATAACAATTATCTAGTTCTTTTACAAGCCCTGTGGGCAAGGAAAGACGATACAATCCTACGGCAACGGCAACAACTCTTGCTCCATTTCCAACGCGCAGGTCTACCTCTCCTTTACCCAGCATTCTTCTCCTTGTCAGTTCCTACACATTTATACAAATGTGAGAACCACATCCGGTATCCAATACCCAGGATGAAGGAGCAGAAAGGTTTATTTCTATAACGAAAATACCTGAAGCGGAAGTCATACTTCCCTTCTTCTTCTGCAGATCTTCTAGATACTGAGGACAGTTCCTCCTCTAGTGCCCTGCCTTACCACAATGGTGGCACTTCCCTTCCTTAGCCAATCCTTTCCTTTTCAGTGCTGAAGACTTGGGATCAAGATGTGACTTAGGTCCTACCTTAGTCTTCTTGAATCCCTTGACCTTGCCCTTGTCTTTATGCACCATCAGTTTGGGGCTAGCAGGCTTGGTCTTCTTCATGTTGATCTCGGCAGTTCTTAACATGCCTAGGAGCTCAGGCAGTGTCTTGTCAATTTCATTCATATTGTAATTTAAGACAAACTGCTCGTAACTGTCCGGCAACGATTGCAGGATCAGATCAGTGGCCAACTCTTGGCTCAAAGGAAACCCCAATCTTTCAAGGCTCTCTATATACCCAATCATCTTGAGTACGTGAGTTCCTACTGGGTCTCGAGCTCCCATCTTACACTGAAATAATGCCTTGGATATATCAAACCTCTCTTGGCGAGCTTGCGCTTGAAACATTTTCTTCAGGTGCTCAACCATCTCATAACAACTCATGTTCTCATGTTGCTTCTAAAGCTCAGAGTTCATGGTCGCGAGTATAAGGCATTCAACATCCAAGGAGTCATCTCCATACTTCTTATAAGTATCTTTATCTGCACGTGGTGCATTAGCGGCTGGCTCTGAGGGGGGATCTTCTTCCAAGACATAGAGCTCGCGCTCTTGCCTGAGAACAATTCTCAGGTTTCTATACCAGTCAAAGAAATTTGTCCCATTTAGCTTATCTTTCTCAAGGATCGCTCTCAGGGACAAGGCGGAGTGAGATCCACTTGCCATGGATATTCTACAAGGAATTTTGCAAAGTAAAATTTAGTACTATATTTCAAAATACATTTTATATATTTTTAATAAGGACTTTTATTAAACAGCTCCCACTATTTTAATCAAATCAATAACCCTTGATATCGATTCAGAGAGTTTATGCGAGCTACTCTCTTAGTGGACAAGATCCGTATTTTCACCAACATAACGAGTCCGCTTTGGCGTTCCTCTCATAATGCGGTTATTTAGGTAGACAACATTTGTCAATTGCATCACTATGCAACTCTTGTATGGTTGGTGAATAACTCTTTATTCGCATGCATCATATGGAGCATGCCAACCCTATGCCTATAGGCACTCAACCTTTGAGGTCACCTAGTTAAGTTAGACCCGATGTCGACAGTGGGATATCACAATTATCCGCTCGCACCCTTACCAAGATAGATTAATGCACCTTGCTTTGGCAAGCCCACACTTCATCGATCGAGGCAGGAAGAGTGTCATCCATCGGAAGGCATCCAAATACTTAATATTAGATAAGGGATTTTTATTTCAAGTGATTAACATTTTAATCATGATTAACATTTAATCACAGTGCACAATCAGAAAATAAAATTACAACATTCACATTCCAGATACATCCCAGATGTGCACAAAAACAGTCTATCAACACTTTGACAAAATAGGGCTAAATCTGAGCATTTAGAACACTTCTAAATCTCTAGATTTACATGCATTGGACATATAAACAACAACTCCACTTGTGCAGTAGACAAGCTCGTCTCTCATGTCAGATTCAATAATCTAAACAATTTGGTTTCACAAACTATTTTGAGGGACGGTTACTGCAGAGGAGAAACCACCTCTGAAACATGAAAATCGCAACCCAATCACATGCGTTCCTGGCGGGGTTCCAAGGGGCCGCTCCCCTGGCGAGGTCTTAGGGGCAGAGCCCCTAAGGGGCAGAGCCCCTAAGGGGCAGAGCCCCTAAGGGGCAGAGCCCCTAAGGGGCAGAGCCCCTAAGGGGCAGAGCCCCTAAGGGGCAGAGCCCCTAAGGGGCAGAGCCCCTAAGGGGCAGAGCCCCTAAGGGGCAGAGCCCCTAAGGGGCAGAGCCCCTAAGGGGCAGAGCCCCTAAGGGGCAGAGCCCCTAAGGGGCACAGCCCCTAACGGGGTCAAGGGGCAGAGCCCTTGCGGGGTGCGGGGCAGAGCCCCGTTCAAATTTTTGAAATCCCACCACCAGAAACCACACAAAATCACATCAAATGTGATATTCCAAGAAGAAATTAGGGCATTTAGAACGCTTCTAAATGTCCCAATTTACATGCACTTGACCGCAACCTGGCTCTGATACCACTGTTGGTTTTTCTATACCCCTAACGGGGTGACATATCGAATATGGGCAGCGGAAATAATAACAAGAACAACCCAAAAGAGGCTAACGAATCTTGCGATTTTCAAGATTCAAGAGAATAAGAAAGCAAATTGCAATATACCTTCGCGAGATTGAGTCAATACTCAACCAAGGTGCTCCAAGATGAAACTGGGTAGACAAAATATGAGTTCCAAGAACCGAAATGTGTCGACTCCTCTACAGCGATCCACATGAACGATGGAGAACCCCAAAGCCTTGTCGAACAAGGAATGGTCGGAGAAAGAATGTCCTCTGCGTCCCCAGGAACTGCTAGATCCGTTGAAGGGGAGGCGGCGACTGTCGATGGCGATTAGGTCGGCGGACGGACCGGGAGCGATCAGAACACTTCCGTCTTCGGCTCTCCAGAAATCGCGAGAAAGACTTGATCTATTCCGTGTTTTTCGAAGACCTAATCTCATTCCTTTTATGCGCAAGTTATAAAATAGGCTATCCGCAGACCAGAGGAAAAACAAAACATTTCTGTTCAGATTTACATTCGCCGAATTCGACTAATCAATATAATTGAATTCGACTCAGATTCGGCGAAACCATTTCGACGAATTCGTCTATATAAATTCGGCTATATAAATTCGGCGAAACCCTTTAGCCGAATTTTTCATTTATTCAACTAAACACTTTTGCAGAATTTTGACTTAGCCGAATTCGTCTAAACCCTTTAGCCGAATTCGTCTAAACCCTTTAGCCGAATTCGTCTAAACCCTTTAGCCGAATTCGTCTAAACCCTTTAGCCGAATTCATCTAAACCCTTTAGCTGAATTATCTAGTATAAATCCATTCGTTTAAACACGTTAAACGATTTCCTTTTTGAGAATTCTCAACTTGATACCAAGCAGTCACAAGATTGGTCCTCCACTCATATCCAATATGAGTAAGGCCAACACAATCCTTTCTACAACTTCTCCAAACGCTTTTATGCGCGACCCTATAGGCTCATATTGCATTGGTAGTAAGACTAACTGTTGATTGCTTTGAGATCACCTCAGAAACTCCAACAGCTTCGCCCTCTTGCGGGTAAGAAAGGCGGGCACCATGAGAAGCCGCCCCCTAGAAATCAAGGACTCGAGCTGGCATGCTGTGCGCGGCTTCCTGGTAGAAGTTTTGCCTGGCCGCAAAACCTTCTTGCAATGGTTGGAAGTTGGCAGCTTGTGGTAGCGGGTAAGGAGGAGGTGGAGGAGGGACCGGAGTCACCGCCTGATTGACCGCGGCTTGCTGTGGAACTAACCGCTCGGTTAATAGAGCTAAAGTCTGACTGATTGCGTCCAAACGCTGATCAGTCGCCTTCTGAGCCCGCTCGGCTTCTCTTCTGGATTGCTCCAAGGCTTCACACAAAGAGTCTTCATTGTGATCGGAGCGGTCTCCAAGAGGGAACTGGCGGTCTGACATTGTAGCAAGGATTTCATCGACAATCTGAGATCTGAAGGTCGCGTGTTTCTGTTGAATCCGAAATCGCACCTCCGAAGAAAATCGGAGGCTGTGGGCTGCCGGTTACTTCTTAGGTAGAGGAAACGTGACCGCGCCCGTCACGACAAATGCCACTCCTGTGATGGACTTTCCTTTGATTGAAGTAAAGGGATTATAGCGGGCTGCAAGAGCAGAAAAGAAGAAGTCGGCCGGTTAGGCAGGTCGCAAGACGGGAAACTCGAGACCGCAGCTCAAACAAGTGAGCTCCTGGATTCGAGTTTGCGTGCCTTGGGAACGTCGCCGCCCCCTATTTATAGGCTTGGGGGCCTGCCCGAACGGGCAGGGATAAAATAACCGCCTGCCCGGGTAAAGGAGAAACGAGCAGGCGGTGACGGGATACAAAAAAGGAAAAAAGAAAGAAACCACGCGGCTTTGCGGCTTGCGCTTCCGATCTGTCTTGACCAGGGGATAAAGATGCTGTGCCCAAAGTGATGATGCAACCCGGGCGGTCTCTGACTTGAGACCGTGGTGTTTACCCAGAAATCGGCGATCCTCTCCGAGGAGGCCTTTTTCGCGACGTTTTTATACATGACGCGCCCAGAATGGTAAGAAGGGGCGACCTCCTCCTTCAGATCGCCCAAGGCGTGTGGCCTCCTTCAGGCCGCCCAGCAGGGGGCAGCCTCCTCCGTCAGGCCGCCCGGCAGGGGGCGGCCTCCTCCGTCAGGCCGCCCGGCAGGGGGCGGCCTCCTCCGTCAGGCCGCCCGGCAGGGGGCGGCCTCCTCCGTCAGGCCGCCCGGCAGGGGCGGCCTCCTCCGTCAGGCCGCCCGGCAGGGGGCGGCCTCCTCCGTCAGGCCGCCCGGCAGGGGGCGGCCTCCTCCGTCAGGCCGCCCGGCAGGGGGCGGCCTCCTCCGTCAGGCCGCCCGGCAGGGGGCGGCCTCCTCCGTCAGGCCGCCCAGCAGGGGGCGGCCTCCTCCGTCAGGCCGCCCAGCAGGGGGCGGCCTCCTCCGTCAGGCCGCCCAGCAGGGACGGCCTCTGCCGTCAGGCCGCCCAATTGAGGCGGCCTCCTCCGTCAGGCCGCCCGGCAGGGGGCGGCCTCCTCCGTCAGGCCGCCCGGCAGGGGGCGGCCTCCTCCGTCAGGCCGCCCGGCAGGGGGCGGCCTCCTCCGTCAGGCCGCCCAGCAGGGGCGGCCTCCGCCATCAGGCCGCCCAACAGGGGCGGCCTCCGCCGTCAGGCCGCCAAGCCGGACGGCCTCTTCCTTCAGACCGCGCAGGTAGGGATCCAGTCACCGGCTCATCGGAGGTGACGACATCGACCCAGAGCCTATAAATAGGACCCTCGACCATGAACAAAGGACAGGCAAGTTGGGGGAAAAATTAGCGGCTAGAAACAGCCAGACCGAACCTAACAGCGGGCGACCTCAACAAATAGGCCCGGGCGACCTCAACAAACAGGCCCGGACGACCTCAACAAACAGGCCGGGCGGCCTCAGAAAAGCAGCCCGGGCGACCTCAACAAACAGGCCGGGCGGCCTCAGAAAAGCATCCCGGGCGACCTCAACAAATAGGCCGGGCGGCCTCAACAAAACATCCTGGGCGACTTGTTTTTCTTACCTGTCATCCTCTTGTACTCATTTCATTTCCATGTATTAAAAGTGGCAAGTTGTAAGACAGATTATTGAATAAAGGGAAAGCCCGTCGCAGGAGTGGCTTTTGCCGCGACGGGCGAAGTCTGGCCTCGCCGCAAGCTAGCGGCCCTCTCTTCTTCTCCCCTCTTCACTCGCGACCCAAGTAACCAGCTGCTCGCAGCCTCCGTTTCCCCCAATTCCCTCGAGTAGATCGTGGAGGTGCAATTTTGGATTCAACACGTGGCTTGCCCTTCGGATTTGATCTTGGTAGTCTTCATGGCGCAACCCAGGCGGTCTCCGACTTGACACCACGGCTTGCCCTTTGGAATTAGGACTTGCTGGTCTTCATGGCGCAACCCGGGCGGTCTCTGACTTGAGACTGCGGCTTGCCCTTTGGACTTAGGACTTGCTGGTCTTCAATCTTTGGAGGCGGTTCGAACTTTGTCAGACCGCCCGGTTTGTACTGGTTGGTGCTGATGGGCCTTGTTAAATCTGAACCGAGCGACTTGTATCCTCAGACCGCCCGGTCTGCGAGTAATGCTATTCGGAAGCGGTCTTCTGGGTAAACACACTAAACAAACTTGAATGGGTAAAATTTGTTCTCCATTGGATGTAGGGCTCCGAGCTCATTCCAAAAAGATGTTGTGCATAAATATTGGACAACCAGATCAAAAGTTATGGCTGTTAAAGTTTATGTGTCAAGATGAGCTAAATCCCTTATTACCCTTGCAACCATTTGTATATTGACCAATAAAATTAGCTGGAATGGTGTAAAATTGTGCTCCATTGGATGTGTGCCTCAGAGCATATTCCGAAAATATGTTGTGGGCAAAAATCCCGCATTACCTCTGGAAGCCTTTCGAACAATAAACAAACTTGAATTGTTATATCCTACCCTCCATTAGATGTAGGGCTCTGAGCTCATTCTAAAAAGGTATTGTGGGAAAAAATTGGGCAACTAGAGCAAGTGTTCTGTCTGTTTGGAGTTTATGTGTCATTTGGAGCTAAATCCCACATTACCACTGCAATCCACTGTAGATCAACCACTAAACGAACTAGAATGGGTATAAATTGTTGTCCATTGTAGGGCTCCGATCTCATTCCGAAAAAATGTTGTGGGCAAAAATCTGACAACCGGATCAAAGTTATGGATGTTTGATGTTTAGGTGTCAATTGGAGCAAAATCCCTCATTTCCACTATAATCCACTATCCGTCGACCACTAAATGAAGACGAACGAGTAAATCCTTTTCACCATAGAATGTATGGCTCTGAGCTCATTCCGAAAAGGTCTTTTGGGCAAAATCAGGACAACCGGATCAAAAATTATAGCTGTTTGAAGTTTAGGTGTCAGTTTGAGCTAAACCCCACATGACCACTGCAACTCAATGTATATCGACAACTAAATGAACTAGATTATGTAAAACTTGCTCTCCATTGAATGTATGTCTCAGAGCTTATTTCGAAGAGGTTTTCTGGGCAAAAATCAGACAACCTGATCAAAATTTATGGCTGTTTCAAGTTTAGGTGTCATTTGGAGCTAAATTTCGCATTACCAGTGCAACCCGCTATATATCGACAACTAAATGAACTGCAATGGGTAAAACTTGAGCTTCAATGATTGTAGGGCTCCAAGATCATTCCTAAAAGATGCTGTGCGGGTAAAATCAGAAAACAAGATCAAAAGTTATTGATGTTTAAATTTTGAGCGTAATTTGGAGCTAAATCTCTCAATCTCACTACCAATCGCATAAAAAATTCTTTCATTTTGAAATTTATGTGTCATTTGGAGCTAAATATCGCATTACCACTACAACCCACTTTATATCGACCTATAAACGAGCTTGAATGGGTTAAAATTGTTCTCCATTGGCTTTAGGGCTCCGATCTCATTCCGAAAAGGTATTGTGGGCGAAAATCAGTCAACCGGATCAAAAGTTACGCATGTTTGAAGTTTCGGTCTCCTTTCGAGCTAAATACCTAATTACCAACCCGGTGTATATTGACCACTAAACAAACTGGAATAGGTAAAAATTGTTCTCCATTGGATGTAGGGCTCCGAGCTCATTCCAAAAAGATGTTATGCGTAAAAATCGGACAACCATATCAAAAGTTATGGCTGTTACAGTTTATGTGTCAAGATGAGCTAAATCCCTCATTACCATTGCAACCATTTGTATATTGACCACTAAAATGAGCTGGAATGGTGTAAAATTGTGTTCCATTGGATGTATGCCTCAGAGCATATTTCGAAAAGTTATGGCTGTTAGAAGTTTAGGTGTCATTTGTGTTTACCCGGAAAACTGCTTCTCGGGTTGGATCATTCTCGGACCGGGCGAACTGCTGGGTCAGGCCGCTGGGTTCCAGGATCAGTGGCTCTCAGTTCAGGGTAAACCAGGCCAGGTGGTCTGATGTCATTTTCGGACCGCCCCCAAGAGTGAAGGTCGTCAAGGGCCAAGGCAAGAAGGCTATCCGCGATTTCAAGTAGGCGACCGCGCGGGTTGTGCCACAGAGACTCAAGGTTCAAGCCCGGAGAACAAGCCGCGGTTTTAGATCAGAGACTATCCGGGTTGCCTCGTGAAGATCAGCCAAGCCATGTCCAGAAGGCAGACCGTGGTCTCAAGCCAGAGGTCGCTCGGTCTGCATCCTTGACTTGATCCCAGTATCTTCAGCCTCAGGTCAGACAGGTCGGAAGAGCAAGCCGCCAAGCCGCGCGACTTCTTTCTTTTTCTTCTTTGTGCATCCCGTCACCACCTGCCCGTTTCTCCTGTACCCGGGCAGGAGGTAATTATATCCCTGCCCATTCGGGCAGGCCCCCAAGCCTATAAATAGGGGGTGGCACTGTTCACAAGACACGCAGACTCGAATCCAGGAGCTCGCTTGTTTGAGCTGCGGTCTCGAGTTTCCCGTCTTGCGGACTGTCTGACCGGCCGGCTTCTCTTTTCCTACACTTATAACCGCTGTAACCGCCTCATTTTAATCAAAGGAAAGCCCGTCGCAGGAGTGGCATTTGCCACGGCGGGCAAAGTCCGGCCTCGACCGCTGCTAGCGGTCCGAATTCTCTAACCAAATAGTAACCGATAATCCGCAACCCTCGATTTCCTTCGGAGGCGCACTTTTGAATCGAACAGAAACACGCGACCTTCAGATCGCGGACGGTTAGTGAAATCTTTGGTTCAGAATGTCAGACCGCCAGTTCCCTCCAAGAGACCGATCCGACCATAGCGATGACTCTTTGTGGGAAGCTCTGGAGCGAACAAAGAGAGAAGCCGACCAGGCCCAGAAAGCAACTGATCAGCGTCTGGACGCGATCAGTCATGCTCTAACTCTGTTAACCGAGCGGTTAGCACCCCAGCAGGCCGCGGCTAACCAGGCAGTAACTCCTGTCCTACCTCCTCCACCTCCATACCCATTTCTGCAAGTCGTCCATTCCCGACCACCACAAGAAGGTTCTGCGGCTCGGCAGAATTTTTACCAAGAGGCCGCGCACTGTATGCCGGCTTGGGTCCTCGACTTCCAAGGGGCGGCTTCTCAGGCCGCTCACTTTTCCTATCCGCCTGAGGTCGCCGCCTACCAATCCTACCCGGCTGGAGCCCCTGCCCGCTCCTATCAGGCGGCCTGTCCGCAAATGACCGCAGCAGAGATCCCCTACCACCCTGCTTTCCCTCTGTACGAGGATACCAAGGAAAGTTCTCCCTTCACGGACGAAATCCGAGGAGAGCCGGCCCCAAATAACTTTCGAGAACCATGCCTGTCAACATATAGTGGGGAGTCCGAACAGGCAATTCATCTCCAAGCATTTGAATCGGCTGTTGCTCTGAGGACCATCACCGATGCAACTAAGTGTAAGCTCCTGGTGACATCCTTTGATGGACAGGTCAGAGAATGGTTTTATGGACTGCATCCTCGATCCATTAGATGTTTTGCGGAATTGCGTAGAGAATTCCTGCTTCGATTCTCTACCTCTAAAAAGAGGAAGAACGGTCCGGCAGCCCTATTTGAGATACGGCAGCAAGAAAATGAAATGTGGGCCCGCTTCGTCGACCGTTTCCAAAGGGAGATAATGGAGGTGCAAAACGTCGATCCGGAATTATACAAGGTCGCTTTGATGCATGGCCTTAGGGAGGGGCCGTTGAAATTTGAAGCCCAAATCAGGGAACCAAAGACATATCAAGAGATGATTAGTCTGGCTAATAAGTTTATCAGGGGGGAAAAGACTAATCTTGGTTATGTTGCCAAGTTGCTCAGCGATAATGATCAGTTTAGTTCCACATCAACCCATCAGCAACGCTACAATCATCCATCTCGGCCTGACTTCCAACCTCGTGCTCAGAGGGGAAGAAACCTTAAGCCTAAGCAACCATTTCTTGGCCATCAACGGTTTTAGGATCAGAAACCGCCGTTGGACATCGCACCCACTCAACCCATGGGGGTTCCACAAATAATGCCCGTGTATCTGCCGCAGTACATTGCACAACCATCCCCAACTATCCCGTCCATCCGATATGATGAATCACAGGAGTCATTCACCCCTCTTAACGTCACCATGAACGAGGTCGTTCAAATTCTCCAAAAGAGGCCTGACTTCAAGAGGCCCCCTCCTTTGAAATCAGAAGTTCGCAATCGGAACCCAAACCTCTATTGTGAATATCACAAAGAGGAGGGGCATCAGACTGAGGATTGTCGGGCCCTCTGGTGGTTGATAGAAAAACTCCTGAAAGAGGGGAAGCTCCGAGGGTTGATTCGGCAAGAAACCCCGGTTGAACCACGAACCGAGAAGAAGAAGGAAGCGGTCGAAGTGACTTGGGAGTGTGCTGATGTAGAAGAGGCAGGTTGTTATGGAGTTATACATCCTGCAACCGAATGTATAGAAGTGAATGATGTTGGCCCCCTTGGCAACGTCTATTGCATCCATGGTGGAGCAGGGGTAGAATCCTCTCGGAAATCTAGCATCGGGAGAGTTACAAGGCAAGAAGTGGCAGTCGCCTCCACTTCTGCTCCAGAAAGGGCAGTCGTTACTTTCGGTCAAGAAGATCTTCCCCCAAATGCAAATCCTTTCGATGATGCAGTAGTGATAAAGGCGGTTATTGAGAACTACACCGTGCATAAAATTCTGATTGATACCGGCAGCTCGGTTAATCTCATTTTCCGCCAAACATTTGAAGCCCTTAAGACTGGAAAGTTTTTTCTCTCCACGGAAGGGCCCCTCTACGGCTTCTCAGGAGAAAAGAAAGAAGTGGAAGGGTGTGTGAAGCTTTTGGTGTCGCTGGGAGGCATAACGAAGCTGATAAACTTCGCAGTAGTGGAAGCCCCGAGCAGCTACTGTGCAATCTTCGGAAGACCAGTCCTGAATGCTTACAAAGCAATAGTATCCACTTTTCATTTGGCCTTGAAATTCGCTGCCGAGGGGCGTCAATATCGGGTCCGAAGCGATCCAAAGGTTGCTCGTGAATGTTATGTAAAGACAGTTAATGTGATCACCAAGGCACCACTTCACAAGGTTCAGGATGACATCCATGAGGTATCCAAACTCCCTAAGGAGGCCGAGGAAAACGCAGAGCGGATAGGGACGTACCTGGAACCTGCCCAGGAGACCCAAGAAATCCCTATTGCTGAAGAGGAAGGGAAGAAGCTGATCATCAACGCCGAGCTATCAAAAGAAAAGAAGGTTCAGTTAATCTCCTGCCTGTTGGAGAATCTAGACATCTTCGCCTGGTCGGCGGAAGATATGCCTGGAGTAGATCCAGATGTTGCGTGCCATCACCTCAACATCTCCCCTGAATTCAAGCCGATCCAACAAAAGAAGAGGGATGTAGAAACCAAGCTGGCGGTACCCATCAAAGAGGAAGTTGCAAAGCTTCTTAAAGCCAATTTCATTTCTGAAATCCAATACCCCACTTGGATGTCAAATGTAGTAATGGTGAAACAATCTGGGGGAAAATGGCGCATGTGTGTAGATTTTACAAAGCTCAATAAAGCATGCCCCAAAGATTGTTATCCCTTGCCTCGGATAGATGTTTTAGTAGATTCCGCGGTGGGATATAATTTCATGAGCTTTCTAGATGCATTTTCTGTTACCACCAGATTAAGATGCATAAACCCGATATCCCGCATACATCCTTCATTACCAACGACGGGTGTTATTGTTATCTTGTCATGCCTTTCGGGCTCAAAAATGCGGGTGCGACATACCAAAGAATGATGGACACGGTTTTTGAAAAGCAGAAAGGAAGAAATCTTGAAGTATAAGTTGATGATCTTCTTCTAAAAAGTAAAACTTTTTCAATCCACCTGAAAGACCTCATAGAGACGTTCGCTACTCTGCGGAGGTTTGAATTAAAACTAAATCCATTGAAATGCGTGTTTGGGGCAAACAAAGGGAAATTTCTCGGACATCTTCTCACCCCTGATGGCCTCGCACCAAATCCGGATAAGGAAAAAGCCATCCTAGATATGACCCCTCCTCGTAATCAGAAAGAGGTGCAACAACTTGGGGGGAGGCTGGCAGGATTGAGCCGATTCATTTCTAAATCAGGAGATAAAAGCGCTCCATTCTTCAAGACACTCAGGGGAGGATCTAAGTTTGAATGGAATGAAGAGTGCGATATTGCTTTCGAACAGTTGAAAAAGTAGTTAACCTCAACCCCTCTTCTTCAAAGCCCTCGCGAAGGGGAAACATTATTCTTGTACTTGGGGGTGGGCCCAGATGCAATAAGCTCTGTCCTGGTTCGGGAAGAGAAAAAGAAGCAATTTCCAATATATTATGTCAGCCACATCCTCAAAGATGCGGAAACTAGATATTCAATCCTGGAGAAATTAGCCTTGGCTTTGGTCATGTCATCACGAAGGCTCCGCCCCTATTTTCAGGCTCATCCTATTCAGGTTGTTTCGGATCATCCACTAAGAAGTATCCTGGAGAAGCCGGATCATTCAGGAAGATTAGCCAAATGGGCAATCGAGCTGAGCGAGTTCGAAATATTGTACATTCCCAGAACGACAATAAAGGCACAAGTATTGGCAGATTTCTTGGTAGACACGATGGAGTCTAATCCTGAACAGGTAGTACAATCTCCTTTGGCTTGGATCATTTATGTGGATGGGGCTTCTGGCAGAAACTCCGTGGGAGCCGGGGTAGTTCTGATCAGTCCAAATGGCATCAGGCTGGCTCAAGCTATCAAATTCTTCTTTTCAGTTACAAATAACCAGGCCGAATACGAAGCACTCTTGGCCGGCCTGAGACTCGCAAAGGAGCTTGGGATAGAACATGTTCATGTGAAAACTGATTCTCTTGTGATGGCTTCGCAGGTTTTAGGGAACTACGAAACAAGAGAACCGATATTAAGAAAGTATCTATTCCTAGCTAAGGAAGAAATCGGGAAAATCAAATCCTTCATCATCGAACACATTCCGAGAACACAGAATGAAGAGGCAGACGAATTATCAAAGTTTGGTCTTCCATCAGGAGGGGTAACCTCGGAACTTTTTCATCCGGCAACGGAGGAAGAGGAGCTCATGCAGATCGATCAGCATCCTTCCTGGAAAGATCCCTATGAATTGTTTCTGTCAAAAGGAGAGTTTCATCCATCAATCAAAGACAGAAATAGGTTCAGAAGAAAGGCGGCCTACTACTACTTAATAGCAGGAGTCTTGTATAGGAAAACTTTGATTTCTCCCTCAGCACGGTGTGTTTCAGAAGAAGAGATCCCGTTCATACTTCAGGAAGTTCATTCTGGGGAATGTGGTAGCCATTCAGGGGCAAAAACCTTAGAAAAAAGGATCCTGCGGCAAGGATATTTTTGGCCGACTATGAGAAAGGATGCTGAAGCAATTGCCAAGCGGTGTGTGCAATGCCAAAAGTTCGCTCCTCTTCAGCATTTGCCTGCTCAGTCACTCAGATCAATAACTGCGCCGTGGCCTTTTGCAGTATGGGGAATGGATCTTATGGGACCTTTCCCAATAGCCAGCGGTCAACGTCATTTTATCATTGTGATGATCGACTATTTCAGTAAGTGGATTGAGGCCAAAGCATTAGCAAAAACTACTACCCATATCGTCAGAAACTTCATCTGGGGAGAAATAGTCTGCCGGCATGGAATACCGCTGGCAATCGTCACTGATAATGGCCCACAGTTCAATAATCCGGAGATGATAAGCTTTTGTGATCAGGTCGGAATTGATCTTCGATTTGCCTCGGTATATCATCCAAGGACCAATGGACAAGTAGAAGCAGCAAACAGGCGAATCCGGCAGCTCTTGATGAAAAGAGTCTTAAATCAAAAAGGAAATTGGGCGGACCAGCTTCCTTCCATCCTTTGGACTCTTCGTACTACCCCATCTTCAGCTACAGGGGAGACACCATTCAAACTATCTCATGGCTCGGAGGTTGTTGTTCCTATAGAGTTTGAGGTGGTCACTCCAAGAGTTGTGTATGCAAAAGAGGGAGGAGAAATCATGGATAGATGAAAATGATGAGGCTATCAAGTATAGTCTAGAACGCAACAATCAGACAGGAAGAAGTTAAAAGGAGAATGGCGAAATATTTTGACAAGAATGTCAGAGTGAAGCAATTTACAGTTGGGGATTTGGTAGTAAAGAAGGTAGATGTTGCAGCCAGGTCTGGCAACGTTGGAAAGCTGGATCCCAACTAGGCAGGGCCTTTCATTATCAAAGAAGTATTAAAGAATGGGGCCTATCGTCTCCAAACCAGCGAAGGAGAAGACATCGCACGCACCTGGAGCGGTGACGATCTTAAACGATTTTATCCTTGAACTATCTCTTTCATTCTTTACGTTTCTTGGGTATTAAATGAAAAGCCCTATACTGACACTTCTCCTTGTCTGATGGTTCTTTACATTATAAATACATATGTACATATCTCACTCCCTGAACCTCTGAGATATCGCCAAATTCTGCTCGAACCCCCTCGGATTGTAGTCATAGCGTAAAACCTACCAAGACCATGTGATACGGGGAGTTTTCGCACACATGTAGTGGTAGCTTGCCAATTCCGCTGCGGTGGTCTTCAGAACTTTGGATCCCGGCCGATATCTGACACACCCCTGCATCAAGGGAGGTCTAGGTGATTGTCAACTCTATCATGCCCCGAAAGGGATATAGTTACAGCTTTGATGATCTTTCTGAGGAAAGCAATGTTCGCCGCCGAGGCCCACCTGCCCAACTGATCATCATAGCCTGTGACCATCGAATACTCTTAGGTACTCTCGAAACGGTGCCTAGTTGGGCCCACAACTGAGTTGATCTCTCTGAGGAAAGCAATGTTCGTCGCCGAGGCCCACCTGCCCAATTGATCAACTCGGCTTGTAACCCTAGGCAAGAGAGCAGATGAGTCGCTTACAGCTCTTATGACCACTTGAGGAAAGCAATGTTCGCCGCCGAGGCCCACCTGCCCACTTGGTCATCTGAGTTTGTACAGGTTTTTTCTTTTTCCTACAGCTCTTATGACCACTTGAGGAAAGCAATGTTCGCCGCCGAGGTCCACCTGCCCACTTGGTCATCTGAGCCTGTAGATTGTTCATCTTCCCTACAGGAAGGCATTCACCTCTGGTGGTTTTTTATATAAACCATTCGAGAAAAATATTATTAGAATAGGTGCAGGTATTCGTCTACCCTAATAAGGGGTTGTGATATTAAGACCAGGCGGTCTGCACTTTTAAGACCGAGCGGTCTGATTGAGTGTAAGTTTGGGTATTTCTGGATTTAATTTTATGATTGCCCGGGTTGCGTTCTAACCGGGCGGGTTTATCCATCTTTTATAAGCTGGATATCTCGGGAGCTAATTATATGATTGCCCGGGTTGCGTTCTAACCGGGCGGGTTTATCCATCTTTTATAAGCTGGATATCTCGGGAGCTAATTATATGATTGCCCGGGTTGCGTTCTAACCGGGCGGGTTTATCTATCTTTTATAAGTTGGATATTTTTGGAGCTAATTATATGATTGCCCGGGTTGTGTTCTAACCGGGCGGGTTTATCTATCTCTCCATTCTATTAAAATTGGATATTTCTGGATCTGGATATATTGCCCGGGTTGTATTCTAACCGGGCGGACCTATCCATCTTTTATTGAGTTAGATATTTCAAGCTCTAAATATATGATCGCCCGGATTATGCTCTAACCGATTGGGTTGAGTTATTCCTTAGCAAACGTTCTCTGGATACAATGGATTACTCGCCAGGATTGAATTCAAACCGCGCAAAGTTATTATTCATTATTTATATCAGCAAGGATAAGATATCTCTGAATGATAAGAAGCCGTCCGGTCTGAATTGCAGTCGCACGAGTCTATCCATTACGGATCATACCATCAAAAAACCGGACATCCCGAGGTTTAAATGAGTAATCACACGAGTTGTATATAGGCCGTCCGAGATCATCAGTTATTACTAATACTCGGATCAAAATAACCGCACGACTCAATCATAGAGAACGAAAGGTAAAAAGGAAAAAAGAAAGACAAAATAGCAACCACAAGTAAGTAACAATAGATGGACAGTTAGACAGGTAAAATTTCCATTCATTTTTTAGAATATGTGTTAACAAAAATTTAACCGCCCGGCTAACAAAAAAAGACCGACGATTATACAAAAATAAAATTAAAACAAAGGCATTATTCTGCCGACTTCTTCTTCTTCTTCTTGACAGGAGAACTCGAGTCCACACCATCAACATCAACGTCGGGTGAATAACCTTCACTTGACGTGGAAGAAGAATCCGATGAATTGCTACCACTAGACCGCCCGGTCTTACTAGCGGAGCCAGTTGTTCCAGAGGACAAGCTGTCCTCATCATCATCATCATCATCGCCGGCATCATCATCCGCGTCGACCTCCTCAGCGGCTCCACCACTTCCATCACCTCCTTGATGGAGTACAATCTCCCTGCCCGCATCGGCTTCAGCCTCCTCGCCCACCTTGGCGTTTCCTTTCTGCCTTCGGCTGATCTCATCAAGTTGGACCTTCAAAGCAGGGAAGAGGTCGGAGAATGTAGTACCCCCGAATCCTTCGCATAGACCGCCCCGGTCTTCCATAAGACCCAAAGCTTTGTTGATCCCTTGGGCCACATGAGGCAACACCTCGTCTTGGAAGGCCGGGTTGGTCATCTCATATTATTTCTGCAAGAAAGGAAAAAAAAATTAGGTCGCTCGGTCTAAACAAAAGAAGCCGCGTCATCATTTGTCAAAACTCACCGCCACGACTTCTTGAAGCAGCGCATTCTCTTCTTGAAGCCGCACATTCTCCGCGACCTGCTCCTCGTACTTCTTCTCCAGAAATTTCTGGACAGAAACCAGCCGCCTGTGCGACAAGGCCATGAAGTGATTGGCCGCGAACCCCCATGCGCCGGCTTGCGCCGCTAGCCGGGGAAGCTCTTCTTCCGGAGTTTTCTTCAGCTTCTTCAAAGTCTTTCGACCATACATAGCGGCCCCGGCGGCTAGAGCATGGCGGTTAATCTTGTCACTTCCCCATGGAGGAAGTGCAGTGGATACCCGGATGCGGCTCCCATCCCTATGACAGAGGACAGTCGGGTTGCCCAGCAGGTCGGGCGGGTTTCCGCAGGAACGAAGAAGTTCGTATTCATCAGGAGAAGCCGGGCCCTCTTCCTCTGATGATGGCGACCTGTTTTGCCGCTGCCTTTTCTCTCTCTGGGTCAAAACCGGGCCGGCCGGAGTGACCGACTTGTTCGCAGGGACAATGTGGGCAGCTGCAAGGTAAAATCAGAAGTTTAAATAAAGCAGTCCGCGTGGTCATATGCAAGCGGTCTAGAGGAACTTACTATGCTCGGGGAGGATGTCCTCTAGCTCTGAGAACAGCGGGATGTAATGATTGATGTCCAACCGCTCGTTCTCAAGGAACACGAAGGTGTCCATCTCGATCTTTCCAAACTGGGGGATCTGGAAAGCCTCTTCTCCCCGAACTTGCGGGTTGGTTTGCAACAGCCCGAAGTTGCCTTCGAGCATTACAAACCGCTCCGACCAGTCCGAGACATTGTTCGCCAGGTTAACGATCTTCAGTCCATGGCAGCCAAAGTAGAGGTGCCCCCTGAAAGTTGAAGTCCCCACGTCGGAGACAGCCCGCACCGAGAAGAACTTCCTGAATAGGTCAAGGGAAAAACTGGTTCGCTCGAACCGAAGGTAGGAAATGAAACTATATATGGAGGCGATGGAGTTCAGTGGAAGTTGGCCGGGTACAACCCCGTAATGGTCGAAAATGGCTATGACTTCAAGTGGCAGCGGAAATTCTAAGCCATATTCAAAGTGGTCGACCGGGACGGCTATTTTGTGCGGATTGGAAGAGTTAATCCGCTCGTCGCGCAAAGGAAGCCGCGCGAGCAGGTTACTCCCTGCCATGTGTTTTGCAATAAATTCATCCAGTTCGCCCTGGGTGAGTCGGCACTCTGGGTGGTCTGCCGAATGAAAGGCCAAGGCCGCATCCGCTCGGACGGCTTTAACCTTAACAGGCCGCTGCGACTTGTTCTTAGATCGCGCCATCTAGAAATCGTAAAAATGACTTCGAAGAGTCCCTACTTATAGATTTTTACGATCTGCAAATAGTAAAACTATATCGCGGCTATACATTCTAACCGCGCGGTCAATAGCCTGCATGGTTAGATTCACCAGAAAAACAAAAGAAGCAAAGGTATTCAGGAAAACAGGAGCAAGCATACATCACAGATCGTGCGACCTGTAATCAGTTCGGATAAAACACAGAAGAAACAGAACACAAAATACAACGGTTAAACAAGAACCCGCACGGGTTATTCAAATCAAAGACAAGATAGAAAGGAACATTGTCTAAACAAAGGCCGAATCAACAAGCCGCATTCATAATACAAATTGTTCTCAAAAGCCGGTCACGGCTGACGGTGTTCTGGGGAGACATCCTCTCTGTGAAGTCGCACGACCTGGTCGCTGGTGGTGTTCAGAAGGGAGTAAATCTGTCTGGTATGATAAAGGAGGTGGTTGATTGTGCTATGAAGCCGCCCGGTATCCCTTTCAACCCGCGTAGCGGCAATCATGTGGGGGGTTGCGGTGGCCTCATCAATCATTGGATCAGCCGCCCGAACCGGGGGAGGATTTGAGCCCGCCCCAACAGTCGGGCGGCTAACAACCTGCGTTCCATCATTCATACTTCGCCGGCCCGCAGCGACTTCCCTGGTTAACCGCAGGAATTTATCCTGGTAATATCTCGAGTCATCCTCGAACTTAGCAGACGCTTTCTTCTCCTTCTCGAGCTGGGCGGTCAGAGTAGCGACTTGCGCCACCTTGGCTCTCTTCTCGGCCTCCACTGCAGCTCGCGTGGCCTCCACCGCAGCTCGCGCGGCCTCAAGCTGAGTCTCCAGGCCATTCTCCCTTTCTGTCCTTGACTTCCTATCGATCTCCACCTGCGCCTTCAGCGCCTCTTCAGCTTTCTTCCTCGCCATTCGCTCGGCCTCCAGAGCAGTCCGAGTGCTGGCCTCCCGGTCTTCCACCTCCTTCAAACGAGCCCTCAGATTTGCTAGATCCTCCTCGAGATGCTCGAACAATTGCGGCCCTTCTTGCGAAGTCGTCGCACAGGTTGATATCGGGGGAACTAATGGAGGCAGGCTAGCCTCAAGGTCGCCCGACTTCGCAATCTGATCCCCGCTATCTGCAAGAAGTCGCGCGGTTATAAAAAGCAAGAGCATGCAACGCCATATATATATATAAAAATGAACATAAATATAAGATCAATGCCTGGGCGCATAGGCCGCTTAGATTGTTCCGGGTCCATCCTCCGTCGTTGCTCGCGCCAGAGTCTCTCTTTACTCTGCCTAGCGGAAGAGGACCAGGAAGCTAAGGGAAAAAAGCTCGGCGGTGGGTTCAGTAATTTATTGCGACGAGGCCGCGGAATGAAGAAGTGGATAGCTTTATAATCCGTGGAGCGCTTACCTGGCGCAAAAGGATCAGGCCGCAACGGCTTGTTTAAAACCCGCTCCGCCCCTTCCTTCTTCACCATCATTATTGTTTACCCAGAAAACGGCGATCCTCTCCGAGGAGGCCTTTTTCACGGCGTTTTTATACATGACGCGCCCAGAATGGTAAGAAGGGACGACCTCCTCCTTCAGATCACCCAAGGCGTGTGGCCTCCGTCAGGCCGCCCGGCAGGGGCGGCCTCCTCCCTCAGACCGCCCAGCAGGGGCGGCCTCCTCCGTCAGACCGCCCAGCAGGGGCGGCCTCCTCCGTCAGACCGCCCAGCAGGGGCGGCCTCCTCCGTCAGACCGCCCAGCAGGGGCGGCCTCCTCCGTCAGACCGCCCGGCAGGGGCGGCCTACTCCGTCAGACCGCCCAGCAGGGGCGGCCTCCTCCGTCAGACCGCCCAGCAGGGGCGGCCTCCTCCGTCAGACCGCCCAGCAGGGGCGGCCTCCTCCGTCAGACCGCCCAGCAGGGGCGGCCTCCTCCGTCAGACCGCCCAGCAGGGGCGGCCTCCTCCGTCAGGCCGCCCAGCAGGGGCGGCCTCCTCCGTCAGACCGCCCAGCAGGGGCGGCCTCCTCCGTCAGACCGCCCGGCAGGGGCGGCCTACTCCGTCAGACCGCCCAGCAGGGGCGGCCTCCTCCGTCAGACCGCCCAGCAGGGGCGGCCTCCTCCGTCAGACCGCCCGGCAGGGGCGGCCTCCTCCGTCAGGACGCCCAGCAGGGGCGGCTTCCTCCGTCAGACCGCCCAGTAGTGGCGGCCTCCTCCGTCAGGCCGCCAAGCCGGACGGCCTCTTCCTTCAGACCGCGCAGGTAGGGATCCAGTCACCGGCTCACCGGAGGTGACGACATCGACCCAGAGCCTATAAATAGGACCCTCGACCATGAACAAAGGACAGGCAAGTTGGGGGCAAAACTAGCGGCTAGAAACAGCCAGACCGCACCTAGCTGCGGCCTTTCCGAGCGACCTCAACAAAGCAGCCCGGGCGACCTCAAGAAACAGGCCGGGCGGCCTCAGCAAAACAGCCTGGGCGACTTGTCTTTCTTATCTGTCATCCTCTTGTACTCATTTCATTTCCATGTACTAAAAGTGGCAAGTTGTAAGACAGATTATTGAATAAAGGGAAAGCCCGTCGCAGGAGTGGCTTTTGCCGCGACGGGCGAAGTCTGGCCTCGCCGCAAGCTAGCGGCCCTCTCTTCTTCTCCCCTCTTCACTCGCGACCCAAGTAACCAGCTGCTCGCGGCCTCCTCTTCCCCCAATCCCTTCGAGTAGATCGTGGAGGTGCAATTTTGGATTCAACAGAAACACGCGACCTTCAGATTGCGAGTGGTTGATGAACAACAGTTGCGATGAAGACGCGAGATTTGGCCTAAAATACCTTCAATTTTAAAACGGCCATAACTTTTGATCCGGGTGTCGGAATTCAGAAATTCAAAGCCCGACGCGACCGTCTTGAGCCGAACTATCCAAAAATTGAACGGGGATCCCCGTTCAGCCACTTTTTAGCCCTCGGATTTCAGAAATTCGGCTCCGTTTGAAAGTTATTTCAGTTTTTCTCTTTCAACATTTCCTGTTTTCATGGATCATCCGTCAGAAGACCTCGAGCATCCTTCCAATCGTCTTGAAGTTCCTGTTCAAAGTGATGACATAAACCCCCTATTAGCAGAGATCGCCCACCTCAAAAGACAAGTGGATTCTCAACTTAATACTATAGCAGCTACTTATGACAAGCCTTCTAGCAGTCATCTAGAACATTTGTTACAACCTGAAGCAGCAGGACTCTCTATTCCTCATTATGAGTCTCATAAGGTTAGTATGGGTGATCCACCTTACCTTGTTGATAGACTAACAATTCCTGCAGGAGAAGAACAAGAACCTTCCCCATTATCATACAAAATTCGTTGGGAAGTAGTCCCAAATGACTTCAAAGAGCCTCGTCTGCCAGTCTATTCTGGAATGAGTGATCCGGTTTTTCATCTGCAAGCCTTTGAGGCAGCTACCTCACTAAGAGCTCTATCAGATGGTATCAAGTGTAAACTTCTCATCATGACCTTTGACGGTGAAGTTTTGGATTGGTTCTACCATTTACCATCTCAATCGATCAATTGCTTCGGAGATCTTCGAAGAGAATTTTATTTGAGGTTCAGCACTTTAAGGAAACGTAAGAGAGGTCTTCCAGCTCTTTTTCAGATCAAGCAAATGGATAACGAATCCACGGCTCACTTCATCGATCGCTTTCAAAAAGAAATCCTTGATGTTGTTAATGCTGATCAAAGTCTCTATAAACATGCCTTAATTAATGGTCTCCAGGAAGGTCCTCTTAAGTTTGAAGTCACCATGAAAGAGCCAGAATCTTATGCTCATCTTATTGAAATAGCAAATCAGTTCATTAAGGCCGAGGATGCGAACCCCGATTATTTTGCTTCTTTAATTCAGAGGCCCCAACAACAACAGAAGGATTATTCTTCTCATGGTCATCTTCCTGTCAATCGCCGTGGCTATTTGTTAGAATATGAACGAGGTCCCAACTTATCATCTCAACGTGAAATATGCTATGATTATGAGCATCTATCTGCTTCTCCAAGTTTCCTGCAGCTAAATCAATCAGAGCTATGTCTTGTCAACCCTCATATCCCAACTTAGACTTATAGTTACAGGTCATGCAATTCTCCTCGCCCGCATAAGCAAGATAAGCTCCGAGGAAGGTATACAGGTTTAACTATCTCAATGAAAGAAGCTCTTCAGATTATCCAGCAAGAACCTGGTTTTACAAGGCCTTCTCTCATGCGACCTGATCATAGGAATTGTCACAAAGACTTGTTTTGTCAATACCACATGTGTGTGGGTCATGATACAGAAAAGTGTCGCGCTCTACATAAGCTTGTAGAGAAGTTGTCGAAAGAAGGCAAACTGCGGGAATATGTTGCTTAAAAATATTATTGTAAAATCTTTTCTAGCAATATCGGTTATTCACTCGAAGTGATGCTGGATCTACTTTCATTGGCAGAAAGGTTTGTCTTAAAGCTCGTCTTAAAACTCTTTCAGTTATGTTTACATTAGCTCTTTCCTTCAAATGCGTACATGGTTGAAAATGGCTTGTGAATGTTGTGGCAATCAAACCCATCTTTCGATGGTCGCCAAAATCTCTAGAGGCAATCAAACCCATCTTTCGATGGTCGCCAAAATCTCTAAAGGCAATCAAACCCATCTTTCGATGGTCGCCAAAATCTCTAAAGGCAATCAAACCCATCTTTCGATGGTCGCCAAAATCTCTAAAGGCAATCAAACCCATCTTTCGATGGTCGCCAAAATCTTTAAAGGCAATCAAACCCATCTTTCGATGGTCGCCAAAATCTCTAAAGGCAATCAAACCCATCTTTCGATGGTCGCCAAAATCTCTAAAGGCAATCAAACCCATCTTTCGATGGTCGCCAAAATCTCTAAAGGCAATCAAACCCATCTTTCGATGGTCGCCAAAATCTTAAAGGCAATCAAACCCGTCTTCCGATGGTCGCTCAAATCTTTAAAAGCAATTGAACCCATCTTTTGATGGTCGCCTCTTTATAGTTTCATCTTTATATATCCACATTATAGTGGTTGCTCCAATTGAGCATTACTGCTTCCTTTGCATATGATACAGGTGCTATGCTAGCTTTTTGCTTACAAATGAGGTGAATATCACCATATTGTATCTAGACATCCAAAAACTTCTTTTCTATAGATGTTTATATGAGAAGATGAACAGGTATTCGCGAGTTCTCTTCAGATACTCGCGTATTAGATTGTTTTATACCTGCTTTATGTTCTGTTTTGCAGATATTAGCAGGTATTCGCGAGTTCTCTTCAGGTACTCGCGTATTAGATTGTTTTATATCTGCCTTATGTTCTGTTTTGCAGATATTAGCAGGTATTCGCGAGTTCTCTTCAGGTACTCGCGTATTAGATTGTTTTATACCTGCTTTATGTTCTGTTTTGCAGATATTAGCAGGTATTCGCGAGTTCTCTTCAGGTACTCGCGTATTAGATTGTTTTATACCTGCTTTATGTTCTGTTTTGCAGATATAAGCAGATATTCGCGAGTTCTCTTCAGGTACTCGCGTATTAGATTGTTTTATACCTGCCTTATGTTCTGTTTTGCAGATATTAGCAGGTATTCGCGAGTTCTCTTCAGGTACTCGCGTATTAGATTGTTTTATACCTGCTTTATGTTCTGTTTTGCAGATATTAGCAGGTATTCGCGAGTTCTCTTCAGGTACTCGCGTATTAGATTGTTTTATACCTGCTTTATGTTCTGTTTTGCAGATATAAGCAGATATTCGCGAGTTCTCTTCAGGTACTCGCGTATTAGATTGTTTTATACCTGCTTTATGTTCTGTTTTGCAGATATTAGCAGGTATTCGCGAGTTCTCTTCAGGTACTCGCGTATTAGATTGTTTTATACCTGCTTTATGTTCTGTTTTGCAGATATTAGCAGGTATTCGCGAGTTCTCTTCAGGTACTCGCGTATTAGATTGTTTTATACCTGCTTTATGATCTCTTTTGCAGAGATTAGCAGGTGTTCGCGAGGTCTCTTCAGGTACTCGCGTTATGTCTTATACCTGCTTTGAGTTCTCTTTTGCAGAGATTAGCAGGTGTTCGCGAGGTCTCTTCAGGTACTCGCGTTATGTTTCATACCTGCTTTGAGTTCTCTTTTGCAGAGATTAGCAGATATTAGCAGGTATTCGCGAGTTCTCTTCAGGTACTCGCGTATTAGATTGTTTTATACCTGCTTTATGTTCTGTTTTGCAGATATAAGCAGATATTCGCGAGTTCTCTTCAGGTGCTCGCGTATTAGATTGTTTTATATCTGCCTTATGTTCTGTTTTGCAGATATTAGCAGGTATTCGCGAGTTCTCTTCAGGTACTCGCGTATTAGATTGTTTTATACCTGCTTTATGTTCTGTTTTGCAGATATTAGCAGGTATTCGCGAGTTCTCTTCAGGTACTCGCGTATTAGATTGTTTTATACCTGCTTTATGTTCTGTTTTGCAGATATAAGCAGATATTCGCGAGTTCTCTTCAGGTACTCGCGTATTAGATTGTTTTATACCTGCTTTATGTTCTGTTTTGCAGATATTAGCAGGTATTCGCGAGTTCTCTTCAGGTACTCGCGTATTAGATTGTTTTATACCTGCTTTATGTTCTGTTTTGCAGATATTAGCAGGTATTCGCGAGTTCTCTTCAGGTACTCGCGTATTAGATTGTTTTATACCTGCTTTATGTTCTGTTTTGCAGATATTAGCAGGTATTCGCGAGTTCTCTTCAGGTACTCGCGTATTAGATTGTTTTATACCTGCTTTATGTTCTGTTTTGCAGATATTAGCAGGTATTCGCGAGTTCTCTTCAGGTACTCGCGTATTAGATTGTTTTATACCTGCTTTATGTTCTGTTTTGCAGATATTAACAGGTATTCGCGAGTTCTCTTCAGGTACTCGCGTATTAGATTGTTTTATACCTGCTTTATGTTCTGTTTTGCAGATATTAACAGGTATTCGCGAGTTCTCTTCAGGTACTCGCGTATTAGATTGTTTTATACCTGCTTTATGTTCTGTTTTGCAGATATAAGCAGATATTCGCGAGTTCTCTTCAGGTACTCGCGTATTAGATTGTTTTATACCTGCTTTATGTTCTGTTTTGCAGATATTAGCAGGTATTCGCGAGTTCTCTTCAGGTGCTCGCGTATTAGATTGTTTTATACCTGCTTTATGTTCTGTTTTGCAGATATTAGCAGGTATTCGCGAGTTCTCTTCAGGTGCTCGCGTATTAGATTGTTTTATATCTGCCTTATGTTCTGTTTTGCAGATATTAGCAGGTATTCGCGAGTTCTCTTCAGGTACTCGCGTATTAGATTGTTTTATACCTGCTTTATGTTCTGTTTTGCAGATATAAGCAGAAATTCGCGAGTTCTCTTCAGGTACTCGCGTATTAGATTGTTTTATACCTGCTTTATGATCTCTTTTGCAGAGATTAGCAGGTGTTCGCGAGGTCTCTTCAGGTACTCGCGTTATGTCTTATACCTGCTTTGAGTTCTCTTTTGCAGAGATTAGCAGGTGTTCGCGAGGTCTCTTCAGGTACTCGCTTTATGTTTCATACCTGCTTTGAGTTCTCTTTTGCAGAGATTAGCAGGTGCTCGCGAGGTTTCTTCAGGTACTCGCGTTATGTCTTATACCTGCTTTGAGTTCTCTTTTGCAGAGATTAGCAGGTGTTCGCGAGGTCTCTTTAGGTACTCGCGTTATGTTTTATACCTGCTTTGAGTTCTCTTTTGCAGAGAGTAGCAGGTATTCGCGAGTTCTCTTCAGGTGCTCGCGTATTAGATTGTTTTATATCTGCCTTATGTCCTGTTTTGCAGATATTAGCAGGTATTCGCGAGTTCTCTTCAGGTACTCGCGTATTAGATTGTTTTATACCTGCTTTATGTTCTGTTTTGCAGATATTAGCAGGTATTCGCGAGTTCTCTTCAGGTACTCGCGTATTAGATTGTTTTATACCTGCTTTATGTTCTGTTTTGCAGATATAAGCAGATATTCGCGAGTTCTCTTCAGGTACTCGCGTATTAGATTGTTTTATACCTGCTTTATGTTCTGTTTTGCAGATATTAGCAGGTATTCGCGAGTTCTCTTCAGGTACTCGCGTATTAGATTGTTTTATACCTGTTTTATGATCTCTTTTGCAGAGATTAGCAGGTGTTCGCGAGGTCTCTTCAGGTACTCGCGTTATGTCTTATACCTGCTTTGAGTTCTCTTTTGCAGAGATTAGCAGGTGTTCGCGAGGTCTCTTCAGGTACTCGCGTTATGTTTCATACCTGCTTTGAGTTCTCTTTTGCAGAGATTAGCAGGTATTCGCGAGTTCTCTTCAGGTGCTCGCGTATTAAGATTGTTTTATATCTGCCTTATGTTCTGTTTTGCAGATATTAGCAGGTATTCGCGAGTTCTCTTCAGGTACTCGCGTATTAGATTGTTTTATACCTGCTTTATGTTCTGTTTTGCAGATATAAGCAGATATTCGCGAGTTCTCTTCAGGTGCTCGCGTATTAGATTGTTTTATATCTGCCTTATGTTCTGTTTTGCAGATATTAGCAGGTATTCGCGAGTTCTCTTCAGGTACTCGCGTATTAGATTGTTTTATACCTGCTTTATGTTCTGTTTTGCAGATATTAGCAGGTATTCGCGAGTTCTCTTCAGGTACTCGCGTATTAGATTGTTTTATACCTGCTTTATGTTCTGTTTTGCAAATATAAGCAGATATTCGCGAGTTCTCTTCAGGTGCTCGCATATTTGATTGTTTTATACCTGCTTTATGTTCTGTTTTACAGATATTAGCAGGTATTCGCGAGTTCTCTTCAGGTACTCGCGTATTAGATTGTTTTATACCTGCTTTATGATCTCTTTTGCAGAGATTAGCAGGTGTTCGCGAGGTCTCTTCAGGTACTCGCGTTATGTCTTATACCTGCTTTGAGTTCTCTTTTGCAGAGATTAGCGGGTGTTCGCGAGGTCTCTTTAGGTACTCGCGTTATATTTTATACCTGCTTTGAGTTCTCTTTTGCAGAGATTAGCAGGTGTTCGCGAGGTCTCTTCAGGTACTCGCGTTATATTAAATACCTGCTTAAGTTTTCTTTTGCAGAGATTAGTAGGTGTTCGCGAGGTCTCTTCATGTACTCGCGTTATATTTTATACCTGCTTTGAGTTCTCTTTTGCAGAGAGTAGCAGGTGTTCGCGAGGTCTCTTCAGGTACTCGCGTTATGTTTTATACCTGCTTTATGTTCTCTTTTTGCAGAGATTAGTAGGTATTCGCGAGTTCTCTTCAGGTACTCGCGCTATGTTTTATACCTGCTTTGAGTTCTCTTTTGCAGAGATTAGCAGGTGTTCGCGAGGTCTCTTCAGGTACTCGCGTTATATTAAATACCTGCTTAAGTTTTCTTTTGCAGAGATTAGTAGGTGTTCGCGAGGTCTCTTCATGTACTCGCGTTATATTTTATACCTGCTTTGAGTTCTCTTTTGCAGAGAGTAGCAGGTGTTCGCGAGGTCTCTTCAGGTACTCGCGTTATGTTTTATACCTGCTTTATGTTCTCTTTTTGCAGAGATTAGTAGGTATTCGCGAGTTCTCTTCAGGTACTCGCGCTATGTTTTATACCTGCTTTGAGTTCTCTTTTGCAGAGATTAGCAGGTGTTCGCGAGGTCTTTTCATGTACTCGCGTTATATTTAATATGTCTGCTTTGAGTTCGCCTTTGCAGAGATTACCAGGTCTTCGCGAGTTCTTTTTAGTTACTCGCGTTATATTTTGTATGTTTTTACAGAGATTAGTAGGTATTCGCGAGTTCTCTTCAGGTACTCGCATTATAGATTGTTTTTATACCTGCTTTCAGTGCCCTTTTGCAGACATTAGCAGGTATTCACGAGTTCTTTTCAGGTACTCGCGCTATGTTTTATACCTGCCTTGAATTCTCTTTTACAGAAAATTGCAGGTGTTCGCGAGTTCTCTTCAGGTACGTTATGTTTTATATGCCTGCTTTAAGTTCTGTTTTTGCAGAGGTTAGCAGGTGTTCGCGAGTTCTCTTCAGGTACTCGCGTTATAGATTCTTTTGCCTACTTTAAGTTCTTTTGCATAGATTTGCAGGTGTTCGTGAGTTCTATTCAGGTACTCGCATTGTAGTTTGCTTTACACCTGCTTAGAGTTCTCTTTTGCAGAGATTAGCGCTTTTTGGCCCCTCTCTTCATGTACTCGCGCTATAGTAAATACCTGCTTAAGCTTTCTTTTGCAGAGGTTAGCAGGTGATCGCGAGTTCTCTCCAGGCACTCGCGTGTTCCTATCTCTTTCTCCATGCTCTAACTTTTGCCTTGCAGAAATTACCATATATTGGCAAAGCATGATCAGGTACTTGCAAGACTCTTCTCCTTTTTATAAGTGCCTTAACTCTTCTCCCTCGCAGAAGGAAGACAATTTGTGAAAAACGGATCGCGATTTTCGTGGGTAAGTTCTACTTTTTCGAAGTTCTCTATGGAACTTGAAAAAGTGCGGGGATTATGTTTACCCAGAAAACGGCGATCCTCTCCGAGGAGGCCTTTTTCACGGCGTTTTTATACATGACGCGCCCAGAATGGTAAGAAGGGACGACCTCCTCCTTCAGATCACCCAAGGCGTGTGGCCTCCGTCAGGCCGCCCGGCAGGGGCGGCCTCCTCCCTCAGACCGCCCAGCAGGGGCGGCCTCCTCCGTCAGACCGCCCAGCAGGGGCGGCCTCCTCCGTCAGACCGCCCAGCAGGGGCGGCCTCCTCCGTCAGACCGCCCAGCAGGGGCGGCCTCCTCCGTCAGACCGCCCGGCAGGGGCGGCCTACTCCGTCAGACCGCCCAGCAGGGGCGGCCTCCTCCGTCAGACCGCCCAGCAGGGGCGGCCTCCTCCGTCAGACCGCCCAGCAGGGGCGGCCTCCTCCGTCAGACCGCCCAGCAGGGGCGGCCTCCTCCGTCAGACCGCCCAGCAGGGGCGGCCTCCTCCGTCAGGCCGCCCAGCAGGGGCGGCCTCCTCCGTCAGACCGCCCAGCAGGGGCGGCCTCCTCCGTCAGACCGCCCGGCAGGGGCGGCCTACTCCGTCAGACCGCCCAGCAGGGGCGGCCTCCTCCGTCAGACCGCCCAGCAGGGGCGGCCTCCTCCGTCAGACCGCCCGGCAGGGGCGGCCTCCTCCGTCAGGACGCCCAGCAGGGGCGGCTTCCTCCGTCAGACCGCCCAGTAGTGGCGGCCTCCTCCGTCAGGCCGCCAAGCCGGACGGCCTCTTCCTTCAGACCGCGCAGGTAGGGATCCAGTCACCGGCTCACCGGAGGTGACGACATCGACCCAGAGCCTATAAATAGGACCCTCGACCATGAACAAAGGACAGGCAAGTTGGGGGCAAAACTAGCGGCTAGAAACAGCCAGACCGCACCTAGCTGCGGCCTTTCCGAGCGACCTCAACAAAGCAGCCCGGGCGACCTCAAGAAACAGGCCGGGCGGCCTCAGCAAAACAGCCTGGGCGACTTGTCTTTCTTATCTGTCATCCTCTTGTACTCATTTCATTTCCATGTACTAAAAGTGGCAAGTTGTAAGACAGATTATTGAATAAAGGGAAAGCCCGTCGCAGGAGTGGCTTTTGCCGCGACGGGCGAAGTCTGGCCTCGCCGCAAGCTAGCGGCCCTCTCTTCTTCTCCCCTCTTCACTCGCGACCCAAGTAACCAGCTGCTCGCGGCCTCCTTTTCCCCCAATCCCTTCGAGTAGATCGTGGAGGTGCAATTTTGGATTCAACAATTATCTCCTCCCCGGTCATCACCGGGGGAACCTCCGCCCGCACTTTCAACACTTCTTCGAGTTCCCTCGCTTTCTCTTCAACCTCCGAGGCGGTCCGGGAAGCAGCTTCTCGCTCTTCGGCCTCCGTCTGAGCGGTCTCCTCAGGCTGGGCTGTGTTATCTGTAACAGGGGCAGTTCGCTTTGAAGCCATCGGGCTGTCAAGAAGCTTATCTCGCCCCATCAGCTCATCCATATCCTGAAAGATCCCATTAAGTGATAAGCTACTCGCCGAGTCCGGAAGCAGGTCGCCCGATTTCGCATCAGGGGTAGCCGGCGAGTCATTTACCTTAGTGGATGGAGGAGTCGCTAGGCCAAGCTCCTCTTTTAGTCGCGGATTGGTCTGGAGGAGGGACTCGGCTGGTTTCTTAAAAGCCGCCCTTTCCTTGGAGGCTAGTCTCTTAACCTTCTTGGTTATTCGCTCGGTCACTGACCCGGTCTTCTTCCTTTTCTTCTCTTTCTTGCCCGGAGCTGGGCTAACTTCTTTGGGGGGACTGGGGTAGTCGTCCACGGATAAAGGAGTACTCAGTTCGCCCGGCCTTGGAGAGTTAACCGCCTCCTCACCCAAATCTCTGACTAGCAAGTGAGGATTCCCGGATGGGGTGATTTCCATGCCAAACGAGTCGGTCTCGCCGACCTTCTTCGAAGGGCTACCGGGGTCAACTTTTCCAGAAGGGGCGGCCTCCCCTTTGTTCAGCGGGCTAGCAGCCTGTTGGCCAAGGTCTCTGGGAGGAATCAGCGAGTCGCTGGGGGGAGGCCCCGAACTGTCTGCTGCGGGCTCCGCGGGAGTCTTGAGGGTTGTTGAGTCCACGACGGACTTGGGATTATCCGCCGCGGCTTTCTCAGCTCGCTTCCTCTTTTTCCGGTCCTTCCGGTCCTGCTTTTCCCTCTCCTTTTTTGACTTCTCCGTCGATTCGCGCCTTTTACCTTCCACCTTCTTTTGATCTCCGGCGGGATCCACGCGGTCTAACACGGTGTCTAGGAAGTCCATTGTTGAAGAATTACCGGTCTTACAAATTCTAACCGCAACTGGCGAACAATATCCCGTGATTTCAGAAAAAACTCTGCAGAATGAATTCTCTGGCTCTCTTATAGAATTCAGGGCAAGTCGGATGCGGTCTCCCGGCTAAAGCTAATATTTTCGAAATTCTCTTGAGATTTGAAAATATGCGGGGATTATGTTTACCCGGAAAACCGCTTCTCGGGTTGGATCATTCTCGGACCGGGCGAACTGCTGGGTCAGTCCTGCTGGGTTCCAGGATCAGTGGCTCTCAGTTCAGGGTAAACCAGGCCAGGTGGTCTGATGTCATTTTCGGACCGCCCCCATGAGTGAAGGTTGTCAAGGGCCAAGGCAAGAAGGCTATCCGCGGTCTCAGGTAGGAGACCGCGCGGGTTGTGCCACAGAGACTCAAGGTTCAAGCCGGGAGAACAAGCTGCGGTTTCAGATCAGAGACTATCCGGGTTGCCTCGTGAAGATCAGCCAAGCCATGTCCAGAAGGCAGACCGTGGTCTCAAGCCAGAGGCCGCTCGGTCTGCATCCTTGACTTGGTCCCGGTATCTTCAGCCTCAGGTCAGACAGGTCGGAAGAGCAAGCCGCTAAGCCGCGCGGCTTCTTTCTTTATCTTCTTTGTGCATCCCGTCACCACCTGCCCGTTTCTCCTGTACCCGGGCAGGAGGTAATTATATCCCTGCCCATTCGGGCAGGCCCCCAAGCCTATAAATAGGGGGCGGCACTGTTCACAAGACACGCAGACTCGAATCCAGGAGCTCGCTTGTTTGAGCTGCGGTCTCGAGTTTCCCGTCTTGCGGACTGTCTGACCGGCCAGCTTCTCTTTTCCTACACTTATAACCGCTGTAACTGCCTCATTTTAATCAAAGGAAAGCCCGTCGCAGGAGTGGCATTTGCCGCGGCGGGCGAAGTCCGGCCTCGACCGCTGCTAGCGGTCCGAATTCTCTAACCAAATAGTAACTAATAATTCGCAACACTCGATTTCCTTCGGAGGCGCACTTTTGAATAGAACAATTTGGAGCTATATTTCGCATTACCGCTGCAACCCGCTATATATCGACAACTGAATGAGCTGGAATGGGTAAAACTTGTCCTCCAATGAATGTAGTGCTCCGAGCTTATTTCGCAAAGGTGTTGTGGGATAAAATCAGACGCCTGCATCAAAAGTTGTTGCTGTTTAAAGTTTGAGTGTTATTTGGAGCTAAATCTCTCATTTTCAATACAACCCGCATTAAAAATTCTGTCATTTTGAAGTGTATGTGTCATTTGGAGCTAAATCTCGTATTACCACTACAACTCACTGTATATCGACCTCTAAACGGGCTAGAATTGGTTTAAATTGTTCTCCATTGGATTTAGGGCTCCGATCTCATTCCGAAAATGTATTGTGGGCGAAAATCAGACAACCCGAATGGTGTTGTCTTATTCTCGAAGGGGTAAATCTTATTCTCTGTTGGATGGAGAATACGAGCTTTTTTCTGAAAAAGTATTGTGCGCAAAAATCGAGTAGTCGGATCAAAAGTTATGGCTGCTTGAAGTTTAGGTGTAATTTGGAGCCAAATCCCGCATTACCACTAGAAGCCTTTCGAACAATAAACAAACTTGAATTGTTATATCCTACCCTCCATTAGATGTAGGGCTTTGAGCTCATTCTAAAATGGTATTGTGGGCAAAAATTGGGCAACTAGAGCAAGAGTTATGTCTGTTTGGAGTTTTTGTGTCATTTGGAGCTAAATCCCACATTACCACTGCAACCCACTGTAGATCAACCACAAAACGAACTAGAATGGGTATAAATTATTGTCCATTGGATGTAGGGCTCCGATCTCATTCCGAAAAAATGTTGTGGGCAAAAATCTGACAACCGGATCAAAGTTATGGATGTTTGAAGTTTAGGTGTCAATTGGAGCAAAATCCCTCATTTCCACTATAATCCACTATCCGTCGACCACTAAATGAAGACGATCGAGTAAATCCTTTTCTCCATAGGTTGTATGGCTCTGAGCTGATTCAGAAAAGGTCTATTGGGCAAAATCCGGACAACCAAATCAAAAAATATAGCTGTTCGAAGTTTAGGTGTCAGTTGGAGCTAAATCCCACATGACCACTACAACTCAATGTATATCGACCACTAAATGAACTAGTTTGTGTAAAACTTGCTCTCCATTGAATGTATGGCTCAGAGCTCATTTCGAAGAGGTTTTCTGGCAAAAATCAGACAATCTGATCAAAATTTATGGCTGTTTCAAGTTTATGTGTCATTTGGAGCTAAATTTCGCATTACCAGTGCAACCCGCTATATATCGACAACTAAATGAACTGCAATGGGTAAAACTTGTGCTTCAATGGATGTAGGGCTCCGAGCTCATTCCTAAAAGGTGTTGTGGGAGTAAAATCAAAAAACCAGATCAAAAGTTATTGATGTTTAAATTTTGAGCGTCATTTGGAGCAAAATCTCTCACTCTCACTACCAACCGCATCAAAAATTCTTTCATTTTGAAATTTATGTGTCATTTGGAGCTAAATATCGCATTACCACTACAACCCACTTTATATCGACCTATAAACGAGCTTGAATGGGTTAAAATTGTTCTCCATTGGATTTAGGGCTCCGATCTCATTCCGAAAATGTATTGTTAGCGAAAATCAGACAACCGGATCAAAAGTTATGGCTCCGAGCTAAATACCTTATTACCAACCCGGTGTATATTGTCTACTAAACAAACTGGAATGGGTAAAATTTGTTCTCCATTGGATGTAGGGCTCTGAGCTCATTCCAAAAAGATGTGCGTAAAAATCGGACAACCAGATCAAAAGTTATGGTTGTTAAAGTTTATGTGTCAAGAGGAGCTAAATCCCTCATTACCATTGCAACCATTTGTATATTGACTACTAAAATGAGCTGAATAGTTTAAAATTTTGCTCCATTGGATGTATGCCTCAGAGCATATTCCGAAAAGGTGTTGTGGGAAAAAATCAAACATACAAATCAAAAGTTATTGCTGTTAGAAGTTTAGGTGTCATTTGGAGCTATATTTCGCATTACCGCTGCAACCCGCTATATATCGACAACTGAATGAATTGGAATGGGTAAAACTTGTGCTCCAATGAATGTAGTGCTCCGAGCTCATTTCGCAAAGGTGTTGTGGGATAAAATCAGTCAACCGCATCAAAAGTTGTTGCTGTTTAAAGTTTGAGTGTCATTTGGAGCTAAATCTCTCATTTTCACTACAACCCGCATTAAAAATTCTGTCATTTTGAAGTGTATGTGTCATTTGGAGCTAAATCTCGTATTACCACTACAACACATTGTATATCGACTTCTAAATGGGCTGGATTGGGTTTAAATTGTTCTCAATTGGATTTAGGTCTCCGATCTCATTCCGAAAAGGTATTGTGGGCGAAAATCAGACAACCCAAAAGGTGTTGTCTTATTCTCGAATGGGTAAATCTTATTCTCTGTTGGATGGAGAATACGAGCTCTTTTCTGAAAAAGTATTGTGCGCAAAAATTGAACGGCCGATCAAAAGTTATGGCTGCTTGAAGTTTAGGTGTAATTTGGAGCCAAATCTCGCATTACCACTGGAAGCCTTTCGAACAATAAACAAACTTGAATTGTTATATCCTACCCTCCATTGGATGTAGGACTCTGAGCTCATTGTAAAAAGGTATTGTGGGCAAAAATTGGGCAACTAGAGCAAGACTTCTGTCTGTTTGGAGTTTGTGTCATTTGGAGCTATATTGTACATTACCACTGCAACCCACTGTAGATCAACCACTAAACGAACTAGAATGGGTATAAATTGTTGTTGTTGAATCCAAAATTGTCCCCACGCCCTCGACGCTCAATCCCAAAGGAAATTAAGGGGGTAGTGGTCGAGCAGCTGGTTACTTGAGTCGCAAATGAAGAGCTGAGTGAGAGAAGAACAGAGGGCCGCTAGCTTGCGGCGATGCCAGACTTCGCCCGCCGCGGCAAATGCCACTCCTGCGGCGGGCTTTCCCTTTATTTAATAATCTGCATTACAGCTTGTCGTGTTTAGTACATGGAAACAGAATGACTACAAGAGAGTGGCAAATAAGAAAAGTAAGTCGCTCGGGCTGTTCGCTGAAGCCGTCCGGACTAGTCGCCGAGGCCGCCCGGACTGTTTCCTGAGACCGCCCGGGTTGTTCGCCGAGGCTGCTCGGGTTGTCCGCCGAGGCCTCCCGGGTTGTTCGCCGAGGTTGCCAGGGTTGTCCGCCGAGGTCGCCCAGACATCCCGCAGCTAGGTGCGGTCTGGCTGTTTCTAGCCGTCAGTTTTGCCCCTAACTTGCTTGTCCCTTCTTCATGGTCGAGGGTCCTATTTATAGGCTCTGGGTCGATGTCGTCACCTCCGGTGAGCCGGTGACTGGAGTTCTACCCGCGCGGTCGGAAGGAGCAGGCCGCCTACCCTCGCGCTCTGAAGGAGGAGGTCGCGTACCCGCGCGGTCTGAAGGAGGAGGTCGCCTACCCGCGCGGTCTGTAGGGGGAGGCCGCCTACCCGCGCGGTCTGAAGGAGGAGGCCACCTACCCGCGCGGTCTGAAGGAGGAGGCCGCCAACCCACACGGTCTGAAGGAGGAGGCCGCCTACCTGCGTGGTCTGAAGGAGGAGGCCGCCTACCCGCGCGGTCTGAAGGAGGAGGCCGCCTACCCGCGCGATCTGAAGGAGGAGGCCGCCTACCCGCGCGGTCTGATGGAGGAGGCCGCCTACCCGCGCGGTCTGAAGGAGGAGGCCGCCTACCCGCGTGATTTGAAGGAGGAGGCCGCCTACCCGCGCGGTCTAATGGAGGAGGCCGCCTACCCGCGCGGTCTGAAGGGAGAAGCCGCCCCACCTGGGCGACTTGAAGCGAGAAACCGCCCCACCTGGGCGACTTGAAGGGAGAAGCCGCCCCACCTGGGCGACTTGAAGGGAGAAGCCGCCCCACCTGGGCGACTTGAACAGAGAAGCCGCCCCACGTGGGCGACTTGAACGGAGAAGTCGCCCCACCTGGGTGACTTGAAGGGACAGGCCGCCCCACTTGGGGGGTTTGAATGGAGAGGCCGCCCCACTTGGGCGGTTTGAATGGAGAGGCCGCCCCACTTGGGCGGTTTGAATGGAGAGGCCGCCCCATTTGGGCGATTTGAATTTAGAGGCCGCCACACTTGGGCGGTTTGAACGGAGAGGCCGCCCCACTTGGGTAGTTTGAAGGAGGAGGTCGTCCCTTCTTACCACTTTGGGTGTAAAAAGTGCATTTGCGTGAGGTCCAATCCTTCCCGGGCGTGTAATCTGCAAAAATGTAGCAAAAGAGGCCTCCCAGGGGAGGATCGCCGATTTCTGGGTCAACAGTTGTCCATTGGATGTAGGGCTCCGATCTCATTACGAAAAAATGTTGTGGGCAAAAATCTGACAACCGGATCAAAGTTATGGATGTTTGAAGTTTAGGTGTCAATTGGAGCAAAATCCCTCATTTCCACTATAATCCACTATCCATCGACCACTAAATGAAGACGATCGAGTAAATCCTTTTCTCCATAGGATGTATGGCTCTTAGCTCATTCCGAAAAGGTCTTTTGGGCAAAATCCGGACAACCAGATCGAAAATTATAGCTGTTTGAAGTTTACGTGTCAGTTGGAGCTAAATCCCACATGACCACTGCAACTCAATGTTTATCGACCACTAAATGAACTAGATTGTGTAAAACTTGCTCTCCATTAAATGTATGGCTTAGAGCTCATTTTGAAGAGGTTTTGTGGCAAAAATCAGGCAACCTGATCAAAATTTATGGCTGTTTCAAGTTTAGGTGTCATTTGGAGCTAAATTTTGCATTACCAGTGCAACCCGCTATATATCGACAACTAAATGAACTGCAATGGGTAAATCTTGTGCTTCAATGAATGTAGGGCTCGAAGCTTATTCCTAAAAGGTGTTGTGGGGGTAAAATCAAAAAACCGGATCAAAAGTTATTGATGTTTAAAGTTTGAGCGTCATTTGGAGCTAAATCTCTCACTCTCACTACCAACCGCATCAAAAATTCTTTCATTTTGAAATTTTTGTGTCATTTGGAGCTAAATATTGCATTACCACTACAACCCACTTTATATCGACCTCTAAACGAGCTTGAATGAGTTAAAATTGTTCTCTATTGGATTTAGGGCTCCGATCTCATTCCGAAAAGGTATTGTGGGCGAAAATTAGACAACCGAATCAAAAGTTACGCATGTTTGAAGTTTAGGTCTCCTTTCGAGCTAAATACCTTATTACCAACCAGGTGTATATTTACCACTAAACAAACTGGAATGGGTAAAATCTTTTGCTCCATTGGATGTATGCCTCAGAGCATATTCCGAAAAGGTGTTGTGGGCAAAAATCAAACATACAAATCAAAAGTTATTGCTGTTAGAAGTTTAGGTGTCATTTGGAGCTATATTTCGCATTACCGCTGCAACCCGCTATATATCGACAACTGAATGAACTGGAATGGGTAAAACTTGTGCTCCAATGAATGTAGTGCTCCGAGCTCATTTCGCAAAGGTGTTGTGGGATAAAATCAGTCAACCGCATCAAAAGTTGTTGCTGTTTAAAGTTTGAGTGTCATTTGGAGCTAAATCTCTCATTTTCACTACAACCCGCATTAAAAATTCTGTCATTTTGAAGTGTATGTGTCATTTGGAGCTAAATCTCGTATTACCACTACAACACACTGTATATCGACCTCTAAATGGGCTGGATTGGGTTTCAATTGTTCTCAATTGGATTTAGGTCTCCGATCTCATTCCGAAAAGGTATTGTGGGCGAAAATCAGACAACCCGAAAGGTGTTGTCTTATTCTCGAATGGGTAAATCTTATTCTCTGTTGGAAGGAGAATACGAGCTCTTTTCTGAAAAAGTATTGTGCGCAAAAATTGAACGGCCGATCAAAAGTTATGGCTGCTTGAAGTTTAGGTGTAATTTGGAGCCAAATCTCGCATTACCACTGGAAGCCTTTCGAACAATAAACAAACTTGAATTGTTATATCCTACCCTCCATTGGATGTAGGGCTCTGAGCTCATTGTAAAAAGGTATTGTGGGCAAAAATTGGGCAACTAGAGCAAGACTTCTATCTGTTTGGAGTTTATGTGTCATTTGGAGCTATATTGTACATTACCACTACAACCCACTGTAGATCAACCACTAAACGAACTAGAATGGGTATAAATTGTTGTTGTTGAATCCAAAATTGTCCCCACGCCCTCGACGCTCAATCCCAAAGGAAATTAAGGGGGTAGTGGTCGAGAAGCTGGTTACTTGAGTCGCAAATGAAGAGCTGAGTGAGAGAAGAACAGAGGGCCGCTAGCTTGCTGCGATGCCAGACTTTGCCTGTCGCGGCAAATGCCACTCCTGCGGCGGGCTTTCCCTTTATTTAATAATCTGCATTACAGCTTGTCGTGTTTAGTACATGGAAACAGAATGACTACAAGAGAGTGGCAAATAAGAAAAGTAAGTCGCTCGGGCTGTTCGCTGAAGCCGTCCGGACTAGTCGCCGAGGCCGCCCAGACTGTTTCCTGAGACCGCCCGGGTTGTTCGCCGAGGCTGCTCGGGTTGTCCGCCGAGGCCTCCCGGGTTGTTCGCCGAGGCTGCCAGGGTTGTCCGCCGAGGTCGCCCAGACATCCCGCAGCTGTTTCTAGCCGTCAGTTTTGCCCCAACTTGCTTGTCCCTTCTTCATGGTCGAGGGTCCTATTTATAGGCTCTGGGTCGATGTCGTCACCTCCGGTCAGCCGGTGACTGGAGTTCTACCCGCGCGGTCGGAAGGAGGAGGCCGCCTACCCTCGCGCTCTGAAGGAGGAGGCCGCGTACCCGCGCGGTCTGAAGGAGGAGGTCGCCTACCCGCGCGGTCTGTAGGAGGAGGCCGCCTACCAGCGCGGTCTGAAGGAGGAGGCCACCTACCCGCGCGGTCTGAAGGAGGAGGCCGCCTACCCACACGGTCTGAAGGAGGAGGCCGCCTACCAGCGCGGTCTGAAGGAGGAGGCCGCGTACCCGCGCGGTCTGAAGGAGGAGGCCGCCTACCCGCGCGGTCTGAAGGAGGTGGCCGCCTACCTGCGCGGTCTGAAGGAGGAGGCCGCCTACCTGCGTGATCTGAAGGAGGAGGCCGCCTACCCGCGCGGTCTGAAGGGAGAAGCCGCCCCACCTGGGCGACTTGAAGCGAGAAACCGCCCCACCTGGGCGACTTGAAGGAAGAAGCCGCCCCACCTAGGCGACTTGAAGGGAGAAGCCGCCCCACCTGGGCGACTTGAACAGAGAAGCCGCCCCACGTGGGCGACTTGAACGGAGAAGTCGCCCCACCTGGGTGACTTGAAGGGACAGGCCGCCCCACTTGGGGGGTTTGAATGGAGAGGCCGCCCCACTTGGGCGGTTTGAATGGAGAGGCCGCCCCACTTGGGCGGTTTGAATGGAGAGGCCGCCCCACTTGGGCGGTTTGAATGGAGAGGCCGCCACACTTGGGCGGTTTGAATGGAGAGGCCGCCCCACTTGGGCAGTTTGAAGGAGGAGGTCGTCCCTTCTTACCACTTTGGGTGTAAAAAGTGGCTTTGCGTGAGGTCCAATCCTTCCCGGGCGCGTAATCTGCAAAAATGTAGCAAAAGAGGCCTCCCAGGGGAGGATCGCCGATTTCTGGGTCAACAGTTGTCCATTGGATGTAGGGCTCCGATCTCATTACGAAAAAATGTTGTGGGCAAAAATCTGACAACCGGATCAAAGTTATGGATGTTTGAAGTTTAGGTGTCAATTGGAGCAAAATCCCTCATTTCCACTATAATCCACTATCCATCGACCACTAAATGAAGACGATCGAGTAAATCCTTTTCTCCATAGGATGTATGGCTCTTAGCTCATTCCGAAAAGGTCTTTTGGGCAAAATCCGGACAACCAGATCAAAAATTATAGCTGTTTGAAGTTTACGTGTCAGTTGGAGCTTAATCCCACATGACCACTGCAACTCAATGTTTATCGACCACTAAATGAACTAGATTGTGTAAAACTTGCTCTCCATTAAATGTATGGCTTAGAGCTCATTTTGAAGAGGTTTTGTAGCAAAAATCAGGCAAACTGATCAAAATTTATGGCTGTTTCAAGTTTAGGTGTCATTTGGAGCTAAATTTCGCATTACCAGTGCAACCCGCTATATATCGACAACTAAATGAACTGCAATGGGTAAATCTTGTGCTTCAATGAATGTAGGGCTCGAAGCTTATTCCTAAAAGGTGTTGTGGGGGTAAAATCAAAAAACCGGATCAAAAGTTATTGATGTTTAAAGTTTGAGCGTCATTTGGAGCTAAATCTCTCACTCTCACTACCAACCGCATCAAAAATTCTTTCATTTTGAAATTTTTGTGTCATTTGGAGCTAAATATTGCATTACCACTACAACCCACTTTATATCGACCTCTAAACGAGCTTGAATGAGTTAAAATTGTTCTCCATTGGATTTAGGGCTCCGATCTCATTCCGAAAAGGTATTGTGGGCGAAAATTAGACAACCGGATCAAAAGTTACGCATGTTTGAAGTTTAGGTCTCCTTTCGAGCTAAATACCTTATTACCAACCCGGTGTATATTGACCACTAAACAAACTGGAATGGGTAAAATTTGTTCTCCATTGGATGTAGGGCTCCGAGGTTATTCCAAAAAGATGTGCGTAAAAATTGGACAACCAGATCAAAAGTTATAGCTGTTACAATTTATGTGTTAAGAGGAGCTAAATCCCTCATTACCATTGCAACTATTTGTATATTGACCACTAAAATGAGCTGGAATGGTGTAAAATTGTGCTCCATTGGATGTATGCCTCAGAGCATATTCCGAAAAGGTGTTGGGTCAAAAATCAAACATACAAATCAAAAGTTATGGCTGTTAGATGTTTATGTGTAATTTGGAGCTATATTTCGCATTACCGCTGCAACCCGCTATATATCGACAACTGAATGAACTGAAATGGGTAAAACTTGTGCTCCAATTAATGTAGTGCTCTGAGCACATTTCGCAAAGGTGTTGTGGGATAAAATCAGACAATCGCATCAAAAGTTGTTGCTGTTTAAAGTTTGAGTGTCATTTGGAGCTAAATCTCTCATTTTCACAACAACCCGCATTAAAAATTCTGCCATTTTGAAGTATATGTGTCATTTTGAAGCTAAATCTCCTATTACCACTACAACTCATTGTATATCGACCTCTAAACGGGCTGGAATGGGTTTAAATTGTTCTCCATTGGATTTAGGGCTCCGATCTCATTCCGAAAAGGTATTGTGGGCGAAAATAAGACAACCCGAAAGGTGTTGTCTTATTCTCGAATGGGTAAATCTTATTCTCTGTTGGATGGAGAATACGAGCTATTTTCTAAAAAAGTATTGTGCGCAAAAATCGAACAGCCGGATCAAAAGTTATGGCTGCTTGAAATTTAGGTGTAATTTGGAGCCAAATCCCGCATTACCACTGGAAGCCTTTCGAACAATAAACAAACTTGAATTGTTATATCCTACCCTCCATTAGATGTAGGCCTCTGAGCTCATTCTAAAAAGGTATTGTGGGAAAAAATTGTGCAACTAGAGCAAGAGTTCTGTGTGTTTGGAGTTTATGTGTCATTTGGAGCTAAATCCCACATTACCACTGCAACCCACTGTAGATCAACCACTAAACTAACTAGAATGGGTATAAATTGTTGTCCATTGGATGTAGGGCTCCGATCTCATTCAGAAAAAATGTTGTGGGCAAAAATCTGACAACAAGATCAAAGTTATGGATGTTTGAAGTTTAGGTGTCAATTGGAGCAAAATCCCTCATTTCCACTATAATCCACTATCCTTCGACCACTAAATGAAGACGATCGAGTAAATCCTTTTCTCCATAGGATGTATGTCTCTGAGCTCATTCCGAAAAGGTCTTTTTGGCAAAATCCGGACAACCAGATCAAAAATTATAGCTGTTTGAAGTTTAGGTGTCCTTTCGAGCTAAATCCCACATGACCACTGCAACTCAATATATATCGACAACTAAATGAACTATATTGTGTAAAACTTGCTCTCCATTGAATGTATGGCTCAGAGCTCATTTCGAAGAGGTTTTCTGGGCAAAAATCAGACAACTTGATCAAAATTTATGGCTGTTTCAAGTGTAGGTGTCATTTGGAGCTAAATTTCGCATTACCAGTGCAACCCGCTATATATCGACAACTAAATGAACTGCAATGGGTAAAACTTGTGTTTCAATAATTGTAGGGCTCCGAGCTCATTCCTAAAAGGTGTTGTGGGGGTAAAAGCAGAAAACCAGATCAAAAGTTATTGATGTTTAAAGTTTGAGCTTCATTTGGAGCTAAATCTCTCACTCTCACTACCAACTGCATCAAAAATTCTTTCATTTTGAAATTTATGTGTCATTTGGAGCTAAATATCGCATTACCACTACAACCCACTTTATATCGACCTCTAAATGAGCTTGAATGGGTTAAAATTGTTCTCTATTGGATTTAGGGCTCTGATCCATTCCCATTGTTACGCATGTTTGAAGTTTAGGTCTCCTTTCGAGCTAAATACCTTATTACCAACCTGGTGTATATTGACCACTAAACAAACTGGAATGGGTAAAATTTGTTCTCCATTGGATGTAGGGCTCCGAGCTCATTCCAAAAAGATGTTGTGCGTAAAAATCACACAACCAGATCAAAAGTTATGGCTGTTATAGTTTGTGACAAGATGAGCTAAATCCCTCATTACCCTTGCAACTATTTGTATATTGACCACTAAAATGAGCTGGAATGGTATAAAATTGTGCTCCATTGGATGTATGCCTCAGAGCATATTCCGAAAATATGTTGTGGGAAAAAATCAAACATACAAATCAAAAGTTATGGCTGTTAGAAGTTTATGTGTCATTTGGAGCTATATTTCGCATTACCGCTGCAACCCGCTATATATCGACAACTGAATGAACTGGAATGGGTAAAACTTGTGCTCCAATGAATGTTGTGCTCCAAGCTCATTTCGCAAAGGTGTTGTGGGATAAAGTCAGACAACCGCATCAAAAGTTGTTGATGTTTAATGTTTGAGTTTCATTTGGAGCTAAATCTCTCATTTTCACTACAACCCGCATTAAAAATTCTGTCATTTTGAAGTGTATGTGTCATTTGGAGCGAAATCTCGTATTACCACTACAACTCACTGTATATCGACCTCTAAATGGGCTGGAATGGGTTTAAATTGTTCTCTATTGGATTTAGGGCTCCGATCTCATTCTGAAAAGGTATTGTGGGCGAAAATCAGACAACCTGAAAGGTGTTGTCTTATTCTCGAATGGATAAATCTTATTCTCTGTTGGATGGAGAATACAAGCTCTTTTCTAAAAAAGTATTGTCCGCAAAAATCGAACTGCCGGATCAAAAGTTATGGCTGCTTGAAGTTTAGGTGTAATTTGGAGCCAAATCCCGCATTACCACTAGATGCCTTTCGAACAATAAACAAATATGAATTGTTATATCCTACCCTCAATTAGATGTAGGGTTCTGAGTGTTGACCCAGAAATCAGCGATCCTCCCCCGGGAGGCCTTTTTCGCTACATTTTTACAGATTACGCGTCCGGGATGGATCAGACCTCACGCAAAGGCCTTTTTTCACACCCAAAGCGGTTAGAAGGGGCGGCCTCCTTCTTCAAACTGCCTAGATGAGTCGGCCTCCTTCTTCAAACCGCCTGGGTTGGTGGCCTCCGCCTTCAAACCGCCCAAGTGGGGCGGCTTCTCCCTTCAAGTCGCCTAGGTGGGGCGGCTTCTCCCTTTAGGTCGCCCAGCAGGGGAGGTCTCCTTCTTCAGGTAGCCCAGCAGGGGCGGTCTCCTTCACCAGGTCCCCAGCAGGGGCGGTCTTCTTCATCAGGTCGCCCAGCAGGGGCGGTCTCCTTCATTAGGTTGCCCAGCAGGGGCGGTCTCCTTCTTTAGGTCGCCCAGCAGGGGCGGTCTCCTTCATCAGGTCGCCCAGCAGGGGCGTTCTCCTTCATCAGGTTGCCCAGCAGGGGCTGTTGAGTCCGAGAATGCACCTCCGAGGGAAACCGGAGGCTGCGGGTTGCCGGTTACTTTTTAGATGAAAAGATGAGACCGCTAGCAGCGGTCAAGGCCAGACTTCGCCCGCCACGGCAAATGCCACTCCTGCGACGGGCTTTCCTTTGATTAAAGAAAAGTGATTACAGCGGGCTGCAAGTGCAGAAAAAGAGAAGCCGGCCGGTCAGACAGTCCGCAAGACGGGAAACTCGAGTCCGCAGCTCAAACAAGCGAGCTCCTGGATTCGAGAGTGTGTCTTATGAACAGTGCCGCCCCCTATTTATAGGCTTGGGGGCCTGCCCGAATGGGCAGGGATAGAATAACCACCTGCCCGGGTACAGGAGAAACGGGCAGGCGGTGACGGGATGCACAAAGAAGAAAAAAGAAAGAAGCCGCGCGGCTTGGCGGCTTGCTCTTCCGACCTGTCTGGCCTGAGGCTGAAGATACCGGGACCAAGTCAATGATTCAGACCGGGCGGCCTCTGGTTTGAGACCGCGGTCTGTCTTCTGGACATAGCTTGGCCGCTCTTCAGAAGATAACCCGAGTAATTCCGGAGCTGAAACTGCGGCTTGCTCTTCTGGGTGTGAATCTTGAATCTCTGTAGCACTACCCGAGCGGCCTCCTTCCTGAGACCGCGGATAGCCTTCTTATTTTGGCCCTTCGCGACTTTCACTCTTGGGGGCGGTCCGAAACTGACCTCGGACCACCCGGTCTGGTTTACCCTGAGTGAGGGCTACCGATCCTGGAACTCAGCGGCGTGACCCAGCAGTTCGCCCGGTCCGAGAGTGATCAAACCCGAGAAGCGGTTTTCCGGGTAAACATAATCCCCGCATATTTTCAAATCTCAAGAGGATTTCGAAAATATAAACTTTAACCGGGAGACCGCTCCGACTTGCCCTGAATTGTATAAGAGAGCCAGAGAACTCACTCTGCAGAGTTTTTTCTGAAATCTCGAGATATTGCTCGCCAGCTGCGGTTGGAATTTCTAAGACCGGTAATTCTTCGATCATGGACTTCTTGGACGCCGTGTTAGACCGTGTGGATCCCGCCGGAGATCAGAAAAAAGGGGAAGGTAAAAGGCGTGATCTGACTGAGAGATCGCAGAAGGAAAAGGAACAACAGGACCGGAAAGACCGGAAAAAGAGGAAAAGGGCTGAGAAAGCAGAGGCGGACAATTCCAAGTCCGTAGTAGGCTCAGCAGTCCCCAAGACTCCTACGGATCCCGCAGCGGACAGTTCCGGGCTTCCCCCCAGCGATCTTGGCCAACTGGCTGCTAGCCCGCTGAACAAAGGGAAGGCCGCCCCTTCTGGAAAAGCTGACTCCAATAGCCCTTCGAAGAAGGTCGGCGAGGCCGACTCGTTTGACATGGAAATCACCCCGTCCGGGAACCCCCGTTTGCTAGTCCGAGACTTGGGGGAGGAGGCGGTTAATTCTCCAAGGCCGGGCGAGCTGAGTGCCCCTTTGTCCGTGGATGACTACCCCAGTCCCTCCAAAGAGGTTAGCCCAGTTCCGGGTAAGAAAGACAGGAAGAGGAAGAAGACCGAGTCAGTGAACGAGCGAATAACCAAGAGGGTCCAAAAGCTAGCCTCCAAGGAAAGGGCGGCCTTCAAGAAACCGGCCGAATCCCTCCTCCAGACCAACTCGCGGTTAAAAGAAGAGCTTGGCCTAACGACCCCTCCACCCGCTAAGGTAAATGACTCTCCTGCTACCCCTGATGCGAAACCGGGCGACCTGCCTCCGGACTCGGCGAGTAGCTTATCACTCAATGGGATCTTTCAGGATATGGACGAGCTGATGGGGCGAGATAAGCTTCTTGACAGCCCGATGTCTTCAAAGCGAGTTGTTTCCACCACAGACAACACAGCCCATCCCGAGGAGACCGCTCGGGCGGAGGTCGAAGAGCGGGAAGCTGCTGCTCGGACCGCTCTGGAGGTCGAAAAGCAAGAAGCTGCTGCTCGGACCGCTCTGGAGGTCGAAGAGAGAGCGAGGGAACTCGGAGAAGTGCTGAGAGTGCAGGCGGAGGTCCCCTCGGTGATGACCGGTGAGGAGATAATGATGGCGAAGAAGGAAGGAGCGGAGCGGGTTTTGAACAAGCCGCTGCGGCCTGATCCTTTCGTACCAGGTAAGCATCCCACGGATTATAAAGCTGTCCGCTTCTTCATCCCGCGGCCTCGTCATAACAAGTTACTCTGGCGTGAGCAACGTCGGAAGGTGGTCCCGGAACGGTCTAAGCGGCATGTGCGCCCAGATATTGATCTTATATTTATGTTCATTTTGTATTTTTATGGCGTTGTATGCTCCTGCTTCTTATAACCTGAGCGGCCTCTTGCAGATAGCGAGGAACAGATTGTGACGCCGGGCGACCTTCAGGCCATCCTGCCTCCATTACTCCCCCCAATATCAACCGATGCGACGATTTCGCAAGGAGGGCCGCAACTTTTTGATCGTCTTGAGGAGGATCTGGTAAATCTGAGGGCCCGCTTGAAGGAGGTGGAAGATCGGGAAGCCAGTACTCGGATTGCTCTGGAGGCCGAGAGAATGGCGAGGGGGAAGACTGAAGAGACGCTGAAGGCTCAGCTTGAGACCGCGCGAGCTACGGTGGAGGCCGAGAAGAGAGCAAGGGTGGCACAAGTCGCCATTCTGACCGCTCAGCTCGAGAAGGAGAAGCGAATATCGGCTAAGTTCGAGGAAGACTCGAAATATTACCAAGACAAATTCTTGCGGTTAACCAGGGAAGTCACTGCGGGCCGGCGAGGTATGAATGATGGGATGCAGATTGTTAGCCGCCCGACTATTGGGGCGGGCTCAAACCCTCCCCCGGCTCGGGCGGCTGATCCTATGATTGATGAGGCCACCGCAACCCCTCGCATGATTCCCGCTACGCGGGTTGAAAGGGATGCCGGGCGGCTTCACAGCACAATCAACCATCTCCATTATCATACCAGCCAGATTTATTCTCTTTTGAACACCACCAGCGACCAGGTCGCGCGCCTTCACAGGGAAGATGTCTCCCCTGAACGCCGTCAGCCGTGAACGGCTTTTGAGAACAATTTTTATTGTAAATGCGGCTTGTTGATTCGGCCTCTGTTTGAATAATGCTTCTTTTTATCTTATCTTTTATTTGAACAACCCGTGCGGGTTCTTATTTTAGCCGCTGTGTTTGTGTTGTATCTCTTTCGTGCCTCATTCGAACTGATTTCAGGTCGCACGATCTGTGTTGTGTGCTTGCTTTTATTTCCTTTGCTTCTTCTGCTTTTCTGGTGAAACTAACCATGCAGGCAATTGACCGCGCGGTTAGAAATGTATAGTCGTAGCATAATTTTACTATTTGCAGATCGTAAAAATCTATAAGTAGGGACTCTTCGAAGTTATTTTTACGATTTCCAGATGGCGCGATCTAAGATCATGTCGCAGCGGCCTGTTAAGATTAAAGCCGTCCGAGCGGATGCGGCCTTAGCCTTTCATTCGGCGGACCACCCAGAGTGCCGACTCACCCAGAGCGAACTGGATGAATTCATCGCAAAACACATGGCAGGGAGTAACCTGCTCGCGCGGCTCCCTTTGCGCGACGAGCGGATTAACTCTTCCAATCCGCACCAAATAGCCATCCCGGTCGACCACTTCGAATATGGCTTCAAATTTCCGCTGCCACTTGAAGTCATAGCCATCTTCGACCATTACGGGGTTGTACCCGGCCAACTTCCACCGAACTCCATCGCCTCCATATATAGTTTCATATCTTACCTCCGGTTCGAGCGAACCAGTTTTTCTCTTGACCTTTTCAGGAAGTTCTTCTCGGTGCGAGCTGTCTCCGCCGTGGGGACTTCAACTTTCAGGGGGCATCTATACTTTGGATGCCACGGACTGAAAATTGTCAATCTGGCGAACAAGGTCTCGGACTGGTCGGAGCGGTTCGTGATGCTCGAAGGCAACTTCGGGCTGTTGCAAACCAACCCGCAAGTTCGGGGGGAAGAGGCCTTCCAGATCCCTCAGGTTGGACAGATCGAGAAGGACACCTTCGCTTTCCTTGAGAACGAGCGGTTGGACATCAATCATTACATCCCGCTGTTCTCAGAGCTAGAGGATGTCCTCCCCGAGCACAGTAAGTTCTTCTAGACCGCTTGCATATGACCGCGCGGACTGCTTTGTTAAAACTTCTCATTTTGCCTTGCAGCTGCCCGCATCGTCCCTGCGAACAAGCCGGTCACTCCGGCCGTCCCGGTTTTGACCCAGAGGGAGAAGAGGCAGCGGCGAAACAGGTCGCCATCATCAGAGGAAGAGGGCCCGGCGTCCTCTGATGAATATGAGCTCCTTCGTTCCTGCGGAAACCCGCCCGACCTGCAGGGCAACCCGACTGTCCTCTGGCATAGGGATGGGAGCCACATCCGGGTGTCCACCGCACTTCCCGCATGGGGAAGTGACAAAATCAACCGCCATGCGCTAGCCGCCGGGGCCGCTATGTATGGCCGAAAGACTTTGAGGAAACTGAGGAAGACCCCGGAAGAAGAGCTTCCCCGGCTAGCGGCTCAAGCCGGCGCATGGGGGTTTGCGGCCAATCACTTCATGGCCTTGTCGCACAGGCGGCTGTTTTCTGTCCAAAAACTTCTGGAGAAAAAATACGAGGAGCAGGTCGCGGAGAATGCGCGGCTTCAAGAAGAGAACGCGCGGCTTCAAGAAGTCGTAGCGGTGAGTTTGACAATCGATGACATGGCTTCTTTTATTCAGACCGAGCGACCTGACTTATTATGTTCCTTTTTTCTTTTTTGTAGAAACAATATGAGATGACCAACCCGGCCTTCCAAGACGAGGTGTTGCCTCACGTGGCCCAAGGGATCAACAAAGCTTTGGGCCTTATGGAAGACCGGGGCGGTCTGTGCGAAGGGTTCGGGGGTATAACCTTCTCCGACCTCTTCCCTGCCCTGAAGGTTCAGCTTGATGAGATCAGCCGGAGGCAGAAGGGAAAAGCCAAAGTAGGCGAAGAGGCTGAAGCCGACGCGGGCAGGGAGATCGTACTCCATCAAGGAGGCGATAGAAGCGGTGAAGCCGCTGAGGAGGTCGATGCGGATGATGATGCTGATGATGGTGATGATGACGACAGCTTGTCCTCCGGAACAACTGGCTTTGCTAGCAAGACCGGGCGGTCAATTGGTAGCGATTCATCGGACTACTCTTCCACGTCAAGTGAAGGCTATTCGCCCGACGTCAATGTTGACTCGATTTCTCCTGTCAAGAAGAAGAGGAAGTCGGCAGAATAGTGTCTTTTGCTTTTAACTTCATTTTTGTACAACCGCCGGTCTTTTTTGTTAGCCGGGCGGTTAACCTTTTGTCAAAAATATTTAAAGAAATGAATAAAAATTCTACCTGTTTGATCGATCTTTCAGTATTACTTACTTGTGGCTGATGTCTTGTTTCTTTTCTTTCTTTTCACCTTTTGCTCTTTATGCTCTAGCCGTGCGGTTACTCTGATCTCAGTATAAGTGATGATTTGATGATCTTGGGCGATCTATGTTCGAACCGTGCGATTACTCGTTTAGGTCTCAACACGCCTCATTTCTGATAATATGAACCATAACATACAGACTCATGCGACTATAATATAGACCGGGCGGCTTCTTTTCATTCAGATATATTTTATCCTTTGCCGATGTAAATATCGAATCATAACTTTTTGCTTTAAGAAGTAGTTCAACTCGATCGATTGAAGAATAATCCGGGCGATCAGATATTTAGATCTTGAGATATCCAATCCAATTAACTGTAAGAGATATGTAATGGCCGCCCGGTTAGAATACAAACCTGAGCAATATATTCAGATCCAGTAATATCCAATTCAATAGAACGGAGGGATGAATAAACCCGACCGGTCAGAACACGATCCGGGCAATAATATAATTAGCTCAATAAATGTCCAATTTATAATGGATGGACGAACCCGCCCGGTTAGAATACAACCCGGACAGCCATATAATTGTCCATGAATGCCCAGTCTATAAAAGATTGTCAGGACCGCCCGGTTAGAATACAACCCGGGCGACCATATAATTTATCCAGAAATATCCTGACTTATACACAATCAGACCGTTCGGTTTGAAAGTTCAGACCGCCCGGTTTAGTTATCACAACCCTTTATTAGGGTAGAAGAACACCTGTACCTGTTTTAATAACACCTTCCCCGAATGGTTTCATACAAAAAACCACATGAGATGAATACTTTTCCTGTAAAGAAAAAAGGATAATCTACAGGCTCAGATGACCAAGTGGGCAGGTGGGCCTTGGCGGCGAACATTGCTTTCCTCAGGTGGTCATAAGAGCCGTAGAAATAAAGAGAAACAAGTACAGACCCAGATGACCAAGTGGGCAGGTGGGCCTAGGCGGCGAACATTGCTTTCCTCAAGTGGTCATAAGGGCTGTAAGCGACTCGACTGCTCTCTTGCCTAGGGCTACAAGCCGAGTTGATCAATTGGGCAGGTGGGCCTAGGCGGCGAACATTGCTTTCCTCAGAGAGATCAACTCAGTTGTGGGTCCCGCTTAGGCATCGCTTGAGAGTTCCTTGGAGTATTCGATAGTCACAGACTAAGATGATCAGTTGGGCAGGTGTGGTTATGCCGCGGGGGCTATACCGACATTGCTTTCCTCAGAAGGATCATCGAAGCTGTAATTATATCCCCCTCGGGGCATGATAGAGCCAACATTCACCTAGACCTCCCTTGATGCAGGGGTGTGTCAGATATCAGTCGGGATCCAAGGTTCTGAAGACCGCCGCACGGGAATTGGCAAGCTACCACTACACGTGTGCGAAAACTCCCCGCTACACATGATCTTCATGGTTTTACGCTAATGACTACAATCCGAGGGGGTTCGAGCAGAACTTGGCGATGTCTCCGTGGTTCAGTGAGTTTGATATATGAGAACATGCAGAAAAGAAACATCAGACATGGAGAAGTGTCAGTATGGAGCTTCTTATTAAAATATCTCAAGCAACTGCAGAAAAGTAAGGAAGACATTTCAAGGATAGAACCGTTTGAGGTCGTCGCCACTCCAGGTGCGTGGGATGTCTTCTCCTTCACTTGTCTGGAGGCGATAAGCCCCACTTTTTAATGCCTCCTTGACGATGAAAGGTCCTGCCCAATTAGGATTTAACTTCCCGATATTACCTGCTCGAGCTGCTGCATCAACCTTTTTTAGTACGACGTCGCCAACTGCGAAATGCTTTACCCTGACATTTTTGTCGAAGTATTTCGCCATCCTCCTTTTAACTTCTTCTTGTCTAATTGTTGCCTCATCCTGAAGTTCTTCGATTAGATCCAAACTGTATTTGATAGCCTCGCCATTGTATTCTATCCATGCTTCTCCTCCTTCTTTTCCGTACACAACTCTTGGAGTGGCCACCTCAAACTCCACAGGAACAACAGCCTCCGAGCCATGAGATAGTTTGAACGGTGTTTCCCCTGTAGCTGAAGATGGAGTAGTACGAAGGGTCCAAAGGATGGAAGGAAGTTGATCTGCCCAGTTTCCCTTCTGATTCCAAACCTTTTTCATCAAGAGCTGCTGGATTCGTCTGTTGGCTGCTTCTACCTGGCCATTGGTCCTTGGATGATGCACTGAGGAGAACCGCAGGTCAATTCCGACCTGGTCGCAGAATTTTATCATCTCAGGATTATTGAATTGTGGACCATTATCAGTGACGATTGCCAGCGGAATTCCGTGTCGACAGACAATTTCTCCCCAGATGAAGTTCCTGATGATTTGGGTAGTAGTTCTTGCCAGTGCCTTAGCCTCGATCCATTTGCTGAAGTAGTCAATCATCACTATGATAAAGCGGCGCTGACCGCTGGCCATTGGAAAGGGCCCGATGAGATCCATCCCCCAAACCGCAAAGGGCCAGGGTGCCGTTATTGACCTAAGCGACTGAGCGGGCAGGTGCTGAAGAGGAGCGAACTTTTGGCACTGCACACACCTCCTGGCAAATGCTTCAGCATCCTTTCTCATGGTCGGCCAAAAATATCCCTGCCGCAGAATCCTCTTTTCTAAGGTTCTTGCCCCTGAATGGCTACCACACTCCCCAGAGTGAACTTCCTGGAGTACGATAGGGATTTCTTCTTCCGAAACACATCGTGCTGAGGGGGAAATCAAAGTTTTTTTGTAGAGTGTTCCTGCTATTAGATAATAATATGTCGCCTTCCTTTTGAATCTTCTCCGATCTTTGATGGAATGGTGAAACTCTCCTTTTGATAGAAACAACTCATAAGGATCCTTCCATGAAGGATTATGATCAATCTGCATGAGTTCTGCCTCGTCTATTGCCGGATGAAAAAGTTCAAAGGTCACTCCCCCTGAGGGAAGACCGAACTTCGACAATTCATCTGCCTCCTCATTTTGCGTTCTTGGGATGTGCTCGATAATAAATGACTTGAATCTTCCGATTTCCTTTTTGGCTAATAGCAGATACTTTCGCAGAATCGGCTCCCTTGTCTCATAATTTCCCAAGACTTGGGAAGCCATCACCAATGAATCAGTTCTAACATGCACATATTCTATACCCAACTCTTTCGCGAGCCTTAGCCCAGCCAGAAGTGCTTCATACTCTGCCTGGTTATTCGTAACAGGGAAGAAGAACTTGATATCTTGCTCCAGCCTGATGCCATTTGGACTGATCAACACTACTCCGGCTCCCACAGAGTTTTTGCCAGAAGCCCCATCCACATAAATGACCCAAGCCAGAGGAGATTGTACCGCCTGTTCTGGATTAAGCTCTGTTGTATCTACCAGGAAGTCTGCCAAGATTTGTGCTTTGATTGCTGTTCGGGGGATATATGATATCTCAAATTCGCTTAGTTCAATGGCCCATTTTGCCAACCTCCCTAAATGATCTGGCTTTTCAAGAATACTCTTTAGAGGATGATCTGTAACAACTTGGATGGAATGAGCCTGAAAATAAGGGCGAAGCCTTCGCGCAGACATAACCAAAGCCAAGGCCAGTTTCTCCGGGATCGAATACCTAGTTTCGGCATCTTTAAGGATGTGGCTGACATAGTATATTGGAAACTGCCTCCTCTTCTCTTCCCGAACAAGGACATAACTCACCGCTTCTGGTCCGACTCCTAGATACAAGAATAGCTTTTCCCCCTCACGGGGACTTTGGAGTAGTGGAGTCGAAGTTAACTGTCCCTTTAGTTGCTCGAAAGCCTTGTTACATTCCTTGCTCCATTCGAACTTTGATCCCTTTCGCAATGTTTTAAAGAATGGGGCACTTTTATCTCCGGATTTAGAGATAAACCTGCTCAATCCTGCCAATCTCCCCCCAAGTTGTTGAACTTCTTTAGTATTTCGAGGAGGGGTCATATCAAGGATGGCCTTCACCTTATCTGGATTTGGTGCAAGGCCATCAGGAGTCAGAAGATGTCCAAGAAATTTTCCTTTATTCGCCCCGAACACACATTTTAATGGGTTCAATTTTAACTTGAACCTCCGTAGAGTAGCGAACGTCTCTATGAGGTCTTTCAAGTGTAATGAGAAAGTTTTACTTTTGAGAAGAAGGTCATCAACGTAAACTTCGAGATTCCTGCCCTTTTGATGTTTAAAGACGGTATCCATCATTCTTTGATATGTTGCACCCGCGTTTTTAAGACCAAAGGGCATTACGAGATAGCAGTAACACCCATCGTTTGTGATAAATGAGGTATGCGGGATGTCAGGTTTGTGCATTTTAATTTGATGATACCCGGAGAAGGCATCGAGGAAACTCATAAAACCATACCCAACCGCGGAATCAACTAAAACATCTATCCGAGGCAAAGGGTAACAATCTTTAGGGCACGCTTTATTAAGTTTGGTGAAGTCTACGCACATGCGCCACTTCCCACCAGATTTCTTAACCATTACAACGTTCGACATCCACGTGGGATATTGAATTTCAGAAATGAAACCCGCTTTTAGGAGTTTGGAAACCTCCTCTCTGATGGGCAACGCCAGCTTGGTCGCCACTTCTCTCTTCTTTTGTTGGACGGGCTTGAACTCAGGAGATACGTTTAGATGATGACAAGCCACATCTGGATCCACTCCAGGCATATCCTCCGCTGACCAAGCGAAGATATCCAGATTCCCCAATAGGCAAGAGATTAGCTCCACTTTCTCCTCCTCTGATAACTCAGCGTTGATGACCAGCTTCTTTTCTGCCCCTTCAGCGATAGGAACATCTTGAGTCACTTGGGCAGGTTCCAAGTGAGCCCCTTCTCGATCTTTTCCTTCCTCGGCGGCCTCTGGAGACTCAGCCACCTCCAGCACCTCATCCGTGATCTTAGGAAGCGGAACGTCGGTGACCATGTTGACAGTTCGGACGTAGCACTCCCGAGCTACTTTGGGGTTGCTCCTAACCCGATATTGTTTTCCTTCAGCAGCAAACTTGAGGGCAAGATGAAAGGTGGACACTACCGCCCTATACGCATTGAGAATCGGCCTCCCGAAGATGGCGCAGTAGTTACTTGGAGCATCTACTACCACAAAATTGATCAATTTTATCACTCCTCCGAGAGAGACCAGGAGCTTCACTGAACCCTCTACTTCCTTCTTCTCCCTAGAAAAACCGTAGAGGGGCCCATCGGTGGGAAGCAAATGCTTTCCAGTCTTCAGGGCTTCGAAAGTTGGGCGGAAAAGGAGATTGACGGAGCTGCCAGTATCAATCAGAATCTTGTGGACTGTATAGTTTTCAAAGACGGCCCTGATAACCACCGCATCAACGAAAGGATTAGCATTGGGGGGAAGGTCATCCTGACCAAACGTGACAATAGTGCTTTCGGGAGGAGAACTTGTAGTGGCCGCCACTTCCTGCTTTAGAACTCTCGCAATGCTGGATTTGCGAGATGATTCTGCTCCAGCTCCCCCATGGATACAATAGATGTCCCCTAAGGGGCCCACATCATTGACTTCGATGCATTCGGTAGAAGGGTGGATATCACCATAATAGCCGGCGTCCTCGACGTCGGCGGATTCCCAGGTTACTTCTACTGTTTCCTTCTCCTTCTTCTTCTCGGTAGTTGGCTCAGCAGTTTTATCTTTCCGAATTAGACCCCGGAGCTTTCCTTCTCCCAGAAGTCTTTCTATGAGCAAACAAAGGGCCCGGCAGTCTTCAGTTAAATGCCCCCCTTCTTTGTGATATTCGCAATAAAGGTTCGGATTCCGATTACGAATATCCGACTTCAGGGGAGCAGGCCTTTTGAAATCTGGCCTCTTTTGCAGAATCTGGACTACCTCGTCCATGGTGACATTTAGGGGAGTGAATGAGTCTTGCGAATCATCGCATTGGGTTGATGGAATGATTGGAGGTGGCTGCGCGGCATACTGTGGTAAATATACCAGCATGATTTGTGGAAGGAGAGCGGATGGAGCGGGAGCGATGGCCAACGGTGGCTTCTGATCTTGAAACTGCTGATGGCCCATAAATGGTTGCTTGTTTTTGTAGTTCCTCCCCCTTTGGGAGCGGGGTTCGAAGTGAGACTGATTCGATGGTGGATGACGGAAGGATGAATTCGATGACTCCTTGTCGCTTACCAGCTTTGCGACGTAGTCTGGATTGCTCTTCTCTCCTCTGATAAACATATTTGCCAAACTTATCATCTCTTGATAAGTCTTAGGCTCCCTTATATTCGCTTCAAATTTTAGGGGGCCCTCCCTTAGGCCATGGATGAGGGCCACCCTATACAGTTCCGGGTCCACATTCTGAATTTCCATGATCTCTCTCTGGAATCGATCCACAAAACGAGCCCATGTCTCGCCTTCCCGTTGTTTTATATCGAAAAGGGCTGCCGGGCCGCTCTTTCTTTTCCTTGAAGTGGAGAATCTTAGCAGAAATTCTCTTCGCAGCTCTGTGAAACAACGGATCGATCTGGGATGCAGACCGTAAAACCATTCCCTCGCTTGTCCTTCAAAGGAGGTCACCAGAAGCTTGCACTTGGTTGCATCAGTTAAGGTTCTGAGAGCAACAGCTGACTCGAAAGCTTGTAAATGAACCGTGGGATCCGTCTCTCCATTGAATGCTGGCAGGCGAGGTTCCCTGAAATTATTGGGGGCAGGCTCCCCTCTGACTTCGTCCACAAAGGGAGAGGTCTCTTCCATGTCTTCATATAGAGGAGTAGAGCAATAAGCCGCTGGAGCTGCGACTATTCGCAGACAAGCCGCCTGATAAGAAGACCGGGCGGCTGCTTCTGGCGAGTAGGAGTGATGAATAGGAACTTCAGGCGGGTAGGAGAGACGGGCCGCACCTTCCTGCGGGTAGGGGATATGGGCGGCGTGAGAAGTCGCCCCCTGGAAGTCGAGGACTCGAGCTGGCATGTTGTGCGCGGCTTCTTGATAGAAGTTTTCCCTAGCCGCAGGATCTTCTTGCTGGAGCTGGAAATTAGCGGCCTGCGGTAGCGAGTAAGGAGGAGGTGGAGGAAGGACCGGGGTTACCGCCCGATTGGCCGCGGCTTGTTGCGGAACTAGTCGCTCAGTTAGTATTGCTAATGTCCGACTGATCTCTTCAAGGCGCTGATCAGTGGCCCTCTGAGCCCGCTCGGCTTCTCTTTTTGACTGCTCCAGGGCTTCCCACAGAGAGTCCTCGCTACGATCGGAGCGGTCTCCAAGGGCAAACTGACGATCTGACATTATGGCGAAAAGAGATTTCACCGACACTCCGCGATCTGAAGGTCGCGTGTTTCTGTTGAGTCCGAGAATGCACCTCCGAGGGAAACCGGAGGCTGCGGGTTGCCGGTTACTTTTTAGATGAAAAGATGAGACCGCTAGCAGCGGTCAAGGCCAGACTTCGCCCGCCGCGGCAAATGCCACTCCTGCGACGGGCTTTCCTTTGATTAAAGAAAAGTGATTACAGCGGGCTGCAAGTGCAGAAAAAGAGAAGCCGGCCGGTCAGACAGTCCGCAAGACGGGAAACTCGAGTCCGCAGCTCAAACAAGCGAGCTCCTGGATTCGAGAGTGTGTCTTATGAACAGTGCCGCCCCCTATTTATAGGCTTGGGGGCCTGCCCGAATGGGCAGGGATAGAATAACCACCTGCCCGGGTACAGGAGAAACGGGTAGGCGGTGACGGGATGCACAAAGAAGAAAAAAGAAAGAAGCCGCGCGGCTTGGCGGCTTGCTCTTCCGACCTGTCTGGCCTAAGGCTGAAGATACCGGGACCAAGTCAATGATTCAGACCGGGCGGCCTCTGGTTTGAGACCGCGGTCTGTCTTCTGGACATAGCTTGGCCGCTCTTCAGAAGATAACCCGAGTAATTCCCGAGCTGAAACTGCGGCTTGCTCTTCTGGGTGTGAATCTTGAATCTCTGTAGCACTACCCGAGCGGCCTCCTTCCTGAGACCGCGGATAGCCTTCTTATTTTGGCCCTTCGCGACTTTCACTCTTGGGGGCGGTCCGAAACTGACCTCGGACCACCCGGTCTGGTTTACCCTGAGTGAGGGCTACCGATCCTGGAACTCAGCGGCCTGACCCAGCAGTTCGCCCGGTCCGAGAGTGATCAAACCCGAGAAGCGGTTTTCCGGGTAAACAGGGGCGGTCTCCTTCTTCAGGTCGCCCAGCAGGGGCGGTCTCCTTCTTCAGATCCCCCTGTAGGGGCGGTCTCCTACTTCAGGTCGCCCAGCAGGGGTGGTCTCCTTCTTCAGGTCGCCCAGCAAGGGCAGTCTCCTTCTTCAGGTCGCCCAGCAGGGGCGGTCTCCTTCTTCAGGTTGCCCAGCAGGGGCGGTCTCCTTCTTCAGGTCGCCCAGCAGGGTCGGACTCCTTCTTCAGGTCGCCCAGTAGGGGCGGTCTCCTTCATCAGGTCGCCCAGCAGGGGCGGCCTCCTTCTTCAGGTCGCCGAGCAGGGGCGTTCTCCTTCTTCAGGTCGCCCAGCACGGCGGTCTCCTTCATCAGGTCGCCCAGCAGGGGCGGTCTCCTTCTTCAGGTCGCCCAGCTGTGGCGGTCTCCTTCTTCAGGTCGCCCAGCAGGGGCGGCCTCTCCCTTCAAACCGCGCGGGTAGGCGACCTCCTCCTTCAGTCCGCGCGGGTAGGCGGCCTCCTCCTTCAGACCGCGCGGGTAGGCGGCCTCCTCCTTCAGACCGCGCCTGTAGGCGGCCTCCTCCTTCAGACCGCGCGGGTATGAGGCCTCCTCCTTCAGACCGCGCGGGTAGGCGCCCTCCTCCTTCAGACCGCGCAGGTAGGCGGCATCCTCCTTCAGACCGCGCGGGTAGGCGACCTCCTCCTTCAGACCGCGCGGGTAGAACTCCAGTCACCGGCTCACCGGAGGTGACGACATCGACCCAGAGCCTATAAATAGGACCCTCGACATGAACAGAGGACAGGTAAGTTGGGGGCAGAACTGATGGCTAGAAACAGCCAGACCGCTCCTATCAGCGACCTGTCCCAACGACCTGTCCGGGCGACCTCAGCGACCTGTCCGGGCGACCTGTCCGGGCGACCTCAGTGACCTGTCTAGGCGACCTCAGCGACCTGTCCGGGCGACCTCAGCGACTTGTCCGGGTGACCTCAGCGACCTGTCCAGGCGACTTCAGCGACCTGTCCGGGCGACCTGTCTGGGCGACCTGTCCGGCGACCTCAGTGACCTGTCTGGGCGACCTCAATGACCTGTCCAGCCGACCTCAGCGACCTGTCCGGGCGACCTGTCCGGGCGACCTCAGTGACCTGTCCGGGCAGCCTCGGCAAACAGCTCGCGCGACTTACTCTTTTCTTACTCACACAATGAGCTGTAATATAGATTATTAAATAAAGGGAAAGCCCGTCGCAGGAGTGGCATTTGCCGCGGCGGGCGAAGTCTGGCCTCGCCGCAAGCTAGCGGCCCTCTCTTCTTCTCTCTCACTCAGCCATTTGTATATTGACCACTAAAATGAGCTGGAATGGTGTAAAATGGTGCTCCATTGGATGTATGCCTCAGAGCATATTCCGAAAAGATGTTGTGGGCAAAAATCAAACATACAAATCAAAAGTTATGGCTGTTAGAAGTTTATGTGTCATTTGGAGCTATATTTCGCATTACCGATGCAACCCGCTATATATCGACAACTGAATGAACTGGAATGGGTAAAACTTGTGCTCCAATGAATGTAGTGCTCCGAGCTCATTTTCGCAAAGGTGTTGTGGGATAAAATCAGACAACCGCATCAAAAGTTGTTGATGTTTAATGTTTGAGTGTCATTTGGAGCTAAATCTCTCATTTTCACTACAACCCGCATTAAAAATTTTGTAATTTTGAAGTGTATGTGTCATTTGGAGCTTAATCTTGTATTATCACTACAACTCACTGTATATCGACCTCTAAATGGGCTGGAATGGGTTTAAATTGTTCTCCATTGGATTTAGGGCTCCGATCTCATTCTGAAAAGGTATTGTGGGCAAAAATCAGACAACCCAAAAGGTGTTGTCTTATTCTCGAATGGATAAATCTTATTCTCTGTTGGATGGAGAATACAAGCTCATTTCTAAAAAAGTATTGTCCGCAAAAATCGAACAGCCGGATCAAAAGTTATGGCTGCTTGAAGTTTAGGTGTAATTTGGAGCCAAATCCCGCATTACCATTAGAAGCCTTTCGAACAATAAACAAATATGAATTGTTATATCCTACCCTCCATTAGATGTAGGGCTCTGAGTGTTGACCCAGAAATCGGCAATCCTCCCTGGGAGGGCATTTTCGCTACATTTTTATAGATTACGCGCCCGGGATGGATCAGACCTCACGCAGAGGCCTTTTTTCACACCCAAAGCGGTTAGAAGGGGCGGCCTCCTTCTTCAAACCGCCCAGGTGAGGCGGCCTCCTTCTTCAAACCGCCTGAGTAGGTGGCCTCCGCCTTCAAACCGCCCAAGTGGGGCGGCTTCTCCCTTCAAGTCTCCTAGGTGGGGTGGCTTCTCCCTTCAGGTCGCTCAGCAGGGGTGGTCTCCTTCTTCAGGTTGCCCAGCAGGGCGGTCTCCTTCACCAGGTCACCCAGCAGGGGCGATCTACTTCATCAGGTCGCCCAGCAGGGGCGGTCTCCTTCATCAGGTCGCCCAGCAGGGGCGGTCTCCTTCTTGAGGTCGCCCAGCAGGGGCGGTCTCCTTCATCAGATCGCCCAGCAGGGGCGGTCTCCTTCATCAGGTCGCCCAGCAGGGGCGGTCTCCTTCTTCAGGTCGCCCAGCAGGGGCGGTCTCATTCTTCAGGTCCCCCAGCAGGGGCGGTCTCCTTCTTCAGGTCGCCCAGCAGGGGCGGTCTCCTTCTTCAGGTCACCCAGCAGGGGCGGGCTCCTTCTTCAGGTCGCCCAGCAGGGGCGGGCTCCTTCTTTAGGTCGCCCAGCAGGGGCGGCCTCCTTCTTCAGGTCGCCCAGCAGGGGGGCCTCCTTCTTCAGGTCGCCCAGCAGGGGCGGCCTCCTTCTTCAGGTCGACCAGCAGGGGCGGTCTCCTTCACCAGGTCGCCTAGCAGGGGCGGCCTCCTTCTTCAGGTCGCCCAGCAGGGTCGTTCTCCTTCTTCAGGTCGCCCAGCAGGGGCGGTCTCCTTCTTCAGGTCGCCCAGCTGGGGCGGTCTCCTTCTTCAGGTCGCCCAGCAGGGGCGGCCTTTCCCTTCAAACCGCGCGGGTAGGCGGCCTCCTCTTTCAGACCGCGCGGGTAGGCGGCCTCATCCTTCAGACCGCGCAGGTAGGCGGCCTCCTCCTTCAGACCGCTCGAGTAGGCGGCCTCCTGCTTCAGACCGCGCGGGTAGGCGGCCTCCTCCTTCAGACCGCGCGGGAAGGCGGCCTCCTCCTTCAGACCGCGCGGGTAGGCGCCCTCCTCCTTCAGACCGCGCGAGTAGGCGGCCTCCTCCTTCAGACCACGCGGATAGGCGACCTCCTCCTTCAGACCGCGCGGGTAGAACTCCAGTCACCGGCTCACCGGAGGTGACGACATCGACCCAGAGCCTATAAATAGGACCCTCGACATGAACAGAGGATAGGCAAGTTGGGGGCAGAACCGACGGCTAGAAACAGCCAGACCGCTCCTATCAGCGACCTGTCCCAGTGACCTATTCGGGCGACCTCAGCGACCTGTTCGGGCGACCTCAGTGACCTGTCCAGGCGACCTCAGCGACCTGTCCGGGAGACCTCAGCGACCTGTCCGGGCGACCTCAGCGACCTGTCCAGGCGACCTCAGCGACCTATCCGGGCGACCTGTCCGGCAACCTCAGTGAACTGTCCGGGCGACCTCAACGACCTGTCCAGGCGACCTCAACGACCTGTCCGGGCGACCTCAGTCACCTGTCCGGGCGGCCTCGGCAAACAGCCCGCGCGACTTACTCTTTTCTTACTCGCAACTCTCTTGTATCATTCTGTTTCCATGTACTAAACACAATGAGCTGTAATACAGATTATTAAATAAAGGTAAAACCCATCGCAGGAGTGGCATTTGCCGCGGCGGGCGAATTCTGGCCTCGCCGCAAGCTACCGGCCCTCTCTTCTTCTCTCTCACTCAGCCATTTGTATATTGACCACTAAAATGAGCTGGAATGGTGTAAAATGGTGCTCCATTGGATGTATGCCTCAGAGCATATTCCGAAAAGATGTTGTGGGCAAAAATCAAACATACAAATCAAAAGTTATGGCTGACAGAAGTTTATGTGTCATTTGGAGCTATATTTCGCATTACCGCTGCAACCCGCTATATATCGACAACTGAATGAACTGGAATGAGTAAAACTTGTGCTCCAATGAATGTAGTGCTCCGAGCTCATTTTCGCAAAGGTGTTGTGGGATAAAATCAGACAACCGTATCAAAAGTTGTTGATGTTTAATGTTTGAGTGTCATTTGGAGCTAAATCTCTCATTTTCACTACAACCCGCATTAAAAATTCTGTCATTTTGAAGTGTATGTGTCATTTGGAGCTAAATCTCGTATTACCACTACAACTCACTGTATATCGACCTCTAAATGGGATGGAATGGGTTTAAATTGTTCTCCATTGGATTTAGGGCTCCGATCTCATTCTGAAAAGGTATTGTGGGAAAAAATCAGACAACCCAAAAGGTGTTGTCTTATTCTCGAATGGATAAATCTTATTCTCTGTTGGATGGAGAATACAAGCTCTTTTCTAAAAAAGTATTGTCCACAAAAATCAAACAGCCGGATCAAAAGTTATGGCTGCTTGACTTTTAGGTGTAATTTGGAGCCAAATCCCGCATTACCACTAGAAGCCTTTCAAACAATAAACAAATATGAATTGTTATATCCTACCCTCCATTAGATGTAGGGCTCTGAGTGTTGACCCAGAAATCGGTGATCCTCCCCCGGGAGGGCTTTTTCGCTACATTTTTACAGATTACGCGCCCGGGATGGATCAGACCTCACGCAGAGGCCTTTTTTCACACCCAAAGCGGTTAGAAGGGGCGGCCTCCTTCTTCAAACCGCCCAGGTGAGGCGGCCTCCTTCTTCAAACCGCATGGGTAGGTGGCCTCCGCCTTCAAACCACCCAAGTGGGGCGGCTTCTCCCTTCAAGTCGCCTAGTTGGGGTGCCTTCTCCCTTCAGGTCGCCCAGCAGGGGCGGTCTCCTTCTTCAGGTTGCCCAGCAGGGCGGTCTCCTTCACCAGGTCACCCAGCAGGGGCGATCTACTTCATCAGGTCGCCCAGCAGGGGCGGTCTCCTTCATCAGGTCGCCCAGCAGGTGCGGTCTCCTTCTTGAGGTCGACCAGCAGGGGCGGTCTCCTTCATCAGGTCGCCCAGCAGGGGCGGTCTCCTTCATTAGGTCGTCCAGCAGGGGCGGTCTCCTTCTTCAGGTCGCCCAGCAGGGGCGGTCTCATTCTTCAGGTCCCCCAGCAGGGGCGGTCTCCTTCTTCAGGTTGCCCAGCAGGGGCGGTCTCCTTCTTCAGGTCGCCCAGCAGGGGCGGGCTCCTTCTTCAGGTCTCCCAGCAGGGGCGGGCTCCTTCTTCAGGTCGCCCAGCAGGGGCGCCTCCTTCTTCAGGTTGCCCAGCAGGGGGGCCTCCTTCTTTAGGTCGCCCAGCAGGGGCGGCCTCCTTCTTCAGGTCCACCAGCAGGGGCGGTCTCCTTCATCAGGTCGCCCAGCAGGGGCGGCCTCCTTCTTCAGGTCGCCCAACAGGGTCGTTCTCCTTCTTCATGTCGCCCAGCAGGGGCGGTCTCCTTCTTCAGGTCGCCCAGCAGGGGCGGTCTCCTTCTTCAGGTCGCCCAGCAGGGGCGGTCTCCTTCTTCAGGTCGCCCAGCTGGGGCGGTCTCCTTCTTCAGGTCGCCCAGTAGGGGCGGCCTTTCCCTTCAAACAGCGCGGGTAGGCAACCTCCTCCTTCAGACCGCGCGGGTAGGCGGCCTCCTACTTCAGACCGCGCGGGTAGGCGGCCACCTCCTTCAGACCGCGCGGGTAGGCGGCCTCCTTCAGACCGCGTGGGTAGGCGGCCTCCTCCTTCAGACCGCGCGGGTAGGCGCCCTCCTCCTTCAGACCGCGCGGGTAGAACTCCAGTCACAAGCTCACCGGAGGTGACGACATCGACCTAGAGCCTATAAATAGGACCCTCGACATGAACAGAGGACAGGCAAGTTGGGGGCAGAACTGACGGCTAGAAACAGCCAGACCGCTCCTATCAGCGACCTGTCCCAGTGACCTGTCCGGGCGACCTCAGCGACCTGTCCAGGCGACCTGTCCGGGCGACCTCAGTGACCTGTCCAGGCGACCTCAGCGACCTGTCCGGGAGACCTCAGCGACCTGTCCGAGCGACCTCATCGACCTGTCCAGGCGACCTCAACGACCTGTCCGGGCGACCTATCCGGCGACCTCAGTGAACTGTCCGGGCGACCTCAACGACCTGTCCAGGCGACCTCAGCGACCTGTCCGGGCGACCTGTCCGGGCGACCTCAGTCACATGTCCGGGCGGCCTCGGCAAACAGCCCGCGCGACTTACTCTTTTCTTACTCGCAACTCTCTTGTATCATTCTGTTTCCATGTACTAAACACAATGAGCTGTAATACATATTATTAAATAAAGGGAAAGCCTGTCGCAGGAGTGGCATTTGCCGCGGTGGGCGAAGTCTGGCCTCGCCGCAAGCTAGCGGCCCTCTCTTCTTCTCTCACACTCAGCTCTTCATTTGCGACTCAAGTAACCAGCTGCTCGACCACTACCCCCTCTCCCCTCTCTTTCCTCTAGGATTGAGTGTCGAGGGCGTGGGGACAATTTCGGATTCAACACTGACCTCATTCTAAAAAGGTATTGTGGGCAAAAATTGGGCAACTAGAGCAAGAGTTCTGTCTGTTTGTAATTTATGTGTCATTTGGAGCTAAATCCCACATTACCACTGCAACCCACTGTAGATCAACCACTAAACGAACTAGAATGGGTATACATTGTTATCTATTGGATGTAGGGCTCCGATCTCATTCCGAAAAAATGTTGTGGGTAAAAATCTGACAACCGGATCAAAGTTATGGATGTTTGAAGTTTAGGTGTCAATTGGAGCAAAATCCCTCATTTCCATTATAATCCACTATCCGTCGACCACTAAATGAAGACGATAGAGTAAATCCTTTTCTCCATAGGATGTATGGCTCTGAGCTCATTCCGAAAAAGTCTTTTGGGCAAAATCCGGACAACCAGATCAAAAATTATAGCTGTTTGAAGTTTATGTGTCAGTTGGAGCTAAATCCCACATGACCACTGCAACTCAATGTATATCGACCAGTAAATGAAATAGATTGTGTAAAACTTGCTCTTCATTGAATGTATGGCTCATAGCTCATTTCGAATAGGTTTTTTGGGCAAAAATCAGACAACCTGATCAAAATTTATGGCTGTTTCAAGTTTAGGTGTCATTTGGAGCTAAATTTCGCATTACCAGTGCAACCCGCTATATATCGACAACTAAATGAATTGCAATCGGTAAACCTTGTGCTTCAATGAATGTAGGGCTCCGAGCTCATTCCAAAAAGGTGTTGTGGGGGTAAAATCAGAAAACCGGATCAAAAGTTATTCATGTTTAAAGTTTGAACGTCATTTGGATCTAAATCTCTCACTCTCACTACCAACCGCATCAAAAATTCTTTCATTTTGAAATTTATGTGTCATTTGGAGCTAAATATCGCATTACCACTACAACCCACTTTATTTCGACCTCTAAACGAGCTTGAATGGGTTAAAACTGTTCTCCATTGGATTTAGGGCTCCGATCTCATTCTGAAAAGGTATTGTGGACGAAAATCAGACAACCGGATCAAAAGTTGCGCATGTTTGAAGTTTAGGTCTCCTTTCGAGCTAAATACCTTATTATCAATGTTTACCCGGAAAACCGCTTCTCGGGTTGGATCATTCTCGGACCGGGCGAACTGCTGGGTCAGGCCGCTGGGTTCCAGGATCAGTGGCTCTCAGTTCAGGGTAAACCAGGACAGGTGGTCTGATGTCATTTTCGGACCGCCCCCAAGAGTGAAGGTCGTCAAGGGCCAAGGCAAGAAGGCTATCCGCAGTCTCAGGTAGGAGACCGCGCGGGTTGTGCCATAGAGACTCAAGGTTCAAGCCCGGAGAACAAGCCGTGGTTTCAGATCAGAGACTATCCGGGTTGACTCGTGAAGATCAGCCAAGCCATGTCCAGAAGGCAGACCGTGGTCTCAAGCCAGAGGCCGCTCGGTCTGCATCCTTGACTTGGTCCCGGTATCTTCAGCCTCAGGTCAGACAGGTCGGAAGAGCAAGCCGCCAAGCCGCGCGGCTTCTTTCTTTTTCTTCTTTGTGCATCCCGTCACCACCTGCCTGTTTCTCCTGTACCCGGGCAGGAGGTAATTATATCCCTGCCCATTCGGGCAGGCCCCCAAGCCTATAAATAGGGGGCGGCACTGTTCACAAGACACGCACACTCGAATCCAGGAGCTCGCTTGTTTGAGCTGCGGTCTCGAGTTTCCCGTCTTGCGGACTGTCTGACCGGCCGGCTTCACTTTTCCTACATTTATAACCGCTGTAACCGCTTCATTTTAATCAAAGGAAAGCCCGTCGCAGGAGTGGCATTTGTCGCGGCGGGCGAAGTCCGGCCTCGACCGCTGCTAGCGGTCCGAATTCTCTAACCGAATAGTAACTGATCATCCGCAACCCTCGATTTCCTTCGGAGGCGTACTTTTGAATCGAACAGAAACACGTGACCTTCAGATCACGGACTGTCAGCGAAATCTTTAGTTCAGAATGTCAGACCGCCAGTTCCCTCCAAGAGACCGATCCGACCATAGCGATGACTCTTTGTGGGAAGCTCTGGAGCGAACAAAGAGAGAAGCCGACCAGGTCCAGAAAGCAACTGATCATTGTCTGGATTCGATCAGTCAGGCTCTAACTCTATTAACCGAGCGGTTAGCCCCCCAGCAGGCCGCGGCTAACCAGGCAGTAACTCCTGTCCTACCTCCTCCACCTCCATAACCATTTCCGCAAGTCGCCCATTCCCGGCCACCACAAGAAGGTTCTGCGGCTCGGCAGAATTTCTACCAAGAGGCCGCGCACTGTATGCCGGCTCGGGTCCTCGACTTCCAAGGGGCGGCTTCTCAGGCCGCTCACTTTTCCTATCCGCCTGAGGTCGCCGCCTACCAATCCTACCCGGCTGGAGCCCCTGCCCGCTCCTATCAGGCGGCCTGTCCGCAAATGACTGCAGCAGAGATCCCACACCACCCTGCTTTCCCTCTGTACGAGGATACCGAGGAAAGTTCTCCCTTCACGGACGAAATCCGAGGAGAGCCGGCCCCAAATAACTTTCGAGAACCACGCCTGTCAACATATAGTGGGGAGTCCGATCCGGCAATTCATCTCCAAGCAGTTGAATCGGCTGTTGCTCTGAGGACCATCACCGATGCAACTAAGTGTAAGCTCCTGGTGACGTCCTTTGATGGACAGGCCAGAGAATGGTTTTATGGACTGCTTCCTCGATCCATTAGATGTTTTGCGGAATTGCGTAGAGAATTCCTGCTTCGATTCTCTACCTCTAAAAAGAGGAAGAACTTTCCGGCAGCCCTATTTGAGATACGGCAGCAAGAAAATGAAACGTGGGCCCGCTTCGTCGACCGTTTCCAAAGGGAGATAATGGAAGTGCAAAACGTCGATCCGGAATTATACAGGGTCTCTTTGATGCATGGCCTTAGGGAGGGGCCGTTGAAATTTGAAGCCCAAATAAGGGAACCAAAGACATATCAAGAGATGATTAGTCTGGCTAATAAGTTTATCAGGGGGGAAAAGACTAATCCTGGTTATGTTGCCAAGTTGCTCAGCGACAATGATCAGTTTAGTTCCGCATCAACCCATCAGCAACGCTACAATCATTCATCTCGGCCTGACTTCGAACCTCGTGCTCAGAGGGGAATAAATCTCAAGCCTAAGCAACCATTTCTTGGCCATCAACGGTTTCAGGATCAAAAACCGCCGTTGGCCATCACACCCACTCAACCCATGGGGGTTCCGCAAATAATGCCCGTGTATCTGCCGCAGTACATCGCACAACCATCCCCAACTATTCTGTCCATCCGATATGATGAATCACAAGAATCGTTCACCCCTCTTAACGTCAGCATGAACGAGGTTGTTCAGATTCTCCAAAAAAGGCCTGACTTCAAGAGACCTCCACCTTTGAAATCGGAAGTTCGCAATCGAAATCCGAACTTCTATTGTGAGTACCACAAAGAGGAAGGGCACCAGACTGAGGATTGTCGGGCCCTCGGATGGTTGATAGAAAAACTCCTGAAAGAAGGGAAGCTCCGAGGGTTGATCAGGCAAGAAACCCCGGTTGAACCACGAACCGAGAAGAAGAAGGAAGCGGTCGAAGTGACCTGGGAGTGTGCTGACGTAGAAGAGGCAGGTTGCTATGGGGATATACATCCCGCCACCGAATGTATAGAAGTGAATGATGTTGGCCCCCTTGGCAACATCTATTGTATCCATGGAGGAGCAGGGCCAGAATCCTCTCGGAAATCCAGCATCGGGAGAGTCTCCAAATAGGAAGTAGCAGCCGCCTCCACTTCTGCTCCAGAAAGGTCGGTCGTCACTTTCGGCCAAGAAGATCTTCCCTCAAATGCAAATCCTTTCGATGATGTAGTAGTGATAAAGGCAGTCATCGAGAACTACACCGTACATAAAATTCTGATTGATACTGGTAGCTCGGTTAATCTCATTTTCCGCCAAACATTTGAAGCCGTTAAGACTGGGAAGTCTTTGCTCTCCACAGAAGGGCCCCTCTACGGCTTCTCAGGAGAAAAGAAAGAAGTGGAGGGGTGCGTGAAGCTTTTGGTGTCGCTGGGAGGCATAACGAAGCTGATAAACTTCGTAGTAGTGGAAGCCCCGAGCAGCTACTGTGCAATCTTCAGAAGACCAATCCTGAATGCTTACAAAGCAATAGTATCCACTTTTCATTTGGCCTTGAAATTCGCTGCCGAGGGGCGTCAATATCGGGTCCGAAGCGATCCAAAGGTTGCTCGTGAATGTTATGTAAAGACAGTTAATGTGATCACCAAGGCACCACTTCACAAGGTTCAGGATGACATCCTTGAGGTATCCAAACTCCCTGAGGAGGCCGAGGAAAACGCAGAGCGGAGAGGGACGTACCTGGAACCTGCCCAGGAGACCCAAGAAATCCCTATTGCTGAAGAGGAAGGGAAGAAGCTGATCATCAACGCCGAGCTATCAGAAGAAGAGAAGGTTCAGTTGATCTCCTGCCTGTTGGAGAATCTAGACATCTTCGCCTGGTCGGCGGAAGATATGCCTGGAGTAGATCCAGATGTTGCGTGCCATCACCTCAACATCTCCCCTGAATTCAAGCCGATCCAACAAAAGAAGAGGGATGTAGCAACCAAGCTGGCGGTACCCATCAAAGAGGAAGTTGCAAAGCTTCTTAAAGCCAATTTCATTTCTGAAATCCAATACCCCACTTGGATGTCAAATGTAGTAATGGTGAAAAAACCTGGGGGAAAATGGCGCATGTGTGTAGATTTTACAAAGCTCAATAAAGCATGCCCCAAAGATTGTTATCCCTTGCCTCGGATAAATGTTGTAGTAGATTCCGCGGTGGGATATAATTTCATGATCTTTCTAGATGCATTTTCTGGTTACAACCAGATTAAGATGCATAAACCTGATATCCCGCATACGTCCTTCATTACCAACGACGGGTGTTATTGTTATCTTGTCATGCCTTTCGGGCTCAAAAATGCGGGTGCGACATATCAAAGAATGATGGACACGGTTATTGAAAAGCAGAAAGGAAGAAATCTTGAAGTATACGTTGATGATCTTCTTCTAAAAAGTAAAACTTTTTCAATCCACCTGAAAGACCTCATAGAGACGTTCGCTACTCTGCGGAGGTTCAAATTAAAACTAAATCCATTGAAATGCGTGTTTGGGGCAAACAAAGGGAAATTTCTCGGACATCTTCTCACCCCTGATGGCCTCGCACCAAATCCGGATAAGGTAAAAGCCATCCTAGATATGACCCCTCCTTGTAATCAGAAAGAGGTGCAATAACTTGGGGGGATGCTTGCAGGATTGAGCCGATTCATTTCTAAATCAGGAGATAAAAGCGCTCCATTCTTCAAGACACTCAGGGGAGGATCTAAGTTTGAATGGAATGAAGAGTGCGATAATGCTTTCGAACAGTTGAAAAAGAAGTTAACCTCAACCCCTCTTCTTCAAAGCCGTCGCGAAGGGGAAACATTATTCTTGTACTTGGGGGTGGGCCCAGATGCAATAAGCTCTGTCCTGGTTCGGGAAGAGAAAAAGAAGCAATTTCCGATATATTATGTCAGCCACATCCTCAAAGATGCGGAAACTAGATATTCAATCCTGGAGAAATTAGCCTTGGCTTTGGTCATGTCATCACGAAGGCTCCGCCCCTATTTTTAGGCTCATCCTATTCAGGTGGTTTCGGATCATCCACTAAGAAGTATCCTGGAGAAGCCGGATCATTCAGAAAGATTAGCCAAATGGGCAATCGAGCTGAGCGAGTTCGAAATATTGTACATTCCCAGAACGGCAATAAAGGCACAAGTATTGGCAGATTTCTTGGTAGACACGATGGAGTCTAATCCTGAACAGGTAGTACAATCTCCTTTGGCATGGATCATTTATGTGGATGGGGTTTCTGGCAGAAACTCCGTGGGAGCCGGGGTAGTTCTGATCAGTCCAAATGGCATCAGGCTGGAGCAAGCTATCAAATTCTTCTTTTCAGTTACAAATAACCAGGCCGAATACGAAGCACTCTTGGCCGGCCTGAGACTCGCAAAGGAGCTTGGGATAGAACATGTTCATGTGAAAACTGATTCTCTTGTGATGGCTTCGCAGGTTCTAGAGAACTACGAAACAAGAGAACCGATATTAAGAAAGTATCTATTCATAGCTAAGGAAGAAATCGGGAAATTCAAATCCTTCATCATCGAACACATCCCGAGAACACAGAATGAAGAGGCAGACGAATTGTCAAAGTTTGGTCTTCCATCAGGAGGGGTGACCTCGGAACTTTTTCAACCGGCAACGGAGGAAGAGGAGCTCATGCAGATCGATCAGCATCCTTCCTGGAAAGATCCCTATGAATTGTTTCTGTCAAAAGGAGAGTTTCATCCATCAATCAAGGACAGAAATAGGTTCAGAAGAAAGGCGGCCTACTACTACTTAATAGCAGGAGTCTTGTATAGGAAAACTTTGATTTCTCCCTCAGCACGGTGTGTTTTAGAAGAAGAGATCCCGATCATACTTCAGGAAGTTCATTCTGGGGAATGTGGTAGCCATTAAGGGGCAAAAACCTTAGAAAAAAGGATCCTGCGGCAAGGATATTTTTGGCCGACTATGAGAAAGGATGCTGAAGCATTTGCCAAGCGGTGTGTGCAATGCCAAAAGTTCGCTCCTCTTCAGCATTTGCCTGCTCAGTCACTCAGATCAATAACTGCGTCGTGGCCTTTTGCCGTATGGGGAATGGATCATATGGGACCTTTCCCAATAGCCAGCGGTCAACGTCGTTTTATCATTGTGATGATCGACTATTTCAGTAAGTGGATTGAGGCCAAAGCATTAGCAAAAACTACTACCCAAATCGTCAAAAACTTCATCTGGGGAGAAATAGTCTGCCGGCATGGAATACCGCTGGCAATCGTCACTGATAATGGCCCACAGTTCAATAATCCGGAGATGATAAGCTTTTGTGATCAGGTCGGAATTGATCTTCGATTTGCCTCGGTACATCATCCAAGGACCAATGGACAAGTAGAAGCAGCAAACAGGCGAATCCGGCAGCTCTTGATGAAAAGAGTCTTAAATCAAAAAGGAAATTGGGCGGACCAGCTTCCTTCCATCCTTTGGACTCTTGGTACTACCCCATCTTCAGCTATAGGGGAGACACCATTCAAACTATCTCATGGCTCGGAGGCTGTTGTTCCTGTAGAGTTTGAGGTGGTCACTCCAAGAGTTGTGTATGCAAAAGAGGGAGGAGAATCATGGATAGATGAAAATGATGAGGCTATCAAGTATAGTCTGGATCTGATCGAAGAACTTCAGGACGAGGCAACAATCAGACAGGAAAAGTTAAAAGGAGAATGGCGAAATATTTTGACAAGAATGTCAGAGCGAAGCAGTTTACAGTTGGGGATTTGGTATTAAAGAAGGTAGATGCTGCAGCCAGGTCTGGCAATGTTGGAAAGCTGGATCCCAACTGGGCAGGGCCTTTCATTATCAAAGAAGTATTAAAGAATGGGGCCTACCGTCTCCAAACCAGCGAAGAAGAAGACATCGCACGCACCTGGAGCGGTGACGATCTTAAACGATTTTATCCTTGAACTATCTCTTTCATTCTTTACGTTTCTTTGGTATTAAATGAAAAGCCCTATACTGACACTTCTCCTTGTCTGATGGTTCTTTACATTATAAATACATATGTACATATCTCACTCCCTGAACCTCTGAGATATCGCCAAATTCTGCTCGAACCCCCTCGGATTGTAGTCATAGCGTAAAACCCACCAAGACCATGTGATACGGGGAGTTTTCGCACACATGTAGTGGTAGCTTGCCAATTCCACTGCGGTGGTCTTCAGAACTTTGGATCTCGGCTGATATCTGACACACCCCTGCATCAAGGGAGGTCTAGGTGATTATCAGCTCTATCATGCCCCGAAAGGGATATAGTTACAGCTTTGATGATCTTTCTGAGGAAAGCAATGTTCGCCGCCGAGGCCCACCTGCCCAACTGATCATCATAGCCCGTGACCATCGAATACTCTTAGGTACTCTCTCGAAACGGTGCCTAGTTGGGCCCACAACTGAGTTGATCTCTCTGAGGAAAGCAATGTTCGCCGCCGAGGCCCACCTGCCCAATTGATCAACTCGGCTTGTAACCCTAGGCAAGAGAGCAGATGAGTCGCTTACAGCTCTTATGACCACTTGAGGAAAGCAATGTTCGCCGCCGAGGCCCACCTGCCCACTTGGTCATCTGAGTCTGTACATGTTTTTTCTTTTTTTCTCCCTACAACTCTTATGACCACTTGAGGAAAGCAATGTTCGCCGTCGAGGCCCACCTGCCCACTTGGTCATCTGAGCCTGTAGATTGTTCATCTTCCCTACAGGAAGGCATTCACCTCTGATGGTTTTTTATATAAACCATTCGAGAAAAATATTATTAGAATAGGTGCAGGTGTTCGTCTACCCTAATAAGGGGTTGTGATATTAAGACCAGGTGGTCTGCACTTTTAAGACCGAGCGGTCTGATTGAGTGTAAGTTTGGGTATTTCTGCATTTAATTATATGATTGCCCGGGTTGCGTTCTAACCGGGCGGGTTTATCCATCTTTTATAAGCTGGATATCTCTGGAGCTAATTATTTGATTGCCCGGGTTGCGTTCTAACCGGGCGGGTTTATCTATCTTTTATAAGTTGGATATTTCTGGAGCTAATTATATGATTGCCCGGGTTGTGTTCTAACCGGGCGGGTTTATCTATCTCTCCATTCTATTAAATTGGATATTTCTGGATCTGGATATATTGCCCGGGTTGTATTCTAACCGGGCGGACCTATCCATCTTTTATTGAGTTAGATATTTCAAGCTCTAAATATATGATCGCCCGGATTATGCTCTATCCGATTGGGTTGAGTTATTCCTTAGCACACGTTCTCTGGATACAATGGATTACTCGCCAGGATTGAATTCAAACCGCGCAAAGTTATTATTCATTATTTATATCAGCAAGGATAAGATATCTCTGAATGATAAGAAGCCGGCCGGTCTGAATTGCAGTCGCACGAGCCTATCCGTTATGGATCATATTATCGGATATCGGATATCCAGAGGTCTAAATGAGTAACCGCACGAGATGAATATAGATCGTCCAAGATCACCAAATCATCACTTATGCTCAGATCAGGATAACCGCACGGCTAGATCATAAAAGGCAAAAGGTAAAATGAAAGAAAAGAGACAAGACATCAGCCACAAGTAAGTAACAATAGAAGGACAATTAAACAGGTAAAATTTATATTCATTCTTCAAAATGTGTTAACAAAATGTTATCCGCCCGGCTAACAAAAAGAGACCGGCGGTTACACAAAAAATAAAATCAAGACAAGGGCATTAGTCTGCCGACTTCTTCTTCTTCTTGACAGGAGAACTCGAGTCCACACCATCAACATCAACGTCGGGCGAATAACCTTCACTTGACGTGGAAGAAGAATCCGATGAATCACTACCACTAGACCGCCCGGTCTTACTAGCGGAGCCAGTTGTTCCAGAGGACAAGCTGTCCTCATCATCATCATCATCATCGCCGGCATCATCATCCGCGTCGACCTCCTCAGCGGCTCCACCACTTCCATCACCTCCTTGATGAAGTACAATCTCCCTGCCCGCATCGGCTTCAGCCTCCTCGCCCACCTTGGCTTTTCCTTTCTGCCTTCGGCTGATCTCATCAAGTTGGACCTTCAAAGCAAGGAAGAGGTCGGAGAAAGTAGTACCCCTGAATCCTTCGCACAGACCGCCCCGGTCTTCCATAAGACCCAAAGCTTTGTTGATCCCTTGGGCCACATGAGGCAACACCTCGTCTTGGAAGGCCGGGTTGGTCATCTCATATTGTTTCTGCAAGAAAGGAAAAATAAATTAGGTCGCTCGGTCTGAACAAAAGAAGCCGCGTCATCATTTGTCAAACTCACCGCCACGACTTCTTGAAGCCGCATATTCTCTTCTTGAAGACGCACATTCTCCGCGACCTGCTCCTCGTACTTCTTCTCCAGAAATTTCTGGACAGAAACCAGCCGCCTGTACGACAAGGCCATGAAGTGATTGGCCGCGAACCCCCATGCGCCAGCTTGCGCCGCTAGCCGGGGAAGCTCTTCTTCCGGAGTTTTCTTTAGCTTCTTCAAAGACTTTCGACCATACATAGCGGCCCCGACGGCTAGCGCATGGCGGTTAATCTTGTCACTTCCCCATGGAGGAAGTGTAGTGGATACCCGGATGCGGCTCCCATCCCTATGCCAGAGGAAAGTCGGGTTTCCCTGCAGGTCGGGCGGGTTTCCGCAGGAACGAAGAAGTTCGTATTCATCGGGAGAAGCCGGGCCCTCTTCCTCTGATGATGGCGACCTGTTTCGCTGCTGCCTTTTCTCTCTCTGGGTCAAAACCAGGCCGGCCGGAGTGACCGGCTTGTTCGCAGGGACGATGTGGGCAGCTGCAAGGTAAAATCAGAAGTTTAAACAAAGCAGTCCGCGCGGTCATATGCAAGCGGTCTAGAAGAACTTACTATGCTCGGGGAGGACATCCTCTAGCTCTGAGAACAGCGGGATGTAATGATTGATGTCCAACCGCTCGTTCTCAAGAAACGTGAAGGTGTCCATCTCGATCTTTCCAACCTGGGGGATCTGGAAAGCCTCTTCCCCCCGAACTTGCGGGTTGGTTTGCAACAGCCCGAAGTTGCCTTCGAGCATTACGAACCACTCTGACCAGTCCGAGACCTTGTTCGCCAGGTTAACGATCTTCAGTCCGTGGCAGCCAAAGTAGAGGTGCCCCCTGAAAGTTGAAGTCCCCACGTCGGAGACAGCCCGCACCGAGAAGAACTTCCTGAATAGGTCAAGGGAAAAACTGGTTCGCTCGAACCGAAGGTAGGAAATGAAACTATATATGGAGGCGATGGAGTTCGGTGGAAGTTGGCCGGGTACAACCCCGTAATGGTCGAAAATGGCTATGACTTCAAGTGGCAGCGGAAATTTGAAGCCATATTCAAAGTGGTCGACCGGGACGGCTATTTGGTGCGGATTGGAAGAGTTAATCCGCTCGTCGCGCAAAGGAAGCCGCGCGAGCAGGTTACTCCCTGCCATGTGTTTTGCAATAAATTCATCCAGTTCGCTCTGGGTGAGTCGGCACTCTGGGTGGTCCGCCGAATGAAAGGCCAAGGCCGCATCCGCTCGGACGGCTTTAACCTTAACATGCCGCTGCGACTTGTTCTTAGATCGCGCCATCTGGAAATCGTAAAAATGACTTCGAAGAGTCCCTACTTATAGATTTTTACGATCTGCAAATAGTAAAACTATGTCGCGGCTATACATTCTAACCGCGCGGTCAATAGCCTGCATGGTTAGATTCACCAAAAAAACAAAAGAAGCAAAGGTATTCAGGAAAACAGGAGCAAGCATACATCACAGATCGTGCGACCTGTAATCAGTTCGGATAAAACACAGAAGAAACAGAACACAAAATACAGCGATTAAACAAGAACCCGCACGGGTTATTCAAATCAAAGACAAGATAGAAAGGAACATTGTCTAAACAAAGGCCGAATCAACAAGCCGCATTCATAATACAAATTGTTCTCAAAAGCCGGTCACGGCTGACGGTGTTCTGGGGAGACATCCTCTCTGTGAAGTCGCGCGACCTGGTCGCTGGTGGTGTTCAGAAGGGAGTAAATCTGGCTGGTATGATAATGGAGGTGGTTGATTGTGCTATGAAGCCGCCCGGCATCCCTTTCAACCCGCGTAGCGGCAATCATGCGGGGGGTTGCGGTGGCCTCATCAATCATTGGATCAGCCGCCCAAACCGGGGGAGGATTTGAGCCCGCCCCAACAGTCGGGCGGCTAACAACCTGCGTTCCATCATTCATACTTCGCCGGCCCGCAGCGACTTCCCTGGTTAACCGCAGGAATTTATCCTGGTAATATCTCGAGTCATCCTCGAACTTAGCAGACGCTTTCTTCTCCTTCTCGAGCTGGGCGGTCAGAGTAGCGACTTGCGCCACCTTGGCTCTCTTCTAGGCCTCCACTGCAGCTCGCGTGGCCTCCACCGCAGCTCGCACGGCCTCAAGCTGAGTCTCCAGGCCATTCTCCCTTTCTGTCCTGGACTTCCTGTCGATCTCCACCTGCGCCTTAAGCGCCTCTTCAACCTTCTTCCTCGCCATTCGCTCGGCCTCCAGAGCAGTCTGAGTGCCGGCCTCCCGGTCTTCCACCTCCTTCAAGCGGGCCTTCAGGTTCGCTAGATCTTCCTCTAGATGCCCGAACAGTTGTGGCCCTTCTTGCGAAATCGTTACACAGGTTGATATCGGGGGAACTAATGGAGGCAGGCTATCCTCAAGGTCGCCCGGCTTCACAATCTGATCCTCGCTATCTGCAAGAAGCCGCTCGGTTATGAGAAGCAAGAGCATACAACGCCATATATATACAAAAATAGACATGAATATAAGATCAATGCCTGGGCGCACAGGCCGCTTAGACTGTTCCGGGTCCATCCTCCGACGTTGCTCACGCCAGAGTCTCTCCGTGCTCTGCCTAGCGGAAGAAGACCAGGCCGCTAAGGGAAAGAAGCTCGGTGGCGGGTTCAGTAATTTATTGCGACGAGGCCGCGGAATGAAGAAGCGGATAGCTTTATAATCCGTGGGGCGCTTACCTGGCGCAAAAGGATCAGGCCGCAGCGGCTTGTTTAAAGCCCGTTCCGCCAATTCCTTCTTCACCATCATTATCTCCTCCCCGGTCATCACCGGGGGAACCTCCGCTCGCACTTTCAACACTTCTCCGAGTTCCCTCGCTTTCTCTTTGACCTCCAAGGCGGTCCGGGCAGCAGCTTCTCGCTCTTCGACCTCCGTCTGAGCGGTCTCCTCAGGCTGGGCTGTGTTATATGTAACAGGGGCAGTTCGCTTTGAAGCCATCGGACTGTCAAGAAGCTTATCTCGCCCCATCAGCTCATCCATATCCTGAAAGATCCCATTAAGTGATAAGCTACTCGCCGAGTCCGGAAGCAGGTCGCCCGGTTTCGCATCAGGGGTAGCCGGCGAGTCATTTACCTTAGTGGATGGAGGAGTCGCTAGGCCAAGCTCCTCTTTTAGTCGCAGATTGGTCTGGAGGAGGGACTCGGCTGGTTTCTTAAAAGCCGCCCTTTCCTTGGAGGCTAGTCTCTTAACCTACTTGGTTATTCGCTCGGTCACTGACCCGGTCTTCTTCCTTTTCTTCTCTTTCTTACCCGGAGCTGGGCTAACTTCTTTGGGGGGACTGGGGTAGTCGTCCACGGATAAAGGAGTACTCAGTTCGCCCGGCCTTGGAGAGTTAACCGCCTCCTCCCCCAAATATCTGACTAGCAAGTGAGGATTCCTGGATGGGATGATTTCCATGCCAAACGAGTCGGTCTCGCCGACCTTCTTCGAAGGGCTACCGGGGTCAACTTTTCCAGAAGGGGCGGCCTCCCCTTTGTTCAGCGGGCTAGCAGCCTGTTGGCCAAGGTCTCTGGGAGGAATCAGCGAGTCGCTGGGTGGAGGCCCCAAACTGTCCGTTGCGGGCTCCGCGGGAGTCTTGAGGGTTGTTGAGTCCACGACGGACTTGGGATTATCCGCCGCGGCTTTCTCAGCCCGCTTCCTCTTTTTCCGGTCCTGCTTTTCCTTCTCCTTTTTCGACTTCTCCGTCGATTCGCGCCTTTTACCTTCCACCTTCTTTTGATCTCCGGCGGGATCCACGCGGTCTAACACGGTGTCTACGAAGTCCATTGTTGAAGAATTACCGGTCTTAAAAATTCTAACCGCAACTAGCGAGCAATATCCCGTGATTTCAGAAAAAACTCTGCAGAATGAATTCTCTGGCTCTCGTATAGAATTCAGGGCAAGTCGGATGCGGTCTCTCGGCTAAAGCTAATATTTTCAAAATTCTCTTGAGATTTGAAAATATGCGGGGATTATGTTTACCCGGAAAACAGCTTCTCGGGTTGGATCATTCTCGGACCGGGCGAACTGCTGGGTCAGGCCGCTGGGTTCCAGGATCAGTGGCTCTCAGTTCAGGGTAAACCAGGCCAGGTGGTTTGATGTAATTTTCGGACCGCCCCAAAGAGTGAAGGTCGTCAAGGGCCAAGGCAAGAAGGCTATCCGCGGTCTCAGGTAGGAGACCGCGGGTTGTGCCATAGAGACTCAAGGTTCAAGCCCAGAGAACAAGCCGCGGTTTCAGATCAGAGACTATCCGGGTTGCCTCGTGAAGAACAGCCAAGCCATGTCCAGAAGGCAGACTGTGGTCTCAAGCCAGAGGCCGCTCGGTCTGCATCCTTGACTTGGTCCCGGTATCTTCAGCCTCAGGTCAGACAGGTCGGAAGAGCAAGCCGCCAAGCCGCGCGGCTTCTTTCTTTTTCTTCTTTGTGCATCCCGTCACCACCTGCCCGTTTCTCCTATACCCGGGCAGGAGGTAATTATATCCCTGCCCATTCGGGCAGGCCCCCAAGCCTATAAATAGGGGGCGGCACTGTTCAGAAGACACGCACACTCGAATCCAGGAGCTCGCTTGTTTGAGCTGCGGTCTCGAGTTTCCCGTCTTGCGGACTGTCTGACCCGCCGGCTTCTCTTTTCCTACATTTATAACCGCTGTAACCGATTCATTTTAATCAAAGGAAAGCCCGTCGCAGGAGTGGCATTTGCCGCGGCGGGCGAAGTCCGGCCTCGACCGCTGCTAGCGGTCCGAATTCTCTAACCGAATAGTAACTGATAATCCGCAACCCTCGATTTCCTTCGGAGGCGCACTTTTGAATCGAACAACCAACTTGGTGTATATTGACCACTATGTTGAATCCGAAATCGCACCTCCGAAGAAAATCGGAGGCTGCGGGCTGCCGGTTACTTCTTAGGTAGAGGAAACGAGACTGCTGGCAGCGGTCAAGGCCAGACTTCGCCCGTCACGGCGAATGTCACTCCTGTGACGGGCTTTTCTTTGATTGAAGTAAAGGGATTACAGCGGGCTGCAAGAGCAGAAAAGAAGAAGTCGGTGGGTTAGACAGGTCGCAAGATGGGAAACTCGAGACCGCAGCTCAAACAAGCGAGCTCTTGGATTCGAGTGTGCGTGCCTTGGGAACGTCGTCGCCCCCTATTTATAGGCTTGGGGGCCTGCCCGAACGGGCAGGGATAAAATAACCGCCTGCCCGGGTACAAGAGAAACGGGCAGGCGGTGACGGGATACAAAAAAGGAAAAAAGATAGAAGCTGCGCGGCTTGGCGGCTTGCGCTTCCGATCTGTCTTGACTATGGGGCTGAAGATGCTGTGCCCAAAGTGATGATGCAACCCGAGCGGTCTCCGACTTGAGACCGCAGTTTGCCCTTCAGATTTGATCTTGGTAGTCTTCATGGCGCAACCCGGGCGGTCTCTGACTTGAGACCGCGGCTTGCCCTTTGGACTTAGGACTTGCTGGTCTTCATGGAGCAACCCGGGCGGTCTCTGACTTGAGACCGCGGCTTGCCCTTTGGACTTAGGACTTGCTGGTCTTCAATCTTTGGAGGCGGTTCGAACTTTATCAGACCGCCCAGTTTGTACTGGTTGGTGCTGATGGGCCTTGTTAAATCTGAACCGAGCGACTTGTATCCTCAGACCGCCCGGTCAGCGAGTAATGCTATTCGGAAGCAGTCTTCTGGGTAAACATAATCCCCGCATATTATTCAAACTCCGAGGAGATTTCGAAAAGATTAGTTCTAGCCGGAGACAGCGCCGATCTTGCCTTGTGGGTTATAAATGTTCTGGAAGCTTCTATTTCTGCATAATTGTGACGCTATCACGAGTCACTACTCGCCCCTCGCGGTCAGGACTGTCCGACTAAACAGTCCAATCAAGATGGTGGATCTTATGGCCCAGTTCAAAAATTCCCAGAAGCCAGGAAAAGACCGCAGAGGAGATCGCCCAAAGGATAAAAAGAAAAAGAAGGAGACCCAGCCTGACAAAACAGTGACCGTTGCTTCTACGGGTAAGCCGACCGACCTGCTCCCTGCACTGACAGTTGACCTGTCGACTAGAAGTGAAGCGGGTGGCCTGAACCCGCCCCCAGCTGATCTTCCTGCCCTTTCTGATAAGGCAGTCAATCTTCCCCCTCCTCCGGATAAGACGGGCTCGGAAGCCGTCGTCCCGAAGGCCGACGGGGAAGATTCTTTTAAAATAGAGATCACTCCCTCTGGTGTATTCCACTTGGAGGTCAGAGATGAAGGAGGAGAAACGGTTGACTCCCCCAAGCCGACCGGTCAGCAAGGCCCGGTAGTGAATATTGAGGACAACCCGCTTTCCTCGAAACAAGCCGGCCATGAGTCGTCCAAGAAAAGGAAAAGAGCCGAGACAACGGCGGACAGGCTTCTGAAAAAGGTGAAGAGCCTAAAGGCCAAAAATAGAGCGGCTTCCAGGAAACCGGGAGCGGGTAGCCTGCAAGGCAAGTCGCGCGAAAAAAGAAGTTTCTGAGGGGGTAGCTACACCTTCACCCAAGTCGAGCAACCAGGCTCACACCGATGTGCACAGTATCTCTGTAAGTGATATCATCAGGGACTTTGATTCCCTCAAGAAGCAAGACGATCTACTGAGAACTTCTTCCGATCTGCAGGCTGTTGATCCTCGTGGAAAGGAGGATGCCGCCCTGGCTGAGGATGCGGCCAGCATTAAGGAGACCGCCTTGGCTGAGGATGCGGCCAGAACTAAGGAGGCAGCCCTGGCTGTGGACGCGACCAGAATTGAGAAAGCCGCACCGGCTCCCGAAGATTCTGTGATAACCGGGCTTCGGCTTATACAAGCGAAGGCGGAGAAAGTAAGAGATCAACTGAACAAACCGCTGCCGCCTCTGCCTAATCTTATCTTGCAAGGTAAAGGGGTCGCGGATTACCGCCTTGTTCGTTTTTTTCAAAATGCGGTTTCGAAACAAGTCGCGCGACTTGTTGTTGAATTCGTCACCAAGCTTCTTTCCCTCCGCTGCTTAATTTTCTGCTGCCAAGCGGAGGCAAAGCGAGAGATCGTGGAGAGAACAACGCCGAAAGATCGATTCCGAGCAAGCAAGGCGATCTATCCGCCCGAATTTTTCCCGAACTGCTGCAGCTTGTAAGCGAGGAGAACTTAGAAAGAGCGGTCTTCTTTGATAATCCCCCCGTTATATGAAATTACATTCGACCGACCTTTTTGACTGTCTTTTTCATTGCAGATGATCGTGATTCTATTCCAAAACCGAGTAAACTGGTGACTTATCTTCCTTCAAAGGATTCATCCTTTCCGAGCTCCTCTGTTATCCCGGATACCCGGATGGAGGATGAGGTGGCCGGTCTTCAAAAGAATTTTGAAAACCTCAAGAAGCAGTTGAAGGCTCTCGAGGAGCGGGAGAAAGCCGCTCAGGACGAAAAGGCCGCCCTGCGGGCTGAGATGGAGGCTGAGCGGAAAGAAAGCCGTGCTGTGTTGGAGGCCGAACGGAAAGAGCGCCGAGAGAAGGAGAAGGTGCAGCAATACCAGGTGGCCGCGCTGACCGCCCGGCGTGATAGGGGAAAGAAGGAGATCCACAAACTCCAGGGGGACTGTGCCTACTATAGAGACAAATACCTCCATTTGACAAGGGAGGTCGGCGGAAGCCGGCGTCCTCTGAATGTAGCTGATGAAGGCCGGCGTGGGTCACACCGCCCGGTTGCTGGTACGAGCTCGACTCTTCCAGCAGCCGGGATGATCCACCCTGTTGCTAGTGTAAATGAGGCCGCAGCGGCCTTACCTACTCGCGTGATCCCGGCAGCGCGAGTAGACTGAGATGTCGCACGGCTTCATAGCATGATCAACCACCTTCATCACAACATTAATCAGATGCAAGGGACTGTTCTTCAGATCGGCGACCACGTCGCGCGACTCCATAGAGAAGATGCGCCGAGCGATGCCCGCTAGTGTTAGCGGTTTTAAGATAATTATTTGTAATATTTTCATTCGGTCCTTCGGACAACATAACTGTTTGAGCTTAATTTTATGACATTCGGTCTGTCTTGCAGACCGGCGGTCTGTTTATTTGAATGTGTTTTATGTCCTCCCTTTGTATGTTGATTGACGCCTGCGAATTGCTTTATAAGCCGAGCAACTTGTTTTTGCTGTTTCTTTAAACCGCCTGCTTGAATTTTACTTGTGGTTAGTTCCTAATGAACTAGCTCTGCACGAGAATGTGCCCGCGAGGGTTGATTAGGCTAGCCGCGATTCGACCTTTACTAAATGTAGATCACCCGTTCTTATAAGTAGTGTTGAGTCCGAAATCGCACCTCCGAAGGAAATCGGAGGCTGCGGGCTGCCGGTTACTTTTTAGGTGGAGAAAACGAGACCGCTAGCAGCGGTCGAGGCCAAACTTCGCCCTTCACGGCGAATGCCACTCCTGTGACGGGCTTTCCTTTGATTAAGAAGAAGCGGTTACAGCGGGTTACAAGTACTGGAAAGCAGAAATCGGCCGGTCAGACAGTCTGCAAGACGGGAAACTCGAGACTGCAGCTCAAACAAGCGAGCTCCTGGATTCGAGTGTGCGTGTCTTGGGAACGTTGCCGCCCCCTATTTATAGGCTCGAGGGCCTGCCCGAACGGGCAGGGATAAAATAACCGCCTGCCCGGGTACAGGAGAATCGGGCAAGCGATGACGGGATACATAAAGGAGAAAAGAAAGGAGCCGCGTGGCTTGGCGGCTTGCGCTTGCGGTCTGTCTCGTAGAGGGGCTGGAGATGCTGCAACCAAGGCGATGATGCCTCCCGGGTGGTCTCCGACTTGAGAACGTGGCTTGTCTTCCTGGACTTGGTCCTTGCTGGCCTTCATGGCACATTCCGGGCGGTCTCTGACTCGAGACCGCGGCTTTCCCTTGAGAACGTGACCCGTCTCCTGGTCTTGAGCCTTGTTAGCCTTCAAGATGCAATCCGAGCGGTCTCCTACTTGAGACCGCGAGTTGCCTTCTGGACTTGGACCTTTTTGGTCTTTTATGGCACAACCCGGGCGGTCTCTTGCTTGAGACTGCGGTCTGCCTTTTGGACTTGAGCCTTGGTGATCTTCAATCTTTGTAGGTGACCTAAATGCTCAGACTGCCCGGTCTGTGTGGGTTGATGCTGATGGACCTTGTAAAACCTGAACCGGGCGACTTCTATCTGTAGACCGCCCGGTCTGCGAGTAATGCAATTCGGAAGCGGTCTTCTGGGTAAACATAATCCCCGCATATTTTCAAATTCTGAGAAGATTTCGAAAATATTAGTTCTAGCCGGAGACCGCGCCGATCTTGCCCTGTGGGTTATAAATGTTCTGGAAGCTTCTATTTTCGCATAACTACAACGCTATCACGAGTCACTACTCGCCCCTCGCGGTTAGGACTTTTCGGCTAAACAGTCCAATCAAGATGGTAGACCTTATGGAGCAGTTCGAAGATCATCAAAAGTCAGGTAAAGACCGCGAAGGAGATCGTCCGAAGGATAAGAAGAAGAGGAAAAAGAAGGCACAGCCCGACAACACTGTGACTATTGCATCCACGGGTAAGCCAGCCGACCTGCCTCCTGCGCTGACAGTCGATTTGTCGCCTAAAAATGAAGCGGGTTGCTCGAACCCACCCCCAGTTGATCCTCCTGCCGTTTCTGATAAGGGAACCAACCTGCCCCCTCCTCCGGACAAGACGGACTTGGAAGTCGCCATCCCGAAGGGCGATGGGGACGATTCTTTTAAAGTGGAGGTTACTCTTTCTGGCGTATTCCACCTGAAGATAAGAGATGAAGGGGGAGAAGCTGTTGACTCTCCCAAGCCGAGCGACCAGCAGGGCCAGATAGCGAATATTGAAGACAGCCCGGTTCCCCAAAACAAGCCGGCCTAAAGCCGACCAAGAAGAGGAAAAAAGATGAGTCCACGCGGGCAGGGTTCTGAAAAAGGTGAAGAGCCTAAAGGCCAAAAACAAAGCGGCTTCCAGGAAACCAGGAGCGGGCAGTCTTCAAGGTAGGTCGCGCGAGAAAGAGGTTTCGGAGGGCATAATTACTCGGTCACCCAAGCCGGACGACCAGATCCAAACCGATGCGCACAACATCTCTGTAAGTGTATCATCAGGGACCTGGATTCCCTTCAGAAACAAGACGACCTATTGAGATCTTCTTCCAAACTGCAGGCCGCTAACCCGCCTGGAGAGAAAGAGGCCGCCCTGGCTGAGGATGCGACCAGCATTAAGGAGGTAGTCCTCCCTGAGGTTGCGACTAGAACCGAGAAAGCGGCACCGGCCCCTGAAGATTCTGTGATGGCTGGGCTTCGGCTTATGCAGGTGAAGGCGGAGAAAGTAAGGGATCAACTCTCCAGACCGCCACCGCCGCCACCCAATCTTCTGTTGCAAGGGGTCGCGGATTACCGCCCTATTTGCTTTTTCAAGACGAGGTCTCGAAACAAGTCGCGCGACTTGTTGTTGAACCCGTCACCAAGCTTCTTTCCCTCCGCCGCTCAATTTTCTGCTGCGAAGGGAGGCAGAGCGAGAGATCGTGGAGAGAACGGCGCCGAAAGATCGATACTGAGCAAGCAAAGCGATCTATCCGCATGAATTTTACTCGAACTGCAGCGGCTTGTAAGCGAGGAGAATTTGGAAAGAGCGGTCTTCTTTTGATAATTCTCTTCCGAACTGCAGCGGCTTGTTATCTTTCTCATTTGCAGATGATCGTGATTCCATCTCGAAACCAGGCGAACTGGTGACTTATCTCCCTCCACTTGATCCACCTTTGCCGAGTTCCTCGTTTATTCCGGATACCCGGATGGAGGATGAGATGACCCGTCTTCAGAGGAACTTTGAAGCCCTTACAAAGCAGCTGAAGGCCATTGAGGAGCGAGAGAAGACCGCTCAAGAGGAAAAAATTGCGCTGCGGGCTGAAATGGAAGCTGAGAGGAAGGAGAGTCGAGCTGCGCTGGAGGCCGAGCGGCAAGAGCGCTGGGAAAAGGAGAAGGCGCAGCAAGACCAGGTGACTGCACTGACCACCCGGCTTGATCGCAGAAAGAAATAGATCCAGAAACTCGAAGGAGACCGCGCCTACTATAGGGACAAATACTTCCATTTGACAAGGGAGGTCGGCGGAAGCCGGCGTCCCCTTAGTGCGGTTGATGAAGGTCGGCGTGGGTCACGCCGCCCGGATGCTGGGACGAGCTCGTTTCTTCCGGTAGCCGGGATGATCCACCCCATTGCAAGTGCAAATGAACCCACAGCGGCTTTACCTACTCGTGTGATCCCAGCGATGCGAGTAGAGAGGGATACCGCGCGGCTTCATAGTATGATCAATCACCTCAATCACAGCATTAATCAAATGCAAGGGACTGTTCTTCAGATCGGTGACCATGTCGCGCGACTTCATAGGGAAGATGTGTCGAGCGATGCCCGCCATTGATAAGCAGCTTTAAGACAATTATTTGTAATATTCTATTCGGTCCTTTGGACAACTGAACTGCTTGAGCTTGATTTAATGTCATTCGGTCTGTCTTTCAGACCGCTCGGTCTATGTATTTGAATGTGCTTTATATTCTTCTTTTGTATGTTAGTTGACGCCTGCGAATTGCTTTATAAGCCGAGCGGCTTGTTTCTGTTGCTTTTTAACCCTCTTGCTTGGATTTTACTTGTGGTTTAATGATTTAGCCCTGTATAGAAATGTGGTCGCGCGGGTTGATTAGTCTAGCCGCGATTTGACCTTTGCTAAATGCAGATCACCCGTTCTTATAACTAGCGCCCTTCCGAAGACCTTTTTGCCAGAATTTATAGATGGGAGCAAAGCGCCAGCCGAAGTGACCTGCGAAAACCTCTGCTACCCGCTCCGAAGCCGCTCTAGCATTTCATTCGACCGATCTCGAGGAATTCCGTTTGACCAAAGCTGAATTGGATGAGTTCGTTGAGAAACATATGGTTGATAGTCCGCTGCTCGCACGACTTCCGCTCCGTGATGAGCGAATGAATTCTTCTGCTCCGAACCAAATCGCCATTCCAATCAATCATTTCGATTGCGGCTTCAAGTTCCCCATATCAATCGAACTTGCCATGGTTTTTGACCACTATGGAGTTGTCCCCGGCCAAATCTCCCCTAACTCGATGGCCGGGATTTGCAGCTTCATTTCATATCTGTGGTCTGAGAGAGTCCGCTTCTCTATGGACCTCTTTAGAAGAATGTTCTCGGTGCGGGCTATCCCGGATTCTGAGTCAAACATTTTCAAAGGCCACCTCTACTTCGGCTGCCGGGGATTGAAAATGGTCAACCTTGCGAACAAGGTTACGGCCTGGCCGGAGAGATATCTAATATTCGAAGGCCGACTTGGCCTACTGAATCCGAACCCGCAGGTGCTGCCAGAGGAGGCCTTCCAACAAATCGCTATCAGCAAGGTCGAGGAGGAGACCTGCCAACTTCTCGTGAATGAGCGGCTTAATGTACGCCACTACATTCCGCTGCTCGCCGAGCTGGAGAATGTTCGGCCTGAAGATAGTAAGTTCTTCCTCAAGCCGCCTCCGGCTTTAATGTTCACCGTTCGAGTTTTCATTCTAACCCTTTTACTTCTTTTTTGTAGCTGAGGCCGGTGTTCCCAAAAACAAACCAGTCAGCCCGGCCGGCTTAATCCTTACTCAGGGCGAGAGGAGAAAAAGGCAGGGCAAGAACAAGCCGTCGCTATCCGATGGGGAGGATTCGACTTCCTCGGGTGACTTCTCTGCCCTCCATTCCTTCAGCAAGGTGATGGATTTAAAAGGCCGCACGGTCTTGACCTGGCATCCGGACGGTGATAGCGTCCAGGTCTCTACTGCGCTCCCCCACTGGGTGAATGAGAAGTCAGGCCGGCATGCTGAGGCCGCCAGCATCGCCATGTTTGCCGACGAAACTTCAGGCGATTGAGGAAGATTTCTGAGGAGGAGCTTGCCCAGGAGGCCGCGCGGGTTGGAGCTGAGAGCCTCATCACCAACGTCTTCATGGGGATGACCTTCAAAAGATTGATTAGAGCGAATGATCATCTAGAGAAGGAAATTGCAGAATTGAAGAAGGAAAACGCGCGGTTAAAGGAAGCCGAGTTGGTAAGTTATCACCTGGTCAACCACCCTTCTCAATTTTTCCAGATCGCACGGTCTCTTACCTTACTCTTTTTTGCAGAAAAAGTATGATGAGACCGATCCGGTCTATCAAGAGGATCTTTTCCCTCATGTCGCCGAGGGAATCGATAATGCTTTTAACCGCTTGCGAGAGCTCGGAGGGCTCGCGCCTGGTTTTGAACATTTTACTTTCTCCGATGCCTACCCGACTTTGCAAAAGAAACTGGAGAAGATCAGGCGGAAAGCCAAAGGAAAGAACAAAGTTGATGGGTCCAGTTCAGAGGAGAGCGATGACGAAGATGATGAAGCCGAAGAGCCCGCTGCGGCTAAAGAGGGAGAGAGCGGCTCGGACTCCGAGTCCAGCGATTCTGAAGAAGAGGCCGAGCGTAAGTCGGGCGAGCTGGGAAGATCGTCCTCGTCGGGCAGTGAGGGCTATTCTCCCGATGTTTCGATTGGAGGCAGTGAACATTCGAGTGCTCCTGCATCTAAGAAGCTCAAGTCGGGTGATAAATAATTGTATTTTGTTTTTTTATTTATTTTGGACGGCCGACGGTTTGATTTTGTTAACCGGTCGGTTAGAAACAATGTAAGGATATTTTGATAATGAAATGGAATGTTTTTTACCTGTCTAGCTGTCTACTTTCTGCGACTTACTTGTGACTGTTTGCGATCTCTTTCTGCTTCCGATAATTGACTCTTCTAACCAAGTCATGTGACATAATATTATCTCAATCGGTCAGGACACTGATCTTCATAGAATTCCGGTTAAGTAACCATTGGTAAAAAACCTGTTCGCATAGCTTGTTTCTTCAACCCGGATCAAGTGGATTTGATTCGTCCTGAGAAAGTGTTAACTTTAATATTGCGATATGTAGTCGGAACAATTTGGATACATAATCGGGCGGACAGAAATCCAAGTTTCGCCTTATCTTATTATGAATGCCTTATGATAGCCAGGAAGCCGAACATAACTAAGCCGCGTGATTATTACCTGACCTTGCATAATTGTTTTACAGGATAAAGAATGCCAAGTCATAAGAATAGTTAACAGGCCGAGTGACCAGTATTTTAACTCAAGCGGCTTACAACTCATACTGCTGACTTTATGTAATTGCTTTACAGAATGCCAAGTCATAAGAATAGTTAACAGGTCGAGCGGCTAGAATTTTAACTCGAGCGACTTACAACTCAGATTGCTGCAAGCCCCATCCCTGTGAATTTAGTTAATAACCGAACAGGAAATTGTCATAACCAAGCCGCGCGATTATGACCTGGCTTTTTGTAATTGCTTCGCAAGTTAGAATATCAAGTCATAAGAAGACAATTGGTAGGCCCCGTGATTAATATTTAACCTGAACGATTTATGTGACATAACATCGACTGATAAATCCGCGCGGACTATACATACTTTGAGCGGTTTAGTAGCTTGATACTTGCAATGAGAATCATAATTGCCTGATTGTGAAGAGTCCGTTATTAACTGAACGGATCGAATTGAAACCCATAAAGATGATAGGTTCATAAACCAAATGATGAGATCGACCGATCAGGATTATGCTTGATCCTTTGATATTTGCCTTGTGACATTTTATAATATCTTGCTTGTTTCAAATCGTCCGGTCTGACAACCAGACCGCATGATGTATTTAGTCCCTGCTTATTCCAAACCGTCAGGTCTGAAAACCAGACCGCATGATATATTTGGTACCTGCTTATTTCAAACCATCCGGTCTGAAAACCAGACCGCATGATATATTTGGTACCTACTTATTTCAAACCATCCGGTTTAAACATCAAGCCGACCGGTTTGTTATACACCCATAAAAATCCTGTTTTTTCTCCCAAATGGTCTAGAGTGACCATATAGGATGAGATAATTTCCTGTAATGTAACAAGAGATGGCTACAGACTGAGATGACCAAGTGGGCAGGTGGGCCTAGGCGGCGAACATTGCTTTCCTCAAGTGGTCATAAGAGCTGTAGAAATAAAGAAAACGACAAGTACAGACCCAGAAGACCAAGTGGGCAGGTGGGCCTAGGCGACGAACATTGCTTTCCTCAAGTGGTCATAAGGGCGGTAAGCGACTCAACTGCTCTCTTGCCTAGGGCTATAAGCCGAGTTGATCCATTGGGCAGGTGGGCCTAGGCGACGAACATTGCTTTCCTCAAAGAGATCAACTCAGTTGTGGGTCCCTCTTAGGCATCGCTTGAGAGTACCTAGGAGTATTCGATGGTCACAGATTAAGATGATCAGTTGGGCAGGTGTGGTTATGCGCGGGGGCTATACCGACATTGCTTTCCTCAGAAAGATCATAAAAGCTATAACTATATCCCTCTCGGGGCATGATAGAGCCAACATTCACCTAGACCTCCCTTGATGCAGGGTTGTGTCGGATATCAGCCGGGATCCAAGGTTCTGAAGACCACCGCACGGGAATTGGCAAGCTACCACTACACGTGTGCGAAAACTCCCCGCTACACATGATCTTCGTGGTTTTACGCTAATGACTACAATCCGAGGGGGTTCGAGCAGAACTTGGCGATGTCTCCGCGGTTCAGTGAGGTTGATATATAAGAAAGTGTAAAAAAGAAACATCAGATATGGAGAAGTGTCAGTATGGGGCTTCTCATTAAAATATCCAAAAAATGCAAGAAAGTAAAGAGGACATTTTAAGGATAGAACCGTTTGAGATCGTCACCGCTCCAGGTGCGTGAGATGTCTTCTCCTTCACTTGTCTGAAGGCGGTAAGCCCCGCTTTTTAGTACTTCTTTGATGATGAAAGGCCCGGCCCAATTGGGGTTCAGCTTTCCGACGTTGCCTGTTCTGGCTGCTACATCAACTTTCTTTAGCACAACATCTCCGACTGCAAAATGTTTTACCCTGACTGCTGAGGGAGAGATCAAAGTCTTCCTGTAGAGAACTCCTGCTATCAGATAATAGTATGCCGCCTTCCTTCTAAATCTTCTTCTATCTTTGATGGAATGATGGAACTCCCCTTTTGACAAAAACAGCTCGTGAGGTCCTTCCACGAAGGATTATGATCAATTTGCATGAGTTCCGCTTCATCTGTTGCCGGATGAAAAAGTTCAAAGGTCACTCCCTCGGATGGAAGACCGAACTTTGACAACTCATCTGCTTCCTCATTTTGCATCCTTGGAATATGCTCGATAATGAATGACTTGAATCTTCCGATTTCCTTTTTGGCTAACAGTAGATATTTCCTCAGAATCGGCTCCCTTGTCTCATAATTCCCCAAGACCTGAGAGGACATTACTAATGAATCGGTTCTAACATGTACATGGTCTATGCCCAACTCTTTTGCGAGCCTCAGCCCAGCTAGAAGTGCTTCATATTCTTCCTGATAATTTGTAACTGGAAAAAAGAATTTGATAGCTTGCTCCAGCCTGATGCCATTTGGACTGATTAAAACTACCCCGGCTCCCACGGAGTTTTTTCCAGAAGCCCCATCAACATAGATGACCCAAGCCAAAGGAGATTGCACCACCTGTTCAGAATTAGGTTCTGCTGTATCCACCAAGAAATTTGCCAAGACTTGTGCTTTGATTGCTGTTCGGGGGATGTATGATATTTCAAATTCGCTCAATTCAATTGCCCATTTAGCCAACCTCCCTGAATGATCTGGTTTTTCAAGAACGCTTCTCAAAGGATGATCTGTAATTATTTGAATTGGATGAGCCTAAAAATAAAGACGGAGCCTCCGCGATGACATGACCAGAGCCAAAGCTAGCTTCTCCAAAATCCTATATCTGGTCTCCGCATCCTTGAGGATATGACTGACATAGTAAATTGGAAACTGTTTCCTCTTTTCTTCCCGAACGAGGACTGGACTTACCGCATCCGGGCCGACTCCCAAATATAAGAATAATATTTCCACCTCACGGGGACTTTGGAGTAGCGGAGTTGAAGTCAACTGTACTTTTAACTGCTCGAAAGCCCTGTTGCACTCCTCGCTCCATTCAAACTTTGATCCTCCCCGCAGTATTTTAAAGAATGGGGCACTTTTATCTCCCGATTTGGAGATAAATCTGCTCAATCCTGCCAATCTTCCTCCAACCTGCTGAACTTCCTTGGTATTTCGAGGAGGGGTCATATCAAGGATGGCCTTCACCTTATCTGGATTCGGTGCAAGGCCATCGGGAGTTAAGAGATGCCTGAGAAACTTTCCTTTGTTTGCCCCAAACACACATTTCAATGGGATTAATTTTAACTTGAACCTCCGTAGAGTAGCAAACGTCTCTACGAGGTCTTTCAAGTGCAATGAGAATGTTTTACTTTTCAGAAGGAGATCATCAACGTAAACTTCGAGATTCCTGCCTTTTTGATGCTTAAAGACGGTATCCATCATCCTTTGATATGTTGCGCCCGCATTTTTAAGACCGAAGGGCATTACGAGATAGCAGTAACACCCATCGTTTGTGATAAATGAGGTGTGCGGGATATCAGGTTTGTGCATTTTAATTTGATGGTACCCAGAGAAAGCATCGAGAAAACTCATAAAATCATACCCAACCGCGGAATCAACTAAGACATCTATCCGAGGCAGAGGGTAGCAATCTTTGGGACACGCTTTATTAAGTTTGGTGAAGTCTACGCACATGCGCCACTTCCCACCAGATTTCTTAACCATTACAACATCCGACATCCACGTGGGATATTGAATTTTAGAAATAAAGCCTGCTTTCAGGAGTTTGGCAACCTCCTCTCTGATGGGCAACGCCAGCTTGGTTGCCACTTCTCTCTTCTTTTGCTGGACGAGCTTGAACTCGAGAGATACGTTCAGATGATGACAAGCCACGTCCGGATCCACTCCTGGCATATCCTCGCTGACTAGGCGAAGACATCCAGGTTCTCCAAAAGGCAGGAGATCAGCTCCACTTTCTCTTCCTCCAGCAACTCAGCATTGATGACCAGCATCTTTTCTTCCCCTTCAGCTATAGGGACTTCTTGGGTCGCTTGGGCAGGTTCCAGGTGAGCCCCTTCTCGATCCTTTTCTTCCTCAGCAGCCCTTGAGGATTCAGTAATCTCCAGGTCTTCAGCCACGGCCTTGGGAAGTGAAACGTCGGTGATCATGTTGACAGATCGGACGTAGCACTCCCGAGCCACCTTTGGGTTACTTCTAACCCGATAGGCCGCCCCTTCTAAGAAAGTCGGCTCTGGCAGCCCTTTAAAGAACGTCGGCGGGTCCGACTCGTTTGGCATGGAAATCACCCCATCCGGGAATCCTCATTTGTTAGTCAAAGATTTGGGGGAGGAGGCGGTCAGCTCTCCGAGGCCGGGCGAACTGAGTATCCCTTTATCCGTGGATGATTATCCTAGCCCCTCCAAAGAAGTCAGTCCAGCTTTGGATAAGAAAGAGAAGAAGAGAAAGAAGACCGGGTCAGTGACCGAGCGAATAACCAAGAAGGTTAAGAGGCTGGCCTCCAATGAAAGGGCGGATTTTAAGAAACCGGCCGAATCTCGCCTCCAGACCAACCCGCGACTAAAGGAGGAGCTTGGCTTAACGACTCCCCCATCTGCTGAGGTAAATGATTCGCCGGCTACCCCTGATATGAAAACGGGCGAACTGATTCCGGACTCGGCGAGTAGTTTATCATTTAATGGGATCTTTCAGGATATGGACGAGCTGGTGAGGCGAGATAAGCTTCTTGACAGCCCGTTGGCTTCAAAGCGAACTGCCCCTGCTTCAGATACCACATCCCGGCCTGAGGGGACCGCTCAGAAGGAGGCCGAAGATCGAGAAGTTGTTACTCGGGCCGCCCTGGAGGTTGAGGAGCGGGAGGCCACTACCCGGGACGCCTTGGAGGTTCAGCAGAGAGCGGAGGAACTCGAGGAAGTGCTGAAGACACGGGAGGAGGTTCCCCCGGTGATGACCGGGAAGGAGATAATGACGGTGAAGAAGGAGGGGGCAAAACGGGCTTTAAACAAGCCGCTGTGGCCTGATCCTTTTGCGCCAGGTAAGCGCCCTGCGGATTATAAAGCTGTCCGTTTCTTCATTCCGCGGCCTCGTCGAAATCAATTACTGAACCCGCCGCCGAGCTTTTTCCCCTTAGCGGCCTGGTCCTCTTCCGCTAGGCAGAGTAAGGAGAGACTCTGGCGTGAGCAACAACGGAGGATGGACCCGGAACGGTCTAAGCGCCCTGTGCGCCCAGGCACTGATTTTATATTTATGCCCACTTTTATACATATATAGCGCTGCATGCTTTTACTTTTCATAACCTTGCGGCTTCTTGCAGACAACGAGGATCAAATTGTGAAGCTGGGCGGCCTTATGTCCAGCCTGCCTCCATTGGTTCCCCTGGTATCGACCTGTGCGACGACTTCGCAAGACGGGCCGCAACTGTTCGAGCATCTCGAGGAAGATCTAGCAAACCTGAGGGCTCGTTTGAAGGAGGTGGAAAACCGGGAGGCCGCCACTCGGACCGCTCTGGAGGCCGAGCGAATGGCAAGGAAGAATGCTGAAGAGGCGCTGAAGGCGCAGATGGAGATCGACAGGAGATGCAGGACCGAGAGGGAGAAGAGCCTGGAGATTCAGCTTGAGGCCGCGCGATCTACAGCGGAGGCCGCGTGAGCTGTAGTGGAGGCCGAGAAGAAAGCTAAGGTGGCGCAAGTCGCTACTCTGACCGCCCAGCTCGAGAAGGAGAAGAGAGCGACTGCCAAGTCCGAGGATGACTCGAGATATTATCAGGATAAATTCCTGCGGTTAACTAGAGAAGTTGCTTCGGGCCGGCGAAGTATGAATGATGGGATGCAGGTTGCTAGCCGCCCAACTGTTGGGGCGGGCTCAAATCCTACCCCGGTTCGGGTGGCTGATCCAATGATTGATGAAGCCACCGCAACCCCCCGTATGATCGCCGCTACGCGGATTGAAAGGGATGTCGGGCGGCTTCATAGCACAATCAACCACATCCATTATCATACCAGCCAGATTTACTCCCTTCTGAACACCACCAGCGACCAGGTCGCGCGACTGCATAGAGAGGATGTCTCCCCAGAACACCGCCAGCCGTGAACGACTTTTTAGAACAATTTTGTATTATGAATGCGGCTTGTTGATTTCGGCCTCTGTTTAGACAATGCTTCTTTTTACTTTATGTCTTTTATTTGAATAACCCGTGCGGGTTCTTGTTTAGCCGCTGTGCTTGTGTTCTGTTTAGATCATTTGTGTTTTATCCGAACTAATTACAGGTCGCGCGATCTGTGATGTATGCTTGCTCCTGATTTCTTGAATGTCTTTGGTTCTTTTTGTTTTTCTGATAAATCTTACAATGCAGGTTGTTGACCGCGCGGTTAGAATGTATAGACGCGATATATTTTTACTATTTGCAGATCGTAAAAATCTATAAGTAGGGACTTTTTCGAAGTCATTTTCACGATTTCAAATGGCGCGATCTAAGAACAAGTCGCAGCGGCCTGTTAAGGTTAAAGCCGTCCGAGCAGATGCGGCCTTGGCTTTTCACTCGGCGGACCATCCAGAGTGCCGTCTCACCCAGAGCGAACTAGACGAATTCGTTGCAAAACACATGACAGGGAGTAATCTGCTCGCGCAGCTTCCTTTGCGCGATGAGCGGATCAACTCTTCCAATCCGCACCAAATAGCCGTTCTGGTCGACCACTTTGAATATGGCTTCAAATTTCCGCTGCCACTTGAAGTCATAGCCATTTTCAACCATTACGGGGTTGTACCCGGCCAGCTTCCACCGAACTCCATCGCCTCCATATATAGTTTTATTTCATACCTGCGGTTCGAGCGAACCAGATTTTCCCTTGATCTGTTTAAGAAATTTTTCTCGGTGCGGGCTGTCTCCGACGCGGGGACTTCAACTTTCAGGGGGCACCTCTACTTTGGCTGCCACGGACCGAAGATCGTTAACTTGGCGAACAAGGTCTCGGACTGGTCGGAGCAGTTTGTAATGCTCGAAGGCAACTTCGGGCTGTTGTAAACCAACCCGCAAGTTCGGGGGGGAAGAGGCTTTCCAAATCCCGCAGGTTGGAAAGATCGAGATGGACACCTTCACGTTTCTTGAGAACGAGCGGTTGGACATCAATCACTACATCCCGCTGTTCTCAGAGCTAGAGGACGTCCTCCCCGAGCATAGTAAGTTCCTCTAGACCGCTTGCATATGACAGCGCGGACTGCTTTCTTTAAACTTCTGATTTTACCTTGCAGCTGCCCACATTGTCCCTGCAAACAAGCCGGTCACTCCGGCTGGCCCGGTTTTGACCCAGAGAGAAAAAGGCATCGGCGAAATAGGTCGCCATCATCAGAGGAAGAGGACCCGGCTTCTCCTGATGAATACGAACTTCTTCGTTCCTGTGGAAACCCGCCCGACCTGCAGGGCAACCCAACTGTCCTCTGGCATAGGGATGGGAGCCGCATCCGAGTATCCACTGCACTTCCTCCATGGGGAAGTGACAAGATTAACCGCCATGCGCTAGCCGCCGGGGCCGCTATGTATGGCCGAAAGACTTTAAAGAAGCTGAAGAAAACTCCGGAAGAAGAGCTTCCCCGGCTAGCGGCACAAGCCGGCGCATGGGGGTTCATGTCCAATCACTTCATGGCCATGTCGTACAGGCAGCTGGTTTCTGTTCAGAAATACCTGGAAAAGAAGTATGAGGAGCAGGTCGCGGAGAATGTGCGGCTTCAAGAAGAGAATGCGCGGCTTCAAGAAGTCGTGGCGGTGAGTTTTGACAAATGATGAAGCGGTTTCTTTTGTTCAGACTGAGCGACCTAATTTATTTTTCCTTACTTGCAGAGACAATATGAGATGACCAACCCGGCCTTCCAAGATGAGGTGTTGCCTCATGTGGCCCAAGGGATCAACAAAGCTTTGGGTCTTATGGAAGACCGGGGCGGTCTGTGCGAAGGATTCGGGGGTACTACTTTCTCCGACCTTTTCCCTGCTTTGAAGGTCCAACTTGATGAGATCAGTCGAAGGAAGAAAGGAAAAGCCAAGGTGGGCGAGGAGGCTGAAGCCGATGCGGGCAGGGAGATTGTACTTTATCAAGGAGGCGATGGAAGTGGTGGAGCCGCTGAGGAGGTCGACGCGGATGATGATGCCGGCAATGATGATGATGATGAGGACAGCTTGTCCTCTGGAACAACCGGCTCCGCTAGTAAGACTGGGCGGTCTAGTGATAGTGATTCATCGGATTCCTCTACGTCAAGTGAAGGCTATTCGCCCGACGTTGATGTTGATGGTGTGGATTCGAGTTCCCCTGTCAAGAAGAAGAAGAAGAAGTCGGCAGACTAATGCCTTTGTTTTAATTTTATTTTTGTGTAATCGCCTGTCTTTTTTTGTTAGACGGGCGGTTAAATTTTTGTTAACACATATTCTGAAAAATGAATGGAATTTTTACCTGTCTAACTGTCCATCTATTGTTACTTACTTGTGGTTGCTATTTTGTCTTTCTTTTTTCTTCTTTACCTTTCGTTCTCTATGATTGAGCCGTGCGGTTGTCTTGATCCGAGTATAGGTAATAACTGATGATCTCGGACGGCCTATATACAACTCGTGCGATTACTCATTTAAATCTCGGGATGTCCGGTTTTTGATAGTATGATCCATAATGGATAGACTCGTGCAACTGTAATTCAGACCGGGCGGTTTTTTATCAGTCAGAGATACCTCATCCTTGCTGATATAGATAATGAATAACAACTTTGATCGGTTTGAATTCAACCCCTTGCGAGTAATCAACTGTACCTAGAGATAACTTTTACAAAGAAAAGGCTCAGCCCGATCGGTTAGAGCATAATCCGGGCGATCACATAAAGAATATCCAGCTTAATTAATTATAAAAGATAGATAGTACTCGCCCGGTTAGAGTACAACCCGGGCAATATATGCAGCTCAAGAAATATCTAATTTAATAAAATGGAGAGGTAAATAAAACCCGCCCGGTTAGAATGCAACTCGGGCAATCATATAATTAGCTCCAGAAATATCCAACTTATAAAAGATGGATAAACCCGCCTGGTTAGAATCCAACGCGAGCAATATTTTCAGATCCAGAAACATCTAACTCAATAAAAGATGGATAAGTCCGCCCGGTTAGAATGCAACTCGGGCAATCATATAATTATATCCAGAAATATCCAAACTTATATTCAATCAGACAGCTCGGTTTGAAAATTCAGACCGTCCGGTCTTAATATCACAACTAGGGTAGACGAACACCTGCACCTGTTTTGATAATATTTTCCTCGAATGGTTTGGACAAGAAACCACAAGAGGGGAATGCCTTCCTGTAGAAAAAATGGAATAATCTACAGGCTCAGATGACCAAATATGCAGGTGGGCCTTGGCGGCGAACATTGCTTTCCTCAAGTGGTCAAAAAGAGCTGTAGGGAAAAAAGAAAAAATATGTACAGACTCAGATGACCAAGTGGGCAGGTGGGCCTCGGCGGCGAACATTGCTTTCCTCAAGTGGTCATAAGAGCTGTAAGCGACTCATCTGCTCTCTTGCCTAGGGTTACAAGCCGAGTTGATCAATTGGGCAGGTGGGCCTCGGCGGCGAACATTGCTTTCCTCAGAGAGATCAACTCAGTTGTGGGCCCAACTAGGCTCCGTTTCGAGAGTACCTAAGAGTATTCGATGGTCACAGGCTATGATGATCAGTTGGGCAGGTGGGCTTCGGCGGCGAACATTGTTTTCCTCAGAAAGATCATTAAAGCTGTAACTATATCCCTTTCGGGGTACGATAGAGCTGACAATCACCTAGACCTCCCTTGATGCAGGGGTGTGTCAGATATCGGTCGGGATCCAAAGTTCTGAAGACCACCGCAGCGGAATTGGCAAGCTACCACTACATGTGTGCGAAAACTCCCTGCATCACATGGTCTTGGTGGGTTTTACGCTATGACTACAATCCGAGGGGGTTCGAGCAGAATTTGGCGATATCTCAGAGGTTCAGGGAGTGAGATACGTATATACATATATATTAATAATGCAGAGCACCATTTGGACAAGGAGAAGTGTCAGTATATGGCCTTTCATTTAATATCAAGAAATGTAAAGAATGAAAGAGATATTTTAAGGATAGAATCGTTTAAGATCGTCACCGCTCCAGGTGTGTGAGATGTCTTCTCCTTCGCTGGTTTGGAGACGGTAGGCCCCATTCTTTAATACCTCTTTGATAATAAAAGGCCCTGCCCAGTTGGGATTCAGCTTTCCATCATTACCAGATCTGGCCGCAGCATCTACCTTTTTTTAATACCAAATCCCCAACTGCAAACTGCTTTACCCTGATATTTTTGTCAAAATATTTTGCCATCCTCCTCTTAACTTCTTCCTGCCTGATTGTTGCCTCGTCCTGAAGCTCTTCGATCAGATCCAGACTATACTCGATGGCCTCATCATTGTATTCTACCCATGCTTCTCCTCCCTCTTTTGCATACACAACTCTTGGAGTGACCACCTCAAACTCTACAGGAACAACAGCCTCCGAGCCATGAGATAATTTGAATGGTGTCTCCCCTGTAGCTGAAGATGGGGTAGTGCGAAGAGTCCAAAGGATGGAGGGAAGTTGGTCTGCCCAATTTCCTTTTTGATTCAAAACTCTTTTCATCAGGAGCTGCTGGATTCGCCTGTTTGCAGCTTCTACTTGACCATTGGTCCTTGGATGATGTACTGATGCGAACCGAAGATCAATTCCAACTTGATCGCAAAAGTTTATCATCTCGGGATTATTGAACTGCGGTCCATTATCAGTGACAATTGCCAGCGGGATTCCGTGTCGGCAGACTATTTCTCCCCAGATGAAATTTTTGATAATTTGGGTAGTAGTCTTTGCCAATGCTTTTGCCTCGATCCACTTACTGAAGTAGTCGATCATTACTATGATAAAGCGGCGCTGGCCGCTAGCCATTGGAAAGGGTACGACAAGATCCATCCCCCAAACCGCGAAGGGCCAGGGTGCAGTTATTGACCTAAGCGATTGAGCGGGCAGATGTTGAAGAGGAGCAAATTTCTGACATTGTACACAGCGCTTGGCAAATGCTTCAGCATCCCTTCTCATAGTTGGCCAGAAATATCCTTGCCGCATGATCCTTTTCTCTAAGGTTTTTGCCCCTCAGTGGCTACCTCATTCCCCAGAATGAACTTCCTGAAGTATGATCGGGATCTTTTCTTCTGAAACACACCGTGCTGAGGGAGAAATCAAAGTTTTTCTATACAAAATTCCTGCTATTAAGTAGTAGTAGGCCGCCTTTCTTTTGAATCTACTTTTGTCCTTGATCGATTGATGAAACTCCCCTCTTGACAGAAATAATTCATAAGGGTCCTTCCAGAAAGGATTCCGATCGATCTGCATGAGCTCCTCTTTCTCTGTGGCCGGATGAAAAAGTTCCGAGGTCACCCCTCCTGATGGAAGACCAAACTTCGACAACTCGTCTGCCTCTTCATTTTGTGTCCTTGGAATGTGCTCGATGATGAAGGATTTAAATTTCCCGATCTCTTCCTTAGTTAGCAATAGATACTTTCTTAGCATCGGTTCTCTTGTTTCGTAGTTCCCTAGAACTTGTGAAGCCATTACAAGAGAATCAGTTTTTACATGAACATGCTCTATCCCAAGCTCTTTTGCGAGTCTTAGAACGGCCAAGAGTGCCTCGTATTCAGCCTGGTTGTTTGTCACTGGAAAGAAGAATTTGATTGCTTGCTCAAGTTTGATGCCGTTTGGACTGATAAGAACTACTCCGGCTCCCACGGAGGTTCTTCCTGAAGCTCCATCTACATAGATGATCCAGGCAAAAGGAGATTTCTCTACTCGTTCTGGATTAGACTCCATCGTGTCCACCAAGAAATCTGACAGTACTTGTGCCTTTATTGCCGTTCTGGGAATGTATAATATTACAAATTCAGTGAGCTCGATCGCCCATTTGGCCAATCTTCCTGAATGATCTGGCTTTTCCAGGATACTTCTTAGTGGATGATCTGAGACCACCTGGATAGGATGAGCCTGAAAATAGGGGCGGAGCCTTCATGATGACATGACCAAAGCCAAGGCTAATTTTTCCAGAATTGAATATCTAGTTTCCGCGTTTTTGAGGATGTGGCTGACGTAATATATCGGAAATTGCTTCTTTTTCTCCTCCCGAACAAGGACAGAGCTTATTGCATCTGGACCCACTCCCAAGTATAAGAATAATGTTTCCCCTTCGCGAGGGCTTTGGAGAAGAGGGGTTGAGGTTAACTGCTTTTTCAACTGTTCGAAAGCACTATCGCACTCTTCATTCCATTCAAACTTAGATCCTCCCCTGAGAGTTTTGAAGAATGGAGCGCTCTTATCTCCTGACTTGGAAATGAACCGGCTTAGTCCTGCCAACCTACCCCCAAGTTGCTGCACCTTTTTATGATTACGAGGAGGGGTCATATCTAGGATGACCTTTACTTTATCTGGATTTGGCGCGAGGCCATCAGGGGTGAGAAGATGTCCAAGAAATTTCCCTTTGTTTGCCCCGAACACACATTTCAGTGGATTTAGTTTTAATTTGAACCTCCGTAGAGTGGCAAACGTCTCTACGAGGTCTTTCAGATGAATTAAAAAAGTTTTACTTTTCAGAAGAAGATCATCAACGTATACTTCAAGATTTCTCCCTTTCTGCTTTTTGAAAACCGTGTCCATCATTCTTTGATATGTCGCACCCGCATTTTTGAGCCCGAAAGGCATGACAAGATAACAATAACACCCGTCGTTGGTAATGAAGGATGTATGCGGGATATCGGGTTTATGCATCTTAATCTGGTGGTAACCAGAAAATGCATCTAGAAAGCTCATAAAATTATATCCCACCGCGGAATCTACTAAAACATCTATCCGAGGCAAGGGATAACAATCTTTGGGGCATGCTTTATTGAGCTTTGTAAAATCTACACACATGCGCCATTTTCCCCCAGATTTTTTCACCATTACCACATTTGACATCCAAGTGGGGTATTGGATTTCAGAAATGAAATTGGCTTTAAGAAGCTTTGCAACTTCCTCTTTGATGGGTCTGCCAGCTTGGTTGCTACATCCCTCTTCTTTTGTTGGATCGACTTGAATTCAGGGGAGATATTGAGGTGATGGCACGCAACATCTGGATCTACTCCAGGCATATCTTCCGCCGACCAGGCGAATATGTCTAGATTCTCCAACAGGCAGGAGATCAACTGAACCTTCTCCTCTTCTGATAGCTCGGCGTTGAAGATCAGCTTCTTCCCTTCCTCTTCAGCAATGGGGATCTCTTGGGTCTCCTAGGCAGGTTCCAGGTAAGTCCCTTTCCGTTCTGCGCTTTCCTCGGTCTCCTCAGGGTGTTTGGACACCTCATGAATGTCATTCTGAGCCTTGGGAAGTGGTGCCTCGGTGACCACATTAACTATTTTTACATAACATTCACGAGCAACCTTGGGATCGCTTCGGATCCGATATTGACGCCCCTCGGCGGCGAATTTTAAGGCCAAATGAAAAGTGGACACTATCGCTTTGTAAGCGTTCAGGATTGGTCTTCCGAAGATTGCACAGTAGCTGCTAGGGGCTTCCACCACCACGAAGTTTATCAGCTTCGTTATGCCCCCCAGTGACACCAAAAGCTTCACGCACCCCTCCACTTCTTTCTTTTCTCCTGAGAAGCCGTAGAGGGGCCCTTCCGTGGAGAGCAAAGACTTTCCAGTCTTAAGGGCTTCAAATGTTTGGCGGAAAATGAGATTAACCGAGCTACCGGTATCAATCAAAATTTTATGTACGGTGTAGTTCTCGATGGCTGCCTTTATTACTACTGCATCATCGAAAGGGTTTGCATTTGGGGGGAGATCTTCTTGGCCGAAAGTAACGACCGAACTTTCTGGAGCAGAAGTGGAAGCGGCTGCTACTTCTTGCTTGGAGACTCTCCCAATACTGGATTTCCGAGAGGATTCTGGCCCTGCTCCACCATGGATACAATAGATGTCGCCAAGGGGGCCAACATCATTTATTTCTATGCACTCGGCGGCAGGATGTATATCCCCATAACAACCTGCCTCTTCTACGTCAGCACACTCCCAGGTCACTTCGACCGCTTCCTTCTTCTTCTCGGTTCGTGGTTCAACCGGGGTTTCTTGCCGGATCAACCCTCGGAGCTTTCCTTCTTTTAGGAGTTTTTCTATCAACCACCGGAGGGCCCGGCAATCCTCAGTCTGATGCCCCTCCTCTTTGTGATATTCACAATAGAGGTTTGGGTTCCGATTGCGAACTTCCGATTTCAAAGAAGGGGGCCTCTTGAAGTCAGGCCTCTTTTGAAGAATCTGAACAACCTCGTTCATGCTGACGTTAAGAGGGGTGAATGACTCCTGTGATTCATCATATCGGATGGACGGAATAGTTGGTGGTGGCTGTGCGATATATTGTGGCAGATAAACTAGCATTATCTGTGGAACCCCCATTGTTTGAGTGGGTGCGATGGCCAACGGCAGTTTCTAATCCTGAAATCGTTGATGGCCAAGAAATGGTTGCTTAGGCTTAAGATTTCTTCCCCTCTGAGCACGAGGTTCGAAGTCAGGCCTAGATGGATGATTGTAACGTTGCTGATGGATTGGTGCGGAACTAAACTGATCATTGTCGCTGAGCAATTTGGCAACATAACCAGGATTAGTCTTTTCTCCCCTGATAAATTTATTGGCTAAACTAATCATCTCTTGATAGGTCTTTGGTTCCCTGATCTGAGCTTCAAATTTCAACGGCCCCTCCCTAAGGCCATGCATTAAAGCGACCCTATATAATTCTGGATCAACGTTCTGCACCTCCATTATCTCCCTTTGGAAACGGTCGACGAAGCGGGCCCATGTTTCGTTTTCTTGCTGCCGTATCTCAAATAGGGCTGCCGGACCATTCTTCCTTTTTTTAGAGGTAGAGAATCGAAGCAAGAATTCCCTACGCAATTCCGCAAAACATCTGATGGATCGAGGATGCAATCCATAAAACCATTCTCGGGCTTGCCCATCAAAGGACGTTACCGGGAGCTTGCACTTAGTTGCATCGGTGATGGTTCTCAGAGCAACAGCTGATTCAAACGCTTGGAGATGAATTGTCGGATCGGACTCCCCATTGTATGTTGACAGGCGTGGTTCTCGAAAGTTATTTGGGGCCGGCTCTCCTCGGATCTCGTCCGTGAAGGGAGAACTTTCCTCGGTATCCTCGTACAGAGGGAAAGCAGAGTGACAGGCTATCTCAGCTGCGGTCATTTGCGGACAGGCCGCCTGATAGGAGCGGACATGAACTCCAGCCGGGTAGGGGTGATAAGCAGCGGTCTCGGGCGGGTAGGAAAGGTGGGCAGCCTGAGAAGTCGCCCCTTGGAAGTCGAGAACTCGAGCCGGCATCCAGTGCGCGGCTTCTTGGTAGAAGCTCCGCCGAGCCGCGGAACCTTCTTGTGGCGGCTGGGGATGAGCGACTTGTGGAAGTGGGAATGGAGGTGGAGGGGGTAGGACAGGAGTTACTGCCGGGTTAACCGCGGCTTGTTGGGGGGCTAGCCACTCGGTCAGCAGAGTTAAAGCCTGACTGATCGCGTCCAGACGCTGATCAGTTGCTTTCTGGGCCTGGTCGGCTTCTCTCTTTGTTTGATCCAGAGCTTCCCACAAAGAGTCATCGCTGTGGTCGGATCGGTCTCTTAGCGGGAACTGGCGGTCTGACATTCTGAACCAAAGATTTCACTGACTGTCCGCGATCTGAAGGTCGCGTGTTTCTGTTAGATTCAAAAGTGCACTTCTGAGGGAAATCGAAGGTTGCGGATTATCGGTTACTATTTGGTTAGAGAATTCAGACTGCTAGTAGCGGTCGAGGCCAGACTTCGCCCGTCGCGGAGAATGCCACTCCTGCGATGGGCTTTCCTTTGATTGAAGAGAAGTGATTACAGCGGGTTACAAGTGAGCCGGCCGGCTAGACTGGTCGCAAAACCGGAAACTTGAGGCCGCAGCTCCAGCAAGCGAGCTACCGGATTCGAGTGTGTCTGTCTTGTGAACAGTGCCGCCCCCTATTTATAGGCTTGGGGGCCTGCCCGAATGGGCAGGGATAGAATAACCACCTGCCCGGGTACAGGAGAAACGGGCAGGCGGTGACGGGATGCATAAAAAAGAAAAGAAGGAAGCCGCGCGGCCTGGCGGCTTGCCCTTCCGACCCGTTTGACCTGAGGATGAAGATGCCGTGGCTGAGTCAATGATGTAGAACGAGCGGCCTCCGGCTTAAGACCGCGATCTGCCCTATGGACGTGACTTTGGCCGATCTTCTCGATGCAACCCGATCGGTCTCCTCCTTGAGATCGCGGATAGCCTTCTTGTCTTGTCTTTTGACGATCTTCAATCTTGGGAGCGGTCCGAAATGTCATCAGATCGCCCGGCCTGGTTTGCCCTGAACTGAGAGCCACTAACCCTGGAACCCAGCGGCCTGACCTAGCAATTCGCCCGGTCCGACAATGATCCAATCCGAGAAGCGGTTTTCTGGGTAAACAATCACAGTGCACAATCAGAAAAAAAATTACAACATTCACATTCCAGATACATCCCAGATGTGCACAAAAACAGTCTATCAACACTTTGACAAAACAGGGCTAAATCTGAGCATTTAGAACACTTCTAAATCGCCAGATTTACATGCATTGGACATATGAACAACAACTCCACTTGTGCAGTAGAAAAGCTCGTCTCTCATGTCTGATTCAATAATCTAAACAATTTGGTTTCACAAACCATTTTGAGGGACGGTTACTGCAGAGGAGAAACCACCTCTGAAACATGAAAATTGCAACGCAATCACATGCGTTCCTAGCGGGGTTCCAAGGGGCCACGCCCCTAGTGAGGTCTTAGGGGCAGATCCCCTAAGGGGCAGAGCCACTAACGGGGTCAAGGGGCAGAGCCCTTGTGGGGTGCGGGGCAGAGCCCCGTCCAAAATTTTGAAATCCCACCACCAGAAACCACACAAAATCACATAAAATGTGATATTCCAAGAAGAAATTAGGGCATTTAGAACGCTTCTAAATGTCCCAATTTACACGCACTTGACCGCAACCTGGCTCTGATACCACTAGTTGGTTTTCTATACCCCTAACGGGATGACATATCGAATATGCGCAGCGGAAATAATAACAAGAACAACCCAAAAGAGGCTAACAGATCTTGCGGTTTTCATGATTCAAGAGAATAAGAAAGCAAATGCAATATACCTTCGCGGGATTGAGTCAATACTCAACCAAGGTGCTCCAAGATGAAATCGGGTAGAAAAAATATGAGTTCCAAGAACCGAAATGTGTCGGCTCCTCTACAACGATCCACACGAACGATGGAGAACCCCAAAGCCTTGTCAAACAAGGAATGGGTCGGAGAAAGAACGTCCTCTGCGTCCCCACGAACTGCTAGATCCGTTGAAGGGGAGGTGGCGACTGTCGGCGACGATTAGGTTGGCGGACGGAACAAGAGCGATCAGAACACTTCCGTCTTCGGCTCTCCAGAAATCGCGAGAAAGACTTGATCTATTCCGTGTTTTTCGAAGACCTAATCGCATTCCTTTTATACGCAAGGTATAAAATAGGCTATCCGCAGACCAGAGGAAAAACAGAACATTTCTGTACAGATTTACATTCGCCGAATTCGACTAAACAATATAACCGAATTCGACTCAGATTCGCCAAAAACATTTTGACGAATTCGTCTATATAAATTCGGCTATATAAATTCGGCGAAACCCTTTAGCCGAATTTGTCATTTATTCAACTAAACACTTTAGCCGAATTTTGACTTAGCCGAATTCGTCTAAACCCTTTGGTCGAATTCGTCTAAACCCTTTAGCCGAATTCATCTAAACTCTTTAGCCGAATTCATCTAAACCCTTTAACCGAATTCGTCTAAACCATTTAGCCGAATTCGTCTAAACCATTTAGCCGAATTATCTAGTATAAATCCATTCGTTTAAACACTTTAAACGATTTCCTTTTTGAGACATTCTCAACTTGATACCAAGCAGTCACAAGATTGGTCCTCCACTCATATCCAATGAGTAAGGCCAACACAATCCTTTCTCCAACTTCTCCAAACGCTTTTATGTGCGACCCTATAGGCTCATATTGTGTTGGCAGTAAGACTAACTGTTGATTGCTTTGAGATCACCTCAGAAACTCCAACAGCCGCGCCCTCTTGCAGGTAAGAAAGGCGGGCAGCATGAGAAGCCGCCCCCTGGAAATCAAGGACTCGAGCCGGCATGTTGTGCGCGGCTTCCTGGTAGAACTTTTGCCTGGCCGCAAAACCTTCTTGCAATGGTTGGAAGTTGGCGGCTTGTGGTAGCGGCTAAAGTCTGATTGATGGCGTCCAAACGCTGATCAGTCGCCTTCTGAGCCCGCTCAGCTTCTCTTCTGGATTGCTCCAAGGCTTCCCACAAAGATTCTTCACTGTGATCGGAGCGGTCTCCAAGAGGGAACTGGCGGTCTGACATTGTAGCAAGGATTTCATCGACAATCCGAGATCTGAAGGTCACGTGTTTCTGTTGAATCTAAAATCGCAACTCCGAAGAAAATCGGAGGCTGCGGGCTGCTGGTAACTTTTTAGGTAGAGGAAACGAGACCGCTGGCAACGGTCAAGGCCAGACTTCGCCTATCACGGCGAATGCCACTCCTGTGATGGGCTTTCCTTTGATTGAAGTAAAGGGATTACAGCGGGCTGCAAGAGCAGAAAAGAAGAAGCCGGCCGGTTAGACAGGTCGCAAGACGGAAAACTCAAGACCGCAGCTCAAACAAGCGAGCTCCTGGATTCGAGTGTGCGTGCCATGGGAACGTCGCCGCCCCCTATTTATAGGCTTGGGGGCCTGCCCGAACGGGCAGGGATAAAATAACTGCCTGCCCTGGTACAGGAGAAACGGGCAGGCGCTGACGGGATACAAAAAAGGAAAAAAGAAAGAAGTCGCGCGGCTTGGCGGCTTGCGCTTCTGATCTGTCTTGACCAGGGGCTAAAGATGCTGTGCCCAAAGTGATGATGCAACCCGGGCGGTCTCTGACTTGAGACCGTGGCTTGCCCTTTGGATTTGATCTTGGTAGTCTTCATGGCGCAACCCGGGCGGTCTCCGACATGACACCGCGGCTCGCCGTTTGGAATTAGGACTTGCTGGTCTTCATGGCGCAACCCGGGTGGTCTCTGACTTGAGACTGCGGCTTGCCCTTTGGACTTAGGACTTGCTGGTCTTCAATCTTTGGAGGCGGTTCGAACTTTGTCAGACCGCCCAGTTTGTACTGGTTGGTGCTGATGGGCCTTGTTAAATCTGAACCGAGCGACTTGTATCCTCAGACCGCCCGGTCTGCGAGTAATGCTATTCGGAAGCGGTCTTCTGAGTAAACACACTAAACAAACTTGAATGGGTAAAATTTGTTCTCCATTGGATGTAGGGCTCCGAGCTCATTCCAAAAAGATGTTGTGTGTAAAAATCGGACAACCAGATCAAAAGTTATGGCTGTTACAGTTTATGTGTCAAGATGAGCTAAATCCCTCATTACCCTTGCAACAATTTGTATATTGACTACTAAAATGAGCTGGAATGGTGTAAAATTATGCTCCATTGGATGTATGCCTCAGAGCATATTCCAAAAATATGTTGTGGGCAAAAATCAAACATACAAATCAATAGTTATGGCTGTTAGAAGTTTATGTGTCATTTGGAGCTATATTTCGCATTACCACTACAACCCGCTATATATCGACAACTGAATGAACTGGAATGGGTAAGACTTGTGCTCCAATGAATGTACTGCTCCAAGCTCATTTCGTAAAGGTGTTGTGGGATAAAATCAGACAACCGCATCAAAAGTTGTTGTTGTTTAAAGTTTGAGTGTCATTTGGAGCTAAATCTCTCATTTTCACTACAACCCGCATAAAAATTCTGTCATTTTGAAGTGTATGTGTCATTTGGAGCTAAATTTCGTATTACCACTACAACTCACTGTATATCGACCTTTAAACGGGATGGAATGGGTTTAAATTGTTCTCCATTGGATTTACTCCGATCTCATTCCGAAAAGATATTGTGGGCGAAAATTAGACAACCCAAATGGTGTTGTCTTATTCTCGAATGGGTAAATCTTTTTCTCTGTTGGATGGAGAATACGAGCTCTTTTCTGAAAAAGTATTGTGTGCAAAAATCGAACAGCCGGATCAAAAGTTATGGCTTCTTGAAGTTTAAGGGTAATTTGGAGCCAAATCCCGCATTAACATTGGAAGCCTTTCAAACAATAAACAAATATGAATTGTTATATCCTACCCTCCATTAGATGTAGGGCTCTGAGCTCATTCTAAAAAGGTATTGTGGGCAAAAATTGGGCAACTAGAGCAAGAGTTCTGTCTGTTTGGAGTTTATGTGTCATTTAGAGCTAAATCCCACATTACCACTGCAACCCATTGTAGATCAACCATTAAACGAACTAGAATGGGTATAAATTGTTGTCCATTGTATGTACGGCTCCGATCTCATTCCGAAAAAATGTTGTTGGCAAAAATCTGACAACCGGATCAAAGTTATGGATGTTTGAAGTTTAGGTGTCAATTGGAGCAAAGTCCCTCATTTCCACTATAATCCACAATCCGTCGACCACTAAATGAAGACGATCGAGTAAATCCTTTTCTCCATAGGATGTATGGCTCTGAGCTCATTCTGAAAAGGTCTTTTGGGCAAAATCCGGACAACCATATAAAAAATTATAGCTGTTTGAAGTTTAGGTGTCAGTTGGAGCTAAATCCCACATGACCACTGCAACTCAATGTATATCGACCACTAAATGAACTAGATTGTGTAAAACTTGCTCTCCTTTGAATGTATGGCTCAGAGCTCATTTCGAAGAGGTTTTCTGGGCAAAAATCAGACAACCTGATCAAAATTTATGGCTGTTTCAAGTTTAGGTGTCATTTAGAGCTAAATTTCGCATTAACAGTGCAACCCGCTGTATATCGACAACTAAATGAACTGCAATTGGTAAAACTTGTGCTTCAATGAATGTAGGGCTCCGAGCTCATTCCTAAAAGGTGTTGTGGGGGTAAAATCAGAAAACCGGATCAAAAGTTATTGAGGTGTAAAGTTTGAGCATCATTTGGAGCTAAATCTCACTCTCACTACCAATCGCATCCAAAATTCTTTCATTTTGAAATTTATGTGTCATTTGGAGCAAAATATCGCATTACCACTACAACCCACTTTATATCGACCTCTAAACGAGCTTGAATGGGTTAAAATTGTTCTTCATTAGATTTAGGGCTCCGATCTCATTCCAAAAAATTATTGTGGGCGAAAATCAGACAACGGAATCAAAAGTTACACATGTTTGAAGTTCAGGTCTCCTTTCGAGCTAAATACCTTATTACCAACCCGGTGTATATTGACCACTAAACAAACTAGAATGGGTAAAATTTGTTCTCCATTGGATGTAGGGCACCGAGCTCATTCCAAAAAGATGTTGTGCATAAAAATCGGACAACCGGATCAAAAGTTATGGCTGTTACAGTTTATGTGTCAAGAGGAGCTAAATCCCTCATTACCATTGCAACCATTTGTATATTGACCACTAAAATGAGCTGGAATGGTGTAAAATTGTGCTCCATTGGATGTGTGCCTCAGAGCATATTCCGAAAAGGTGTTGTGGGCAAATATCAAACATACAAATCAAAAGTTATGGTTGTTAGAAGTTTAGGTGTCATTTGGAGCTATATTTCGCATTACCGCTGCAACCCACTATATATCGACAACTGAATGAACTGGAATGGGTAAAACTTGTGCTCCAATGAATGTAGTGCTCCGAGCTCATTTCGCAAAGGTGTTGTGGGATAGAATCAGACAACGGCATCAAAAGTTGTTGCTGTTTAAAGTTTGAGTGTCATTTGGAGCTAAATCTCTCATTTTCACTACAACCCGCATTAAAAATTCTGTCATTTTGAAGTGTGTGTCATTTGGAGCTAAATCTCGTATTACCACTACAACTCACTGTATATCGACCTCTAAACGGGCTGAAATGGGTTTTAATTGTTCTCCATTGGATTTAGGGCTCCGATCTCATTCCGAAAAGATATTGTGGGTGAAAATCAGACAACCCGAAAGGTGTTGTCTTATTCTCGTATGGGTAAATCTTATTCTCTGTTGGATGGAGAATACGAGCTCTTTTCTAAAAAAGTATTGTGCGCAAAAATCAAACAGCCGGATCAAAAGTTATGGCTGCTTGAAGTTTAGGTATAATTTGGAGACAAATCCCGCATTACCACGGGAAGCCTTTCGAACAATAAACAAATATGAATTGTTATATCCTACCCTCCATTAGATGTAGGGCTCTGAGCTCATTCTAAAAAGGCATTGTGGGCAAAAATTGGGCAACTAGAGCAAGAGTTCTATCTGTTTGGAGTTTATGTGTCATTTAGAGCTAAATCCCACATTACCACTGCAACCCACTATAGATCAACCACTAAATGAAGTAGAATGGGTATAAATTGTTGTCCATTGGATGTACGGCTCCGATCTCATTCCGAAAAAATGTTGTGAGCAAAAATCTGACAAACGGATCAAAGTTATGGATGTTTGAAGTTTAGGTGCCAATTGGAGCAAAATCCCTCATTTCCACTATAATCCACTATCCGTCGACCACTAAATGAAGACGATCGAGTAAATCCTTTTCTCCATAGGATGTATGGCTCTGAGCTCATTCCGAAAATGTCTTTTGGGCAAAATCCGGACAACCAGATCAAAAATTATAGCTGTTTGAAGTTTAGGTGTCAGTTGGAGCTAAATCCCACATGACCACTGCAACTCAATGTATATCGACAACTAAATGAACTAGATTGTGTAAAACTTGTTCTCCATTAAATGTATGGCTCAGAGCTCATTTCGAAGAGGTTTTCTGGGCAAAAATCAGACAACCTGATCAAAATTTATGGCTGTTTCAAGTTTAGGTGTTATTTGGAACTAAATTTCGCATTACCAGTGCAACCCGCTATATATTGACAACTAAATGAACTGCAAGGGGTAAAACTTGTGCTTCAATGAATGTAGGGCTTCGAGCTCATTCCTAAAAGGTGTTGTGGGGGTAAAATCAGACAACCAGATCAGAAGTTATTGATGTTTAAAGTTTGAGCGTCATTTGGAGCTAAATCTCTCACTCTCACTACCAACCGCATAAAAAATTCTTTCATTTTGAAATTTGTGTCATTTGGAGCTAAATATCGCATTACCACTACAACCCACTTTATATCAACCTCTAAACGAGCTAGAATGGGTTAAAGTTGTTCTCCATTGGATTTAGGGCTCCGATCTCATTCCGAAAAGGTATTGTGGGCGAAAATCAGACAAACGGATCAAAAGTTACGCATGTTTGAAGTTTAGGTCTCCTTTCGAGCTAAATACCTTATTACCAACCCGGTGTATATTAACCATTAAACAAACTGGAATGGGTAAAATTTGTTCTCCATTGGATGTAGGGCTCCGAGCTCATTCCAAAAACATGTTGTGCATAAAAATCGGACAACCGGATCAAAAGTTATGGCTGTTACAGTTTATGTGTCAAGAGAGGCTAAATCCCTCATTACCATTGCAACCATTTGTATATTGACCACTAAAATGAGCTGGAATGGTGTAAAATTGTGCTCCATTGGATGTATGCCTCAGAGCATATTCCGAAAAGGTGTTGTGGGCAAATATCAAACATACAAATCAAAATTTATGGTTGTTATAAGTTTAGGTGTCATTTGGAGCTATATTTCGCATTACCGCTGCAACCCGCTATATATCGATAACTGAATGAACTGGAAAGGGTAAAACTTGTGCTCCAATGAATGTAGTGCTCCGAGCTCATTTCGCAAAGGTGTTGTGGGATAGAATCAGACAACGACATCAAAAGTTGTTGGTGTTTAAAGTTTGAGTGTCATTTGGAGCTAAATCTCTCATTTTCACTACAACCCGCATTAAAAATTCTGTCATTTTGAAGTGTATGTGTCATTTGGAGCTAAATCTCGTATTACCACTACAACTCACTGTATATCGACCTCTAAACGGGCTGGAATGGTTTTTAATTGTTCTCCATTGGATTTTGGGTTCCGATCTCATTCCGAAAAGATACTGTGGGTGAAAATAAGACAACCCGAAAGGTGTTGTCTTATTATCGTATGGGTAAATCTTATTCTCTGTTGGATGGAGAATACGAGCTCTTTTCTGAAAAAGTATTGTGCGCAAAAATCAAACAGCCGGATAAAAAGTTATGGCTGCTTGAAGTTTAGGTGTAATTTGGAGACAAATCTCGCATTACTGATGAGTCTGGTTTATACAGTGATTTCCGGCCTCATTTGGATTTGTTTTAGTGTCATTGCACTTCATTTCCTGTTCATATACGCTTATATTGATAGCATGACGTTTCTGCGCCTTTTGTGCAATCCTTCCCCCTTTGTGGCATATTTTTCTGATATATTACTGTATGCCTGTGTTATGGATCCGGTGGTGTGCACGGATCGGGGTTATTTGTACTTTTCCTGCGGGTCCTGGGATCATGTGCACGTTCGGGATGGTGCGGGGTGATTTTTGGCCTAAAAAGCCTCTGATCGTGCGCATTCCTTCCCGCACGATCAGGCGCACGACCATTGGTCGTGCGTTAATTCCCAGCCCAGATCGAGATCGGTGCGAAGGTATGCGCACGATCACAGGCATTTCTTCGCGCACGACCACTGGTCGTGCGCCCCTGACCGTGCGTTGTTTTCTATTTTGTCTTTGCTACAGGTTGACTGCGCACAATCACTGGCATTCCTTCGCGCACGACCATTGGTCGTGCGCCAGTGACCGTGCGCAATACTTATTCTGCTCCCTATTTAAGCCGCTGTTCCGCGATTTTAGGATTTGCTGCACAGTTTGAGGCGCGATTTCTGCGCGCGACTCCGCCGTTCCACCTCTCCAAGGTCCCTCCTTCCATTCCTCCCCATGGGAAAGCTTCATCCATTGATCCTAAGGTCCATCTAGGGTTCCGGAAGCATTATCCGCCATCTACGGCCAGCATTCCAAGAGGAAGACATCTCCATTGGGTGAAGGAGAAGTGAACCCAGCTCTGAGAAGAAGACGGGCAGCGGTTGGAGGTAGTGACAGCCTCTACACCCCGGAAGCAACCAAGGACTGAGCTCGGAGGAGGCGTGACGACCCCCCATTCCGACCATGATCCGCGGCGAGGTTTCTCATCTCTTGGTTACTTCTACCACTTCTCATTTTGTGATTTGTACTCTTAATGGTTGTAATGAACTAAATGAACATCTATTTGTATATGAATGGAAGTTTATTTATGAACTTGTCATTACGTTATGCTGTGTTGTGATGCGCTCCGCCCCCGCTCCACTTACACCCACACGTTCTAGCACTCGCTCTAGCAAAAGCTAGAAGCGATAGCGAAGAGGTGCCTTCGACCCTCAACTCTCGCATTTGCACTCACCTCATCCATATGCTCACCGGCCATCCGCTAAGCGAAGCACGGCATCGCGGCCTGCACTAAATCCATCCACCAAGCGACGCGGTGACTGCGACCCGCATAGTGTTTAGTTTTCTCATTTCCCGTTCTATAAAATCAACCAAACCCCCTCTTGTTTTGTTAAACTTAGAACCCCCCATAATTAATTTCCTGACGAGCAAATCGTATTCCCCAACTTGCGGTCCTTTGAGAACGATATTCGGGGAGCTACTCCCTACTTTAATTACTTGACAACGACCGGTGCACTGTCGTCGTACCGCATTTCGTGCCCGCTAATTAGTGGTGTGGAAATAGCGCGTCATGTTTTTGGCGCCGTTGCCGGGGACTGCAAGTGGTTATAATTTGTTTTTGTTGGGAAATTAGTTTAAGGGCATTTTTGTTTTTGATATTTCTCTTTTTGGTGTAGTGTGCGCATGCATGGACATCATCCTGGTGAATTTGCAGCATTTGATCCTGAGATAGAGCGTACTTTGCGGGCGCATCTACGTGCGGCTGCCACCATGGATGTTAATGAAAATTAGGCTAATCCAGGAGTGGGAAATGCACCGGCCGTAGCTCAAGCGGCTGATGAGAATGAGGTGGTTAGGCCACGACCTAGGACCATGAGGGATTACACCACTCCTACTGTGGGGAGTGTGTACCCCGGATTTGGCCCAGCTATTACTAACAACAATTTTGAGATAAAGCCAGCCATTCTGAATATGATCCGCAATAATGCCCAATTCTCTGGGTTAACCAGTGAAGACCGCCATCTTCACCTAGCTGAATTTGCAGAGATTTGCGGGACATTTCAGTACGCAGGAATTGCTGATGAGACGGTGAAACTCAGGTTGTTTCCATTCTCCCTCCGCGACAAGGCGAAGGCTTGGCTCCACACAATACCACCCGGCGCAACTACCACCTGGGACGCTCTGCAGACGAAGTTTTTGGCAAAATTCCACCCGGTGGACAAGGTTGTAAACTTGCGGAGAGAAATCGCAACCTTCCGGCAACACGATCAGGAGACCCTTGCGGAACCATGGGATAGGTTCACGGACCTCCTCCGGAAGTGCCCTCAGCATGAGCTACAACCTTGGAGCTTGGTGGAAAATTTCTACTTTGCAATTGAGCCCAATTATAGGGCCATGATTGATGCTGCTGCAGGCGGCACCCTTATGAACCATACTCCCGAGGATGCACTGAGGATTCTCCAGGACACCGCCAATCATAGCTCGTTCTGGACTGCTGGAAGAAATGCCCCAAGGAATGCTCGTGGACTCTTTGAGGTGAGCACATCGGGCGCATCTGCTGAGGTGGCATCAGCACCTTATGACAACGTCGTGCTACTTAAGAGGCCTGCCCTCCCTCTTGCTCCAGTAATGGCCATTTCGTGTCAAGGATGTGGAAACCTCGGGCATCATGCTTATGAGTGCCCCTCAGGTGAGCAACCCGCTGAATTAACTTTCGATGAAAGTGTGAATTATTTGAATGATCAAAATCGGGGAGTACCATTTAACAACGCTTATAACCCGGCCGTGAGGAGTCACCCGAACTTCTCATGGAAACAAAACGTGCCTAATCAACGATGGCAAGGAGGCTCGCATCGATTTGATGCGCAAGCCTCCGGTAGCCAACCGAGGCCGCCACAAACGGGGTTTGCTCAAAATGCACCACCGCAGAGGAAGAGCGCATTGGAAGAAATGATGGAAAAGTTTGTTGATCTGGCTCAAACAAATATGGCCAATCAAACTGCTTCAATGCGGAACTTGGAGACGCAGCTAGGCCAATTGGCCCAGGTACTCTCCGAGCGTACGCAAGGTGCTCTTCCAAGCAATACTGAAAAGAACCCGCGGGAGCAAGGCAAAAGCATTGCTGACGCGGATGGTGGTCAAGTGAGGCCATGCGTTATTGAATGTACTATTAATAATATTGAGGTTTCCGCGCTTTGCGACTCTGGTGCATCTCGCAACATTCTTGCTCTGCAAGACGTTGAGAGGTTGCATCTAACAATGAACTCTGAGGACCGGAAGTCGCTGGTATTGGCTAATGGAGTGACTGTCGAAACTGAAGGTGAGATTCGTGAGGTTGTAGTAAATCTTAATGGAACGGCTATGGTCACTGACTTTCAGATTCTCGGCCCCATGGAAAATGATTCCATGCCAATCTTGGGGGTTCCTTTTCTAAAGGAGAGTGGCGCAACCCTCCACATCGCCACGGGTTGTATCACCCTACCTTCCAATGCAACAAACCCTTCTGGATCATCTAATCTTCCTAATTTCTCTGTAAGTAAAAGTAAGCGCAGGTCCAATGAGGAAAAATCAGACTTTGACGTGAAGGATCCTAGAGAGGAGAAAAGTATCACTCTGCTGAAAGAAGAAGAAAAGCAGCTCACAACGAAAGAGTTGGAGATAGAGAGGAAAAGCAATGAGACCAAGGAGTGGGAAGACATGGGAGAAGGCGGAGCGATGAGCCTTCCAAACAATGTGTTTATTCAAAACAAGAAATGTAAACAATCTAAACAGGTTCATTGGGCTGATCTACCCCCTCTTGAGGGTGCAGAAATGAAGCCCCCGGCTGATCCCAATCCGACAAAGACTATCACTCCTCCCGCACATGGTGCTCGGTGGCGCTCCCCTTCTGTGGAAAAACTGAAGCGGGAAAGAATCCTGCATGCTGCGCGCTTTGAAGCCCTCCGGCGCGAGAAGGAGGAGGTTAGGGGCAAGGGAGAGACATCTTCCTTGGGCCCTAAAGCTTTCACCTCCTGCCCATCTCGCGTGACTGGGGAGAACCACCACAAATCAGCATATAGCTGATGCGTGCCGGGATCTCTGGGCTGTGCTGTGTGCCATCTGTGATGTTTCTGTGTTTTTTGTTTCATGTTATTTGCTACATCGTACTGTCTCTTTAGTTTTTTTATTATTAGACTTTTGCTATCTAACTATAATACAGGTATTTGGTCCACCTTCAAGGACGTTAAACAAAAGGGCTCTTGGGAGACAACCCATTTGGGACCATTTGGTTCCATTCTTTCTTGTTATTTTCTTTGCTATATTTTTGTTGTGCTGGGATCCCTTTTAATCGCAGGTCCGCATCTATTGGAGCACGGAGGGATCACCGCCTTCTGAACAAACGCCATGTCTTCTGGTATGCTCATTTCTGAGCATGGGGTAATCTCTCCTCCTAGCCTTCTTAAGCTTATGCCGCTATCGAACATGTTTTTTGCTTAGTGTAAGTCTGGGGGAGTGAGAGTTATCGTTACCTCGTGCACATGCACAGTGCACAGCATACTAGGATTTACACTGTGTTATATTGTAGCATTGTTCATCTCATGGCACACCACGACACCCACGTGAGCGCACTTAACTGTAGGCGCGCGACGAGTCCAACTCGTTTCGGTTGTGTGAATGGGAAATCACGGTGCTGGGTTAGGATTGCGAGAAGAAGTACTTTCTTGACTCCTGTAGTGCTCCTAGTCGAGTGCTCATGTCTCGTAGGAATTCGTGTAGATTCAATTTCTTTTTATGCTTTTAGTTTATATTTTTCTACTAGCGTAAATATTGTTTACTTTACTCGAAATTTAGTGAATCCGGTGTGAATCAAACGGGAGCATAGGAATGTGTGTAGACGTTCATTAGTCTCGTGTTGCCCAAGTCGGGAGGAAGGATTATCTTTCTCGGTGGCTAGAACTCGCCCCAAGCGATTCTTGAAGCATGGGTATACGGTTGGTCAACTGCGTGAATGTGATATAGGCCATCATGTTGGCCCGGTTGAGCCTTTGCACCCTTTCCTATCGCTATATCCTTGTTAGCCCAATTGTGCCTACCCATTCTTTGATTCAGCCACACTCTTATCGCTCTAAAGCCCAAAAGCCAATCCTAGTCACACACCCAAATCTGAGCATTAGCTGTTTATTATTTTTATGAGTTGGGTTGTTGATGTGGTGACATGTTTGTGAAGTTGTGGATGTGTTTTAGTGTTTATTTGCTGAAAATGAAAAGAAAAGAAAGAAAAAAATGAAAAAGAGAAAAGATGCGAGAAGAAAAGAAAAAGATATGAGTTTGAATGAAAAATTCATTCGTATAAGTATAAGTTTGGGAGTAGGCGGTGCACGCAACCATGTTGTTAATTCCAAGTCTGGGGGTGTAGTGTACCCGCATGTTTGTGTGGTGATGAGGATAGTTTTCTGTGCTAGCTCATTTGGGTTTAGTGTCTGAGTCGTCGCTTTTATCTTTGTTTACCTCACCTAAACCCAAGCCTCATCTCAAACCTAAAGTCCTATTGATTCACGCATTTGAGTCATACCAGTGTCGTGGAGAGAGTGCGATCAGGCAAGCCTATGGTCACCGACATAGATGGATTTCAATGGAGTTGTCCCGAGTCCCGATCTTTGGCAACGCTCGCCTCAGCGTTCAGTTTACTTTCTTCCTATGTACGACCTTATGATTCACCGTGATTCACTTTTTGAGTAACCGTAATATATAAATACGCTCTTAGAAAATTATAAACTAATATGCATAATCAGAAATTTTGTCTACTAGATTTCTATGCACATGCGTTTGAGACTTCGCATATTACTCCGCCCTTGCAATTTCTAACCCAACTATGTCTTTTCTTGCTCCGCCGGATTTGTTTGCTCGGGACACGCAAACAGGTAAGTCTGGGGGTGTGATGAGTCTGGTTTATACAGTGATTTCCGGCCTCATTTGGGTTTGTTTTAGTGTCATTGGACTTCATTTGCTGTTCATATACGCTTATATTGATAGAATGGCGTTTCTGCGCCTTTTGTGCAATCCTTCCCCCTTTGTGGCATATTTTTCCGATATATTACTGTATGCCTGTGTTATGGATCCGGTGGTGTGCACGGATCGGGGTTATTTGTACTTTTCCTGCAGGTCCTGGGATCGTGTGCACGTTCGGGATGGTGCGGGGTGATTTTTGGCCTAAAAAGCCTCTGATCGTGCGCATTCCTTCGCGCACGATCAGGCGCACGACCATTGGTCGTGCGTTAATTCCCAGCCCAGATCGAGATCGGTGCGAAGGTATGCGCACGATCACAGGCATTTCTTCGCGCACGACCACTGGTCGTGCGCCCCTGACCGTGCGTTGTTTTCTATTTTGTCTTTGCTACAGGTTGACTGCGCACGATCACAGGCATTCCTTCGCGCACGACCATTGGTCGTGCGCCACTGACCGTGCGCAGTACTTATTCTGCTCCCTATTTATGCTGTTGTTCCGTGATTTTAGGATTTGCTGCACAGTTTGAGGCGCGATTTCTGCGCGCGACTCCGCCGTTCCACCTCTCCAAGGTCCCTCCTTCCATTCCTCCCCTTGGGAAAGCTTCATCCATTGATCCTAAGGTCCATCTAGGGTTCCGGAAGCATTCTCCGCCATCTACGGCCAGCATTCCAAGAGGAAGACATCTCCATTAGGTGAAGGAGAAGTGAACCCAGCTCTGAGAAGAAGACGGGCAGCGGTTGGAGGTAGTGACAGCCTCTACACCCCGGAAGCAACCAAGGACTGAGCTCGGAGGAGGCGTGACGACCCCCTCATTCCGACCACGATCCGCGGCGAGGCTTCTCATCTCGTGGTTACTTCGACCCCTTCTCATTTTGTGATTTGTATTCTTAATGGTTGTAATGAACTAAATGAACATCTATTTGTCTATGAATGGAAGTTTATTTATGAACTTGTCTTTACGTTATGCTGTGTTGTGATGCGCTCCGCCCTCGCTCCACTTACACCCACACGTTCTAGCACTCGCTCTAGCAAAAGCTAGAAGCGATAGCGAAGAGGTGCCTTCGACCCTCAACTCTCGCATTTGCACTCACCTCATCCATATGCTCACCGGCCATCCGCTAAGCGAAGCACGGCATCGCGGCCTGCACTAAATCCATCCACCAAGCGACGCGGTGATTGCGACCCACATAGTGTTTAGTTTTCTCATTTCCCGTTCTATAAAATCAACCAAACCCCCCTCTTGTTTTGTTAAACTTAGAACCCCCCATAATTAATTTCCTGGCGAGCAAATCGTATTCCCCAACTTGCGGTCCTTTGAGAACGATATTCGGGGAGCTACTCCCTACTTTTATTACTTGACAACGACCGGTGCACTGCCGTCGTACCGCATTTCGTGCCCGCTAATTAATGGTGTGGAAATAGCGCGTCAATTACCACTGGAAGCCTTTCGAACAATAAACAAATATGAATTGTTATATCCTACCCTCCATTAGATGTAGGGCTCTGAGTTCATTCTAAAAAGGCATTGTGGGCAAAAATTGGGCAACTAGAGCAAGAGTTCTGTCTGTTTGGAGTTTATGTGTCATTTAGAGCTAAGTCCCACATTACCACTGCAACCCACTGTAGATCAACCACTAAACGAACTAGAATGGGTATAAATTGTTGTTCATTGGATGTACGGCTCCGATCTCATTCCGAAAAAATGTTGTGGGCAAAAATCTGACAACCGGATCAAAGTTATGGATGTTTGAAGTTTAGGTGCCAATTGGAGCAAAATCACTCATTTCCACTATAATCCACTATCCATCGACCTCCAAATGAAGACGATCGAGTAAATCCTTTTCTCCATAGGATGTATGGCTCTGAGCTCATTCCGAAAAGGTCTTTTGGGCAAAATCTGGACAACCAGATCAAAAATTATAGCTGTTTGAAGTTTAGGTGTCAGTTGGAGCTAAATCCCACATGACCACTGCAACTCAATGTATATCGACAACTAAATGTACTAGATTGTGTAAAACTTGTTCTCCATTGAATGTATGGCTCAGAGCTCATTTCGAAGAGGTTTTCTGGGCAAAAATCAGACAACCTGATCAAAATTTATGGCTGTTTCAAGTTTAGATGTTATTTGGAACTAAATTTCGCATTACCAGTGCAACCCGCTATATATTGACAACTAAATGAACTGCAAGGGGTAAAACTTGTGCTTCAATGAATGTAGGGCTCCGAGCTCATTCCTAAAAGGTGTTGTGGGGGGTAAAATCAGACAACCAGATCAGAAGTTATTGATGTTAAAAGTTTGAGCGTCATTTGGAGCTATATCTCTCACTCTCACTACCAACCGCATCAAAAATTCTTTCATTTTGAAATTTATGTGTCATTTGGAGCTAAATATCGCATTACCACTACAAGCCACTTTATATCGACCTCTAAACGAGCTAGAATGGGTTAAAATTGTTCTCCATTGGATTTAGGGCTCCGATCTCATTCCGAAAAGGTATTGTGGGTGAAAATCAGACAAACGGATCAAAAGTTACGCTTGTTTGAAGTTTAGGTCTCTTTTCGAGCTAAATACCTTATTACCAACCCGGTGTATATTGACTATTAAACAAACTGGAATGGGTAAAATTTGTTCTCAATTGGATGTAGGGCTCCGAGCTCATTCCAAAAAGATGTGCGTAAAAATCGGACAACCAGATCAAAAGTTATGGCTGTTACACTTTATGTGTCAAGAGGAGCTAAATCCCTCTTTTCCATTGCAACCATTTGTATATTGACCACTAAAATGAGCTGAAATGGCTTAAAATTGTGCTCCATTGGATGTATGCCTCAGGGCATATTATGAAAAGGTGTTATGGGCAAAAATCAAACATCCAAATCAAAAGTTATGGCTGTTTACCCAAAAGACCGCTTCCGATTGGAACTTCTCCCAGACTGGGCGGTCTAAAGACTAAGATCGCCCGGTTCAGTTTCAGCAAAGGTCATTCAGAACCAACCAACACAAAACCGGGCGGTCTGATATGATTCAGACCACCCCCGAAGACTGAAGATCATCAAGGCCAGGCCTCCAAAAGCATGCCGCGGTCTCAAGTCGGAGACCGCCCGGGTTGTGCCATGGAAGCTATCAGGGACCGTCCAAGAAGGCAGGCCGCATTCTCCAGCGCAAGCTGCGGTCTCAAGACGGAGACCGCCCGGGTTGCGCCGTGAAGACCAGTAAGGACCATGTCCAAGAAGACAGGCCGCGGTCTCAAGTCGGAGAACGCCCGGGTGGCATCATTGCCTTGGTCGTAGCATCTCCAACCCCTCTACGAGACAAACCGCAAGCGCAAGCCGCCAAGCCTCGCGACTTCTTTCTTTTCTCCTTTCTGTATCCCGTCACGGCCTGCCCGATTCTCCTGTACCCGGGCAGGCGGTTATTTTATCCCTGCCCGTTCGGGCAGGCCCCCGAGCCTATAAATAGGGGGCGACAACACTCCCAAGACACGCACACTCGAATCCAGGAGCTCGCTTGTTTGAGATGCGGTCTCGAGTTTCTCGTCTTGCGGACTGTCTGACCGGCCGGCTTCTGCTTCCTAGCACTTGTAACCCGCTGTAACCGCTTCTTCTTAATCAAAGGAAAGCCCGTCACAGGAGTGGCATTCGCCGTGACGGGCGAAGTCTGGCCTTGACCGCTGCTAGCGGTCTCGTTTTCTCCACCTAAAAGTAACCTGCATCCCGCAGCCTCCGATTTTATTCGGAGGTGCGATTTCGGATTCAACAGAAACACGCGACCTTCAGATCGCGGATTGTCGGTGAAATCCTCTTTTCCATAATGTCAGACCGCCAGTTCCCCCTTGGAGACCGCTCCGATCACAGTGAGGACTCTTTGTGGGAAGCCTTGGAGCAATCCAGAAGAGAAGCCGAGCGGGCTCAGAGGGCGACTGATCAGCGGTTGGACGCAATCAGTCAGACTTTGGCCCTATTAACCGAGCGGATTGTTCCACAGCAAACCGCGGTTAATCAGCCGGTGACTCCGGTTCCTCCTCCGCCTCCACCTTACCCGCTACCACAAGCCGCCAACCTCCAACCCCAGCAAGAAGGTTTTGCGGCCAGGAAAAACTTCTACCAGGAAGCCGCGCACAGCATGCCGGCTCGAGTCCTCGATTTCCAGGGGGCGGCTTCTCATGCAGCCCGCCTGTCCTATCCGCGAGAAGGAGCACCCCGCTTGTCATATCCGCCTGAGGCCGCTGCTCACCCTTTCTACCCGCCAAAAGCTGCTGCCCGGTCCTCTTACCAGGCGGCTTGTCCGCGAGTAGCCGCGGCTTCGGCGGCTTACTACCCTACTCCTCTATATGAAGATATGGAAGAAACTTCTCCCTTCGTGGACGAAGTCCGGGGGGAGCCAGCCCCTAATAATTTCAGAGAGCCTCGTCTGCCAGCTTTCGGTGGAGAAACTGATCCCACTGTTCATCTACAAGCCTTCGAGTCAGCCATCGCTCTTAGGACCTTAACTGATGCGACTAAGTGCAAACTCCTTGTAACCTCCTTTGAAGGACAAGCAAGGGAGTGGTTTTATGGGTTGCACCCCAGATCGATCAGTTGTTTTGTTGAGCTGCGAAGGGAATTTTTGCTAAGATTCTCCACCTCAAGGAAGAGGAAAAGTGGCCCGGCGGCCCTTTTCGATATAAAGCAGCGGGAAAACGAAACGTGGGCCCGTTTCGTAGACCGCTTCCAGAAGGAGATCATGGAAGTCCAAAATGTGGATCCAGAGCTGTATAGGATTGCCCACATCCATGGCTTGAGAGAGGGCCCCCTAAAATTTGAAGCAAATATAAGGGAGCCCAGGACTTATCAGGAAATGATAAGTTTGGCAAATATGTTCATTAGAGGAGAAAAGAGCAATCCAGGCTATGTCGCAAAGCTGGTAAGCGACAAGGAGCAGTCCAATCCATCCTTTCACCACCCGCCATCAAATCAGTCCCACTTTGAACCCCGTTCCCAAAGGGGAAGAAAATAAGCAACCATTCATGGGCCATCAACGGTTTCAAGATCAGAAACCGCCGTTGGCCATCGCTCCCGCTCCATCCGTTCCTCTTCCGCAAATTATGTCGGTATACTTGCCACAGTATACCGCGCAGCCACCTCCAGTCATTCCATCCACTCAATATGATGACTCGCAAGAGTCGTTCACTCCCTTAAATGTCACCATGGACGAAGTGGTCCAAATCCTGTAGAAAAGGCCAGATTTCAGAAGACCCGCTCCTCTGAGATCGGATGTTCAAAATCGAAATCCGAACCTCTTCTGTGAATATCACAAGGAGGGAGGGCATCTGACTGAAACTGTCGGGCCCTTCGCTTGCTGATAGAGAGGCTCCTGGGAGAAGGAAAGCTCCGGGGCCTAGTTCGGAAAGAGTCAACTGCTGAGCCAGCGGCTGAGAAGAAAAAAGAGAAAGAAACAGTGGAAGTAACCTGGGAATGCGCCGCCGTCGAAGACGCCGGCTGCTATGGAGACATCCATCCTTCCGTCGAATGCATCGAAGTTAATGATGTGGGCCCTTTGGGGGACATCTATTGTATCCATGGAGGAGCTGGAGTAGAATCTTCTCGCAAATCCAGCATCGCGAGAGTTCTAAAGCAGGAAGTAGCAGCCACTACAAGTTCTCCCCCCGAAAGCACTATTGTCACCTTTGGTCAAGATGACCTTCCTCCCAATGACAATCCTTTTGACGATGCGGTAGTCATCAAAGCCGTCATCGAGAATTATACTGTTCACAAAATCTTGATTTACACAGGCAGCTCTGTCAATCTCCTTTTCCGCCCAACTTTCGAAGCCCTGAAAACCGAAAAGCCATTACTTTCCACCGACGGCCCCCTTTATGGTTTTTCTGGGGAAAAGAAAGAAGTAGAGGGTTCAGTAAAGCTCCTAGTCTCTCTTGGAGGAGTGATAAAGCTAATCAATTTCGTGGTGGTGGATGCCCCAAGCAACTACTGCGCCATCTTCGGAAGGCCGATTCTCAATGCATACCGGGCAGTAGTGTCCACCTTCCATCTTGCTCTTAAGTTTGCCGCCGAGGGAAGGCAGTATCGGGTTAGAAGTAATCCAAAGGTGGCTCGGGAGTGCAACGTCCGAACTGTCAACATGATCACCGACGTTTCACTTCCAAGGCCACAAACTGAAATTCTGGAAATTGCTGAATCCTCAAGGGCTGCTGAGGAAGGAAAAGATCGAGAAGGGGCTCACCTGGAACCAGCCCAGGCAACCCAAGAGGTCCCTATTGCTGAAGGGGAAGAAAAGAAGCTGGTCATCAATACTGAGTTGCTGGAGGAGGAAAAAGTGGAGCTGATCTCCTGCCTTTTGGAGAACCTGGATGTCTTCGCCTGGTCAGCAGAGGACATGCCAGGAGTGGATCCGGATGTGGCTTGTCATCATCTGAACGTATCTCCCGAGTTCAAGCCCGTCCAGCAAAAGAAGAGGGAAGTGGCAACCAAGTTGGCGTTGCCCATCAGAGAGGAGGTTGCCAAACTCCTGAAAGCAAGCTTTATTTCTGAAATTCAATATCCCACGTGGATGTCGAATGTTGTAATGGTTAAGAAATCTGGTGGGAAGTGGCGCAAGTGCGTAGACTTCACCAAACATAATAAAGCATGTCCAAAAGATTGCTACCCTATGCCTCGGATAGATGTCTTAGTTGATTCCGCGGTTGGGTATGATTTTATGAGTTTTCTCGATGCTTTCTCTGGGTACCATCAAATTAAAATGCACAAACCTGATATCCCCACACCTCATTTATCACAAACGATGGGTGTTACTGCTATCTCGTAAAGCGGGTGCAACATATCAAAGAATGATGGATACCGTCTTTAAGCATCAAAAAGGCAGGAACCTCGAAGTTTACGTTGATGATCTCCTTCTGAAAAGTAAAACATTTTCATTACACTTGAAAGACCTCGTAGAGACGTTCACTACTCTACGGAGGTTCAAGTTAAAATTAAACCCATTGAAATGTGTGTTTGGGGCAAACAAAGGAAAGTTTCTCGGGCATCTCTTAACTCCCGATGGCCTTGCACCGAATCCAGATAAGGTGAAGGCCATCCTTGATATGACCCCTCATCGAAATACCAAGGAAGTTCAGCAACTTGGAGGAAGATTGGCAGGATTGAGCAGGTTTATCTCCAAATCCGGGGATAAAAGTGCCCCATTCTTTAAAATACTGCGGGGAGGATCAAAGTTTGAATGGAACGAGGAGTGTAATAGGGCTTTCGAGCAGCTGAAAGTACAGTTGACTTCAACTCCGCTACTCCAAAGTCCCCATGAGGAGGAAACATTATTCATATATTTGAGAGTCGGCCCAGATGCGGTGAGTTCTGTCCTCGTTCGGGAAGAAAAGAAGAGGCAGTTCCCGATATATTATGTTAGCCACATTCTCAAAGATGCAGAAACTAGATATTCAATCTTGGAGAAACCAGCCTTAGCCTTAGTTATGTCTTCACGAAGGCTTCGTCCTTATTTCCAGGCTCATCCTGTCCAAGTGATTACAGATCATTTTTTAAGAAATGTTCTTGAAAAGCCAGATCATTCAGGGAGGTTGGCTAAATGGGCTATCGAACTAAGCGAATTTGAAATATCATACATCCCCCGAACAGCAATCGAAGCACAAATCTTGGCAGACTTCTTGGTGGATACTGCAAAACCTAGTTCTGAACAGGTGGTGCAATCTCCTTTAGCTTGGGTCATCTATGTGGATGGGGCTTCTAGCAAAAACTCTGTGGGAGCCGGGGTAGTTTTAATCAGTCCAAATGGCATCAGGCTAGAACAAGCTATCAAATTCTTCTTTCCAGTCACGAATAATCAGGCAGAATATGAAGCACTTTTGGCTGGGCTGAGACTTGCAAAAGAGCTGGGCATAGAACATGCACATGTTAGAACCGATTCATTGGTAATGGCCTCTCAGGTCTTGGGGAATTATGAGACAAGGGAGCCAATTCTGAGGAAATATCTGCTGCTAGCCAAAAAGGAAATCGGAAGATTCAAGTCATTCATCATCGAGCATATTCCAATGACACAAAATGAGGAGGCAGATGAGTTGTCAAAGTTCGGTCTTCCATCCGGGGGAGTGACCTTTGAACTTTTTCATCTGGCAACAGATGAAGCAGAACTCATGCAAATTGATCATAATCCTTCGTGGAAGGACCCTTACGAGCTGTTTTTGTCAAAAGGGGAGTTCCATCATTCCATCAAAGATAGAAGAAGATTCAGAAGGAAAGCGGCATACTATTATCTGATAGCAGGAGTTCTCTACAGGAAGACTTTGATCTCTCCCTTAGCACGATGTGTTTCCGAGGAAGAAATCCCAACCATACTTCAAGAAGTGCATTCCGGGGAGTGTGGTAGCCATTCAGGAGCAAAGACTCTGGAGAAGAGAATCTTAAGGCATGGGTATTTCTGGCCGACCATGAGGAAAGATGCCGAAGCATTTGCAAAACGATGTGATCAGTGCCAAAAGTTTGCCCCTCTCCAACATTTGCCAGCTCAGTCACTCAGATTAATAACTGCGCCATGGCCCTTCGCAGTATGGGGGATGGATCTTATCGGACCCTTCCCAATAGCCAGTGGCCAGCGTCGCTTTATTATCGTGATGATTGATTACTTCAGCAAATGGATTGAGGCGAAGGCATTAGCAAGAACTACAACTCAAATTATCAGGAACTTCATCTGGGGAGAGATAGTCTGTCGGCATGGAATTCTGCTAGCAATTGTCACTGACAATTGTCCACAATAAAACAATCCGGAGATGATAAACTTTTGCGATCAGGTGGGAATTGATCTTCGGTTTGCTTCAGTGCATCATCCAAGGACAAATGGTCAGGTAGAAGCAGCAAATCGACAGATCCAACAAATTCTGATGAAGAGGGTCTTGAATCAAAGAGGAAATTGGGCAGACCAACTCCCTTCCATCCTTTGGACTCTTCGTACTACTCCATCCTCAGCTACGGGGGAGACACCATTCAAATTATCCCATGGCTCGGAAGCTGTTGTTCCTGTAGAATTTGAGGTGGTCACTCCAAGAGTTATATATGCAAAGGAGGGAGGAGAAGCGTGGATAGATGAAAAAGACGAGGATATCAAGTATAGTTTGGATTTGATCGAAGAACTTCAGGACGAGGCAACCATCAGACAGGAAGAAGTTAAAAGGAGAATGGCGAAATACTTTGACAAGAATGTCAGAGTAAAACATTCCGCAGTCGGAGACGTTGTTCTAAAGAAAGTTGATGCAGCAGCCAGAGCAGGCAACATTGGGAAGCTGAATCCTAATTGGGCCGGACCTTTCATCATCAAGGAAGTACTAAAAAGTGGGGCTTACCGCCTCCAGACGAGTGAAGGAGAAGACATCTCACGCACCTGGAGCGGTGACGATCTCAAACGGTTCTATCCCTAAAATGTCCTCTTAACTTTCTTGCATTTTTTATATTTTAATGAGAAGCCCCATACTGACACTTTGCCATGTCTGATGTTTCCTTTTTACACTTTCTTATATATCAACCTCACTGAACCGCGGAGACATCGCCAAGTTCTGCTTGAACCCCCTCAGATTGTAGTCATTAGCGTAAAACCATGAAGATCATGTGTAGCGGGGAGTTTTTGCACACATGTAGTGGTAGCTTTCCAATTTTTGTGCGGTGGTCTTCGGAACCATGGATCCTGGCGATATCTGACACACCCCTGCATCAAGGGAGGTCCGGGTGAATGTTGGCTCTGTCATGCCCCGAGAGGGATATAGTTGCAGCTTTGTTGATCTTTCTGAGGAAAGCAATGTCGGTATAGCCTTCGCGGCATAACCACACCTACCCAACTGATCATCTTAGTCTGTGACCATCGAATACTCCTAGGTACTCTCAAGCGATGCCTAAGTGGGACCCACAACTGGATTGATCTTTCTGAGGAAAGCAATGTCGGTATAGCCCCCGCGGCATAACCACACCTGCCCAACTGATCAACTCGGGGTGTAGCCCTAGGCAAGAGAGCAGCTGAGTCGCTTACAGCCTTCACGACCACTTGAGGAAAGCAATGGTCGCCGCCTAGGCCCACCTGCCCACTTAGTCATCTAGGTCTGTACTTGTCTTTTTTCTTTTCCTCTACAACTCCTATGACCATATGAGGAAAGCAATGGCTGCCGCCTAGGCCCACCTGCCCATTTGGTCATCTGAGTTTGTAGCTGCTCTTTACCACATTACAGGGAATTATCCCATCTCATAGGGTCTTTTTGACCAAATGAGGAGGAAACAACTTTTCAACAAGCATATCGCAGACCGGGCGGTTTGTGTTTGAGCCTTGCGGTTTGAAATAAGCAGGTATCAAAATTGTCAGGTAGCCTGGTCGTGAGACCGATCGAATTTGGTAAAATAATGTGAGGCTCTTCATAATCAAGCAAAAGAATCCGCTCAGAGTATATACAGATCGCTGGGGTTTATCCGCCGATGATATTAATTGCGCGACCTACCGGTTGTTTTCTTATAGCTTGATATTCCATATTGTGGAATAATTTTGAAAAGGCCAAGTCATGATCGCACGACTGAGTTATGTCAATTTCCTGTCCGAAATTCTGTCCGCCCGAGTTATATATATACCGTACGGACATAGCAGCTAACTAATTATGTTCATGGGGAAAATCTGAGTTACGAGAACCATCCGGATTAGCTGCTAATCGCTCGGCCTGTCGATTATTTACTTATTATTTGGCATTCTCAATCTGGTGGAACGATTATGAAAAGCCAGGTTATAATCGCGCGCTTTGGTTACATTCAATTTCCCGATTGGGTTTCTATCCGCCCGAGTTATATATATAATTCGCACGGGTATATCTGTTGTTGATTGTATTCACAAGCAATGTCTTTCAAATTTTAAGTCGTCTGAATCAAAGTATTGACCGCTCAAACCGGTCGATTGCTTCTTTATGACTTGGTATGTCTCATAAAAGTGATTATATCAGGTCGGGTAATGGCCGCGCGACTTACAATCAAATATGAGGAGTTGTCAAATCAAACAAAATATGTTCAAACCGCATGGTCATGATTTCTCAGCAGCCTGAAGCTGTTCTTGGTTATTATGAAGCATTCGCAATAGGTTGAAGAGTTTCAATGTCTGACCGTTCAAATTATATATTCAAGCCGCACTAACTACGCATCACAATATCATAATTGATACTTCTTCGGAGTATATTAAAAGCTCGCTTAATCTAGATGGAAGACACAAGCCGCACGACCTAATTAAAGGAAAGAAGACCGCAGCGAACGCAAGTAAGTCGCAGAAAAACAAACAACTAGAAAGTAAAAGCTTTCCATTTCATTTCCAAAATATCTTTACATTGATTTATGACCGACCGGCAAAACAAAATCAAGCCGTCAGTCATGCAAAAACAAAAAGCAAAATTCAAAAACTAACAAAAAGGAGCTATTCGTCCGGCTTGAGTTTCTTGGTCACAGGAGAGCTTGAGTCTTCATCGCCAGTAATGTCCACCTCAGGAGAATATCCTTTATTGGAAATGGAGGAACCCGAGGAGCTGCTACCCGAGGTACTTGAGCTACATGAGCCGCCCGACTGGTGAGACCTAGACTGCCCGGTTTCCTCGGAATCATTGGATCCTGCATCCGAGCCATCCTCATTCTCGACAACCGCGGCGGATTCCTTCTCGGCTTCATCTCCATTGCTCTCTTCCTCAGTGCTACTGGATTCGACCTGTCCTTCCCCTTGGCTCGGCAGGTTATTTCATTTAATTTGTCCTTTAGTCCGGGATAGAGATCCGGGAAGGTTGTGTCCTCGAAGCCGGCGGCCAGGCCGTCCCGATCTCGCAGGCGATTCAGAGCACCATCAATCCCTTTGGCTATAAGGGGGAAGACCTCGTCTTGGAAATCCGGGTTGTCCATGTCATATTGATGCTATAAAAAGAAGGCAATCATCAGATCGCGTGGTCTGAAAATGATAAGCCCGCAATGTTCATCGGCAACTTACTGCAACAATCTCCTTCAGTTTGGCATTCTCATCGGCCTGGTCGGCGAACTTCTTCTCAAGGTAGGTATGGGCTGATACCAGTTGTTTATATGAAAGTGTCATAAAATGATTGGCCGCAAAGCCCCATGCGCCAGCCTGCGCGGCTACTCTGGAAAGTTCCTCTTCTGGAACCCTCTTTAGTCTCTTCAAAGTTTTTCGGCCATACATGGCATCCCCGGCGGCTAACGCATGCCGGCTAATCTTTTCACTCCCCCAGAATGGGAGAGCAGTGAATTCTTGCATGCATTCACCATCCTTATGCCAAAGGACTGTCAGCTTACCCTTAAGATCGCGCGGGTTGCTGCAAGAACGAAGAAACTCGAACTCACCTGAAGAAGCCGGGCTCTCCTCCTCAGACCACTGCGGGTCGGATTTCCTTTGTCGCTTCTCCCTCTGGGTCAGAACTGGAGCGGCCGGAGTAACCGGCTTGTTTAAGGGAATGACTGTGGCAGCTGCAGAAATTTGAAACTTAGAAGAACAGTCCGCGCGGTCATAAAATGACGAGTTAAGGAGAAACTTACAATCCTCAGGGCGGACATCTGCCAGCTCCGCAAACAATGGAATATAATGATTCACGTCGAGTCGCTCGTTCTCCAGGGATTCGAAGATCTTTTGCTCAGCTTCTCCAAGCTTAACCGACTTGAAATCCACCGCACTCTTCGTCTGCGGGTTGACCTGCAATAACCCTAGGGGGCCTTCGAACATGGCATATCGTTCGGACCAACTCGCAACCTTGTTCGCGAGATTAATGACTTTCATCCCCCGACATCCAAAATAAATATGACCTCGAAAAACGGAGGTCCCGGCGTCCGGAGTAGACCGCGCGGATTATATCACACAAGCAACGCAGATAACAAGAATAAACAATGGCGTGCGCATAGGCAGGTCAGGCCGATTAAACAGAAACCTACAATCAGCATGTTAATGAAGTTCAACAAGAATCTCAAGCATTTAGCGCCAGTCGCGCGACCTGCACATCAATTCGGCATAAGACATTTCGGCAAAAATTATATGGGTTATAAGCACATCAGAAGGTGCTAAAGGAAAATATTATCCAAAGTAAACCAAATCGTCAGATCATCCCCAGAAGCGAATAAGAAAAAATTACAAACATAGTTCATGAAAGTTAAAAGCTGCTCACGACTGATGTGGATCTTGGGGGTTATCCTCACGATGAAGTCGAGCGACCTGGTCGCCAGTCTGAATAAGAAGGCCATAGATCTGACTCGAATGGTAGTGGATGTGATTGAGCGTGCTGTGAAGCCGCGCGGCATCCCGTTCTACCCGTGCGACAAGAATCGTACGAGCAGGAGGGGCCCCGGCGGGCTCATTCGCAGCAGGGTCGGACGCCCTAACGGGTGGGGGATTAGAGGTCGCCCCAACAGTCGGGCGGTTCAACATCCTAGATCTTTCATCACTGGACGAATGTCGGTTTTCGCCAACTTCCCTGGTTATACGAAGATATTTATTTTGATAATATTTACAGTCCTCTTCGAACTTCGAGGACATCCTCTTCTCCCAGTCAAAGCGTGCAGTTATTGTAGCAATCTGGTCTATCAGCATTCTCTCCTTATCAAGTCGCGCTTTCTTCTCAGACTCCAGTTGGGCCTCCAACTCTTTCTCTCTCTTCGGCCACCTTTTCTTCTCGGCCTCCGGGTCAGCTCGCGTAGTCTCTAACTGGGCCCTAATCATCAGATGCTCCTCTCGTCGTTCTTTCCTCTTGGCTTCTAGCGCAACCCGAGCGGCCTCCTCTTTCTTCTCCATCTCTCTTACTTTCACTTCCAAATTATTCAGAAGAAGCTGGAAGTCGGCCAGCTTCTCCTATCTGGAATTTAATCTCGGCACAAGGTTCGGCATCTGAGGCAGAGGTGGAAGGCTAGATATCAGGTCGTCCAGCCTTACTATGTCCTCCGGTTTGTCTACAAGAAAAATTGTAATTAGCACAGCCAAAGGCGGATAGAATAATTAAAGGATTATAAGCTTAAATGCCTGAATAAACAAGCCACTTCAATTGTTCCGGGTCATTCTCCGACGTTGTTCTCGCCAGATCCTTTCATTATTCTTTCGTCTAGAGGCTAAGGTTTGAGTCATGGGCAGGAAGAAGCTCGGCGGCGGATTCAATAACAACTTGTTTTGCTTTTTTCCGAGAACGCGGGATGAAGAAACGGATAGTTTCATAACCCGCATCGGGCTTACCTGGGGAGAATGGGTCGGGCAGCTGCGGCTTGCCCTGCTCCCGTATCTTCTCCGCCTTTATGCCCATTAAGCGCAGGCCGGCTAGTGTCCGGTCTTTCTCTTCTCGTACGGCCTTCTTAGAGTCACCGGTATTTTCGTCAGGGTAAACAGTTCGGCTCAAGGTCGCGGGGCTATCAAGTAGCGTATCTTTGTTCAGAAAATCATCCATTCCTCTGAGGATGCCCCTGATCTACACTGTTTGCAGAATCTGGAACAAGATCGCCCTACTTGGCAAGAGGGGTATTGGGGGGATCGAATTCCTCTTTCACACGCGGATTACTTTGGAGACAGCCCGCCGTCGGCTTCTTAAAGGCTCTATTCTTAGCCTTCAACTTTTGGAGCTTCCTAGCAATTCGCTCGGCTAACGAATAGCCCCTTTTTCTCTTCTTCTTCCCCGACTCCGGGTTGGTCTGCCTTGTAGGGCTGGAATCGTCAAAAATTAGAACCGGCGAGGTAGGTGACCCGTCCGGCCTGGAAGAAACAACTTCTCCTTCTTCTCCAACATTCAGTTTCATGAGAGGAGTCCCTGATGGAGTAAAATCCATGTCGAAGGAAGGTGTAGAATGGTCCGCCCCGGGCTCGATCGACTTCTTTCCTGAGGCTTTCTCATCAGATAGCGAGATCTCCGCGGCTTTCGTCTTGATCGCTTCCTCCTCGGCAGCTTTGGCCTTGGCCGCCTCCTCCGCGGCAGCTTTGGCCTTGATCGCTTCCTCCTCGGCAGCTTTGGCCTTGGCCGCCTCTTCCTCGGCAGCTTTGGCCTTAGCCGCCTCCTCCGCGGCAGCTTTGTCCTTGGCCGCCTCCTCCGCGGCAGCTTTGGCCTTGTCCGTTTATTCTTCAGTAACTTTATCTTTGGCCGCCTCTTTTTCGGCGGCTTCGGCCTTGACCACTTCTCTTGCGGCTTTGACTTTGGCCGCCTCTTTCTCTACAGCCCTTTTCTTGGCCAACAATTCTTCGGCGGCTTTCCTCTCCTCTGCAGTTTTTTCCCCGGTATTCTTCTTAGACCCGGAAGGTTCCACCTTTGGAGACCGCCCGGCCTTGTCCGACTGATGACTCATTTTCCTCCGGGCATCCTTATCTTTCTGCTCTTCGACCTTCTTCCGGTCACCCCCCTTATCAACGCGGGTTTGAAGGGAATCAAGGATATCCATTCTAATTAAAGGGGTGCCGACCTGAAATATCCTAACCGCAATCGGCGAGTAGCGTCCCGTGGATTCTGGAGAATTATGCAGAAGAAAGAGCTCTCAGGCAATTTTATAGACATAAGTGCAAGTCGGGTGCGGTCTTGCGGGTAGAACTGATATTTTTGAAATCTCCTCGGAGTTTGAAAATATGCGGGGATTATGTTTACCCAAAAGACCGCTTCCGAGTGGTACTTCTCCCAGACTGGGTGGTCTAAAGACTAAGATCGCCCGGTTCAGTTTCAGCAAAGGTCATTCAGAACCAACCAACACAAAACCGGGCGGTCTGATATGATTCAGACCACCCCCGAAGACTAAAGATCAGCAAGGCCAGGCCTCCAAAAGCATGTCGCGGTCTCAAGTCAGAGACCGCCCGGGTTGTGCCATGGAAGCTATCAGGGACCGTCCAAGAAGGCAGGCCGCGTTCTCAAGGGCAAGCTGCGGTCTCAAGACGGAGACCGTCCGGGTTGCGCCGTGAAGACCAGTAAGGACCAAGTCCGAGAAGACAGGCCACAGTCTCAAGTCGGAGACCGCCCGGGTGGCATCATCGCCTTGGTCGCAGCATCTCCAGCCCCTCTACGAGACAAACTACAAGCGCAAGCCGCCAAGCCGCGCGGCTTCTTTCTTTTCTCCTTTCTGTATCCCGTCACCGCCTGCCCGATTCTCCTGTACCCGGGCAGGTGGTTATTTTATCCCTGCCAGTTCGGACAGGCCCCCGAGCCTATAAATAGGGGGCGGCAACACTCCCAAGACACGCACACTCGAATCCAGGAGCTCGCTTGTTTGAGCTGCGGTCTCGAGTTTCTCGTCTTGCGGACTGTCTGACCGGCCGGCTTCTGCTTCCTAGCACTTGTAACCCGCTGTAACCGCTTCTTCTTAATCAAAGGAAAGCCCGTCACAGGAGTGGCATTCGCGGTGACGGGCGAAGTCTGGCCTTGACCGCTGCTAGCGGTCTCATTTTCTCCACCTAAAAAGTAACCAGCACCCCGCAGCCTCCGATTTCCTTCGGAGGTGCGATTTCGGATTCAACAATGGTTGTTAGAAGTTTAGGTGTCATTTGGAGCTATATTTCGCATTATCGGTACAACCCGCTATATATCGACAACTGAATGAACTGGGATGGGTAAAACTTGTGCTCCAATGAATGTAGTGCTCCGAGCTCATTTCGCAAAGGTGTTGTGGGATAAAATCAGACAACCGCATCAAAAGTTGTTGCTGTTTAAAATTTGAGTGTCATTTGGAGCTAAATCTCTCATTTTCACTACAACCCGCATTAAAATTCTGTCATTTTGAAGTGTATGTGTCATTTGGAGCTAAATCTCCTATTACCACTACAACTCACTGTATATCGACCTCTAAACGGGCTGGAATGGGTTTAAATTGTTCTCCATTGGATTTAGGGCTCCGATCTCATTCCGAAAAGATATTGTGGGCGAAAAATAGACAACCCGAAGGGTGTTGTCTTATTCTCGAATGGGTAAATCTTATTCTCTGTTGGATGGAGAATACGAGATCTTTTCTGAAAAAGTATTGTGTGCAAAAATCGAACAGCCGGATCAAAAGTTATGGCTGCTTGAAGTTTAGGTGTAATTTGGAGCCAAATCCCGCATTACCAGGAAGCCTTTCAAACAATAAACAAATATGAACTGTTATTGTTTACCAGGGAAACCGCCTCCGAGAGGATTACTCGCAGACCGTGCGGTTTGCGGATCTAAGTCGCCCAGCTCAGGTTAAACAAGCTCCATCGGCACCAGCTAACACAGGCCGGGCGGTCTGTAATAATTCAGGCCGCCTCCAAGAACTAGAGGTAATCCAAGCCCAAGTCCAACGGGGCAAGTCGCGGTCTCAAGTCGGAGGTCGCGCGGTTTATTCCATGGAGACAGGCCAAAGTCCAAAGTCAAAGAACAAGTTGCGGTCTCAAGACAGAGCCCGAGCAGGTAGCATTGTCGCCTTCGCCGCATCATCTTTAGCTTCTGGTTAGACAAGTCGGAAGGGCAAGCCGCCAAGCCGCGCGGCTTCTTTCTTTCCTTCTTTGTGTATCCCGTCACCGCCTGCCCGTTTCTCCTGTACCCGGGCAGGCGGTTATTTTATCCCTGCCCGCTCGGGCAGGCCCCCAAGCCTATAAATAGGGGGCGGCACTGTTCCCAAGGCACGACTCGAATCTAAGAGCTCGCTTGTTTGAGCTGCGGACTCGAGTTTCTCGTCTTGCGGACTGTCTGACCGGCCGGCTTCTCTTTTCCTGCACTTGTAACCCGCTGTAACCACTTCTTCCTAATCAAAGGAAAGCCCATCGCAGGAGTGGCATTTGCCGCGGCGGGCGAAGTCTGGCCTTGACCGCTGCTAGCGGTCTCATTCTTCTACACAAAAAGTAACCGGCAACCCGCAGCCTCCGGTTTCCCTCGGAGGTGCGATCTCGGACTCAACAGAAACACCCGACCTTCAGATCGCGGATTGTCGGTGAAATCCTTTTTGCCACAATGTCAGACCGTCAGTTCCCCCTTGGAGACCGCTCAGATCATAGCGAGGACTCTTTGTGGGAAGCCTTGGAGCAGTCAAGGAGAGAAGCCGAACGGGCTCAGAGGGCCACTGATCAGCGACTTGAAGCGATCAGTCAGACTTTAGCAATGCTAACTGAGCGACTAGTTCCGCAACAAGCCGCGGCTAATCAGGCGGTGACCCCAGTCCTTCCACCACCTCCTCCTTACTCGCTACCGCAAGCCGCTAATTTCCAGCTCCACCAAGAAGACCCTGCCGGCTAGGAAAAACTTCTATCAGGAAGCCGCGCACAACATGCCAGCCCGAGTCCTCGACTTCCAGGGGGCGACTTCTCACGCTGCCCATCTTTCCTACCCGCAGGAGGGCGCGGCCCGTCTCTCCTACCCGCCTGAAGTTCCTATTCATCACTCCTACCCGCCAGAAGCTGCTGCCCGGTCTTCTTATCAGGCGGCTTGTCCGCGAATAGCCGCAGCCCCAGCGGCTTATTACCCTGCTTCTCTGTATGAAGACATGGAAGAAACTTCTCCCTTTGTGGAAGAAGTCAGAGGGGAGCCTGCCCCTAATAATTTCAGGGAGCCTCGCCTGTCAGCTTTCAATGGGGAGACCGATCCCACGGTTCATTTACAAGCTTTCGAGTCAGCCATTGCTCTCAGAACCTTAACTGATGCAACTAAGTGCAAGCTTCTCGTAACCTCCTTTGAAGGACAAGCGAGAGAATGGTTTTACGCTTTGCACCCCAGGTCGATCCGTTGTTTCGCGGAGCTGCGAAGAGAATTTCTGCTGAGATTCTCTACCTCAAGGAAGAGAAAGAGTGGCCCGGCGGCCCTTTTCGATATAAAACAACGGGAAAACGAGACGTGGGCTCGTTTTGTGGACCGCTTCCAGAAAGAGATCATGGAAGTCCAAAATGTGGACCCGGAGCTGTATAGGGTTGCCCTCATCCATGGCCTAAGAGAGGGCCCCCTAAAGTTCGAAGCAAATATAAGGGAGCCTTAGACTTATCGGGAAATGATAAGTTTGGCAAATAAGTTTATCAGAGGAGAGAAGAGCAATCCGGACTACGTCGCGAAGCTGGTAAGCAACAAGGAACAGTCAAATCCATCCTTCCATCATCCACCATCGAATCAGTCCCACTTTGAACCCCGTTCCCAAAGGGGGAGGAACTACAAAAATAAGCAACCATTTATGGGCCATCAGCGGTTTCAAGATCAGAAACCACCGTTGGCCGTCGCTCCCGCTCCATCCGCTCCCCTTCCGCAAATCATGCCGGTATATTTACAACAGTATGCCGCGCAGCCACCTCCAGTCATTCCATCAACTCAATACGATGACTCGCAAGAGTCATTCACACCCCTAAACGTCACCATGGACGAAGTAGTCCAGATTCTGCAAAAGAAGCCAGATTTCAAAAGGCCTGCTCCTCTGAAGTCGGATGTTCGCAATCGAAATCCGAACCTCTATTGTGAATATCATAAAGAGGGGGGACATCTAACTGAAGACTGTCGAGCTCTTCGTCTGCTTATAGAAAGACTCCTGGGAGAAGGAAAGCTCCGGGGTCTAGTTCGGAAAGATAAAACTGCTGAGCCAACTACCGAGAAGAAAAAGGAGAAGGAAACAGTAGAAGTGGCCTGGGAATGCGCCGACGTCGAGGACGCCGGCTACTATGGTGACATCCATCCTTCTACCGAATGCGTCGAAGTCAATGATGTGGGCCCCTTAGGGGACATCTATTGTATCCATGGGGGAGCTGGAGCGGAATCATCTCGCAAATCCAGCATTGCAAGGGTTCTAAAGCAGGAAGTGGCAGCCACTACAAGTTCTCCTCCGGAAAGCACTATTGTCACGTTTGTTCAGGATGACCTTCCCCCCAATGCAAATCCTTTCGATGATGCGGTGGTTATCAAGGCCATCATCGAAAACTATACAGTCCACAAGATTCTGATTGATACCGGCAGCTCTGTCAATCTCCTTTTCCGTCCGACTTTCGAGGCCCTGAAGACTGGAAAGCATCTGCTCTCCACCGAGGGACCCCTCTACGGTTTTTCTGGGGAGAAGAAGGAAGTAGAGGGTTCAGTGAAGCTCCTGGTCTCTCTTGGAGGAATAATAAAGTTGATCAATTTCGTGGTAGTAGATGCCCCGAGCAACTACTGTGCTATCTTCGGGAGGACGATTCTCAATGCGTATAGGGCGGTAGTGTCCACCTTTCACCTTGCCCTCAAGTTCGCTGCTGAAGGAAAGCAGTATCGGGTTAGAAGCAACCCAAAAGTAGCTCGGGAGTGCTACGTCCGAACTGTCAACATGATCACTGACGTTCCGCTTCCCAAGATCATGGATGAGGTTTTGGAGGTTGCTGAGTCTCCAGAGGCCGTCGAGGAAGGAAAAGATCGAGAAGGGGCTCACTTGGAACCTGCCCAAGCGACCCAAGAAGTTCCTATTGCTGAGGGGGCAGAAAAGAAGCTGGTCATCAACGCTGAGTTGTCAGAAGAGGAGAAAGTGGAGCTAATCTCCTGTCTGTTGGGGAATCTGGATATCTTCGCTTGGTCAGCGGAGGATATGCCAGGAGTGGATCCAGACGTGGCTTGTCATCATCTAAACATGTCTCCTGAGTTCAAGCCCGTCCAGCAAAAGAAGAGAGAAGTGGCGACCAAGCTGGCGTTGCCCATCAGAGAGGAAGTTTCCAAACTCCTAAAAGCGGGTTTCATTTCTGAGATTCAATATCCCACGTGGATGTCGAATGTTGTAATGGTTAAGAAATCTTGTGGGAAGTGGCGCATGTGCGTGGACTTCACCAAACTTAATAAAGCGTGCCCTAAAGATTGTTACCCTTTGCCTCGGATAGATGTCTTAGTTGATTCCGCGGTTGGGTATGGTTTTATGAGTTTCCTCGATGCCTTCTCCGGGTACCATCAAATTAAAATGCACAAACCTAACATCCCGCATACCTCATTTATCACAAACGATGGGTGTTACTGCTATCTCGTAATGCCCTTCGGTCTTAAAAATGCGGGTGCAACATACCAAAGAATGATGGATACCGTCTTTAAACATCAAAAGGGCAGGAATCTCGAAGTTTACGTTGATGACCTTCTTCTCAAAAGTAAAACATTCTCATTGCACTTGGAAGACCTCGTAGAGACGTTCGCTACTCTACGGAGGTTCAAGTTAAAATTAAACTCATTGAAATGTGTGTTCGGGGCAAGCAAAGGAAAATTTCTTGGGCATCTCTTAACTCCTGATGGCCTTGCACCAAATCTAGATAAGGTGAAGGCCATCCTTGATATGACACCTCCTCGAAATACTAAAGAAGTTCAACAACTTGGGGGGAGATTGGCAGGATTGAGCAGGTTTATCTCCAAATCCGGAGATAAAAGTGCCTCATTCTTTAAAACATTGCGAGGGGGATCAAAGTTCGAATGGAGCGAGGAGTGTAACAAGGCTTTCGAGCAGCTGAAGGGACAGTTAACTTCGACTCCACTACTCCAAAGTCCCCGTGAGGGAGAAAAGCTATTCTTATATCTGGGAGTCGGTCAAGAAGCAGTGAGTTCCGTCCTCGTTCGGGAAGAAAAGAGGAGGCGGTTTCCAATATACTATGTCAGCCACATCCTTAAGGATGCAGAAACCAGATATTCGATCCTGGAGAAACTGGCCTTGGCTTTGATTATGTCCGCGCGAAGGCTTCGCCCTTATTTTCAGGCTCATTCCGTCCAAGTTGTTACTGATCATCCTTTAAAGAATATTCTTGAAAAGCCAGATCATTCAGGGAGGTTGGCAAAATGGGCTATTGAACTAAGTGAATTTGAGATATCGTACATCCCCCGAACAGCAATCAAAGCGCAAATCTTGGCAGACTTCCTGGTAGATACAACAGAGCTTAGTCCTGAACAGGTGGTACGATCTCCTCTGGCTTGGATCATCTATGTGGATGGGGCTTCTGGCAGAAACTCCGTGGGAGCCGGAGTAGTGTTGATCAGCCCAAATGGCATCAGGCTGGAGCAAGCTATCAAGTTCTTCTTTCCAGTTACAAATAACCAGGCAGAATATGAAGCACTTTTGGCTGGGCTAAGGCTTGCGAAAGAATTGGGCATAGAATATGTACATGTTAGAACCGATTCACTGGTAATGGCCTCCCAGGTCTTGGGAAATTATGAGACAAGGGAGCCGATTCTGCGAAAATATCTGCTATTAGCCAAAAAGGAAATCCGAAGATTCAAGTCATTTATTATCGAGCACATCCCAAGAACGCAAAATGAGGTGGCAGATGAATTGTCGAAGTTCAGTCTTCCATCAGGGGGAGTGACCTTTGAACTCTTTCATCCGGCAATAGATGAGGCAGAACTCATGCAAATTGATCATAATCCTTCATGGAAAGATCCTTACGAGCTATTCCTATCAAAGGGGGAGTTCCACCATTCCATCAAAGATCGGAGAAGATTCAAAAGGAAGGCGGCATATTATTATCTAATAGCAGGAGTTCTCTACAGAAAAACTTTGATTTCCCCCTCAGCACGATGTGTTTCAGAAGAAGAGATCCCTATCGTACTTCAGGAAGTTCATTCTGGGGAATGTGGTAGCCATTCAGGGGCAAAAACCTTAGAAAAAAGGATCCTGCGGCAAGGATATTTTTGGCCGACTATGAGAAAGGATGCTGAAGCATTTGCCAGGCGGTGTGTGCAGTGCCAAAAGTTCGCTCCTCTTCAGCATTTGCCTGCTCAGTCACTCAGATCAATAACTGCGCCCTGGCCCTTCGCAGTTTGGGGGATGGATCTCATCGAACCCTTTCCAATGGCTAGCGGTCAGCGCCGCTTTATCATAGTGATGATTGACTACTTCAGTAAGTGGATCGAGGCTAAGGCACTGGCAAGAACTACCACCCAAATCATCTGAAACTTCATCTGGGGAGAAATAGTCTGCCGACACGGAATTCCGCTGGCAATTGTCACTGATAATGGTCCACAATTCAATAATCCAGAGATGATTAAATTTTGCGATCAGGTTGGAATTGACCTGCGGTTTTCCTCAGTACATCATCCAAGGACCAATGGTCAGGTAGAAGCAGCCAACAAACGAATCCAGCAGCTCCTGATGAAAAGAGTTTGGAATCAGAAAGGAAACTGGGCGGATCAACTTCCCTCCATCCTTTGGACTCTTCGTACTACTCCATCTTCAGCTACAGGGGAGACACCATTCAAACTGTCTCATGGCTCGGAGGCTGTTGTTCCTGTGGAGTTTGAGGTGGTCACTCCAAGAGTTGTGTACGGAAAAGAAGGAGGAGAAGCGTGGGTAGAATACAATGACGAGGCTATCAAGTATAGTCTGGATCTAATCGAAGAACTTCAGGACGAGGCAACAATCAGGCAAGAAGAAGTTAAAAGGAGGATGGCAAAGTACTTTGACAAAAATGTCAGGGTAAAGCATTTTGCGGTCGGCGACGTCGTACTAAAAAAGGTTGATGCAGCAGCCCGAACAGGCAATGTCGGGAAGCTAAATCCTAATTGGGCTGGACCTTTCATCGTCAAAGAGGTATTAAAAAGTGGGGCTTATCTCCTCCAAACAAGTGAAGGAGAAGACATCCCGCGCACCTGGAGTGGCGACGATCTCAAACGGTTCTATCCTTAAAATGTCATCTTTACTTTCTTGCAATTTTGAGATATTTTAATAAGAAGCACCATACTGACACTTCTCCATGTTTGATGTTTCCTTTCTGCATTTTCTCACATATCAAACTCACTGAACCACGGAGACATCGCCAAGTTCTGCTCGAACCACCTCGGATTGTAGTCATTAGCGTAAAACCATGAAGATCATGTGTAGCGGGGAGTTTTCGCACACGTGTATTGGTAGCTTGCCAATTCCCGTGCGGTGGTCTTCAGAACCTTGGATCCCGGCTGATATCCAACACACCCCTGCATCAAGGGAGGTCTAGGTGAATGTTGGCTCTATCATGCCTCAAGAGGGATATAATTATAGCTTTGATGATCCTTCTGAGGAAAGCAATGTCGGTATAGCCCCCGCGGCATAACCACGCCTGCCCAACTGATCATCTTAGTCTGTGACTATCGAATACTCCAAGGTACTCTCAAGCGATGTCTAAGCAGGACCCACAACTGAGTTGATCTCTCTGAGGAAAGCAATGTTCGCCGCCTAGGCCCACCTGCCCACTTGGTCATCTGGGTCTGTACTTGTTTCTCTTTATTTCTACAGCTCTTATGACCACTTGAGGAAAGCAATGTTCGCCGCCTAGGCCCACCTGCCCACTTGGTCATCTGAGTCTGTAATCATCTTTATTGCATTACCAGGGATTATCTCGTCACATATGGTCATTATAGACCATTTGGAGGAAAAAGCAGGATTTCTATGTGCAACATAAACCAGACGACTTAATACTCAAATCGGGCGGTTTGAAATAAGCAGGTACCAGGGCTTTCAGACGGTCTGGTTATTAAACCTGGCGGTCTGGTTATTAAACCTGGCGGTCTGGTTATTAAACCAGGCGGTCTAAAAACAGCAGGTTCCAAAGATGTCATGCGTTTCGGTTTTTAGACCGGGCGGTTTGAAATAAGCAGGTACCAAGGCTTCCAGGCGGTCTGGTTATTAATCCTGGCGCTCTGGTTATTAAACCTGGCGGTCTGGTTATTAAATCAGGCGGTCTAAAATCAGCAGGTTCCAAAGATATCATGCGGTTCGGTTTTTAGACCGGACGGTTTGAAGTGAGCAGTGTATCATTAAGGTATCAAGGTAAATATCAGGGAAGCAAGCATAATCATGACCGACCGACTTTATTATCCGGATTATGAATTTATCATCCTTATGGGTTTCCATTCAATCCGATCGGATAATCACAGGACCTTTTCAATCAGGCGGTTATGATTCTCGTTGCAAGTATTAAACCTGCTAATCGCACAAATTCTATATACGGCTGGTCAGGTTATGATTCTCGTTGCAAGTATTAAACCTGCTAATCGCACGAATTCTATATACAGCTCGTCAGGTTATGATTCTCGTTGCAAGTATTAAACCTGCTAATCGCACGAATTCTATATACAGCTCGTCAGGTTATGATTCTCGTTGCAAGTATTAAATCTGCTAATCGCACGAATTCTATATACAGCTCGTATGGCTTGTCAGTCAATGTTATATATAACTATCATATAGATTGATCGGATTAAATGTTAATCGCACGGTCTATCAACTGATCTTCTTGAGACTGGATATTCTGCTTGCGGTCGCACGGCTTGATTATTTCAAATTCCGGATCGGTTATCTGATTGCATTCACGGAGGTGGGATTTACAGCAATGTTAGCTGCAAGTCGCCTGAGTTAAAACGCTGACCGCTTGGTCTGAAAATTGTTCTCATGTCTTGTCCTTCTTTATCCTGGAAAGCAAGTATGCCGGGTCTAGTAGTAACCGCGCGGCTCAATTGTGTCCGGTCTCCGGGATGTCGTAATACATTCGTAATAAGTTAGCATTTTCTCAGAATAAATCGGATAAATTCGATTCGGATTAAAAGAAGCAAGCTATGCGAGTGGGTTTTTAGATACTTTACCGGAATCTTATGAAGATTGCTATCCTAACCGGATAAAGTTGACATTAAGTCGCACGACTTGGTTAGATTTAACACCGAAAGAGATTGCAAACAATCGCAAGTAAGTCGCAGAAGGTAGACAGATAGATAGGTAAAAGCTTTTCATTTAATTATCAAAATATTGTTTACATCATGTTTTAAGCCGTCCGGCTAACAACATCAAGCCGACGACTATTCAAAATAAAAGGCCAAATACAGCTACTGATCGTGCGACTTGAGTTTCTTAGACGCAGGAGCACTTGAATGTTCGCTTCCATCAATCGAAACGTCAGGAGAATAACCCTCGCTACCCGACGAGGATGAGCTGCTCAATTCGCCCGATTTGCGACCAGCATCTTCTTCAGAATCGCTGGATTCGGACTCCGAGCCACTCTCACCACTCTTAGCCACTCCGGGTTCTTCGACCTCGTCATCTCCATCATCGCTCTCCTCTGAACTGGATCCGCCGGCTTTATTCTTTCCTTTGGCTTTCCGCCTGATCTTTTCTAACTTCTTTTGCATAATCGGATAGGCATCCGAGAAGGTGAAATGCTCGAAACCGGGCGCGAACCCGTTGAGCTCCCGCAAGCGGTTAAAAGCATTATCAATTCCCTCGGCGACATGAGGGAAGAGTTCCTGCTGATAGACCGGGTCGGTTTCATCATACTTATCCTGCAAAAGAAAAGAGTAAGGTAAGACCGTGCGGTCTGAGAACATTGGTGTTGATGCTGGCCAGGTGATGACTTACCGACTCGGCTTCCTTTAGCCGCACATTTTCTTTCTTCAGTTCGGCAATTTCCTTCTCTTGAAGAGCGTTTTCTCTAATCAACCTCTTAAGGGTCATCCCCATGAAGGCGTTGGTGATGAAGCTCTCGGCACCAACCCGCGCGGCCTCTCTGGCGAGCTCCTCCACAGGAATTTTCCTGAACCTCCTGAAGTTCCGTCGGCCGAACATGGCGATGCTAGCGGCCTCAGCATGCCGGCCCGACTTCTCGTTCGCCCAGTGGGGAAGCGCTGTAGAGATCTGGACACTATCGCTGTCCGGGTGTCAGGTCAAGACCGGGCGGCCTTTTAGATCCTTCACCTTGCTGAAGGAGCGAAGGGCGGCGAAGTCGCCCGAGGAACCCGAATCCTCCCCATCAGACGGCAGCGGCTTGTTCCTGGCTTGCCTCTTTCTCTTCTCCGTCTGAGTCAAGACTAAACCGGCCGGGCTGATCGCCTTGTTAGCAGGAACAACGGCTTGGGCTATAAAAGGAGAAGAGTCAGCACGAGAGATCGAGCGGTTAACATTGAAGTCAGAAGCAAAGGGAAGCTTACTATCTTCAAGCCGAACGTTCTCTAGCTCGGCAAGTAGGGGGATATAGTAGCTTATGTTAAGCCGCTCATCCTTGAGAAGCTTGCAGATTCCCTTCTCCACTTCGCTTATTAGGACCGGTTGAAAAGCCTCCTCAGGCCGCACTTGCGGATTCGGGTTCAACAGGCCAAGTCGGCCTTCGAAGATCAAGCACCTCTCCGGCCAGGCTGTGACTTTGTTCGCCAGATTGACCATCTTCAATCCGCGGCAGCCAAAGTAGAGGTGGCCTTTGAAGACATCCGATTCAGAGTCCGGAATGGCCCGCACTGAGAATATCTTCCTGAAGAGGTCCATAGAGAAGCGGACTCTCTCAGATCGCAGGTAAGAGATGAAGCTACATATCTCGGCCATCGAGTTGGGAGAAATCTGGCCGGGAACAACTCCATAATGGTCAAAGACCATGGCAAGTTCAGTTGAAATCGGGAATTTAAATCCGCAATCGAAATGGTCGATTGGGATCGCGATTAGGTTTGGGCCAGACGAATTCATCCGCTCATCACGAAGCGGAAGCCGCGCGAGCAGCGGACTATCGGCCATGTGCTTCTCGACGAATTCGTCCAGCTCAGCCTTTGTCAAACGGCACTCCTCGAGGTCGGCAGAGTGAAAGGCCACAGCGGCTTCCGAGCGGGTAGCAGAGGTCTTCGCAGGTCGCTTCGACTGACGCTTTACTCCCATCTTGAAATTTTGGTAAAAGGAATTTCGAAAGGGCGCTACTTATAAGAACGGATGATCTGCATTTAGCAAAGGTTAAATCACGGCTAGACCGGTCAACCCGTGCGGGTACATCATCACAAAAGTAAAACACAGACCGTATAATTCAAACAAGCGAATTGAAGAATCATGAAAATAAGCAGATCGGTTTATGTAAAATAACTCAGGCATCAATCAACACAGCAAGAAGGCAAAAGAGTAAATTCAAATATTTAAGCCGCACGGCCTGAATGGCAGATCGAATATTATAGAGTCAGATTCAAGCAAATTGTCCAAGAGACCGAATAGAAATATTATTACAAAGTTCATATCTCAAAGCCACTCGTTATGGACGGGTATCGCTCGGTTCATCCTCCCTGTGAAGCCGCGCGACATGGTCGCCGATTTGAAGTACAGTTCCCTGCATTTGGTTCATATTATGATTAAGGCGGTTGATCATGCTATGAATCCGCGCGACATCTCTCTCTACTCGTGACGCGGGAATCACGCGAGTAGGCAAGGTCGCTGCAGACTCATGAACACTAACAACTGGGTGGGTCGTCCCGGCTACAGGAAGAGACGAGCTCGTCCCTGCATCCGGGCGGCTTGACCCTCGCCGACCTTCATCAACTACGTTAATAGGGCGCCGACTTCCGTCGGCTTCCTTTGCCAAATGAAGGTATTTGTCCCTATGATAGGCACAATCCTCTTCGAGCTTGCGGACTTCCTTCTTTCCACGATCAATCCGGGCGGTCAGCGCAGCCACTTGGTCTTGCTGCGCTTTTTCTTTCTCTCGACGCTCTCTCCGCTCGGCCTCCAGCGCTGCTCGGCTCTCCTTCCGTTCGGTTTCCAATTCAACCCGAAGAGCAGCTTTCTTATCTTGGGCGACCTTCTCTCTCTCCTCCACAGCCCTCAGCTGCTTAGCAAGGGTTTCCAGATTCTTTTGAAGCCGGGACATCTCGTCCTCCATTCGAGTATCCGGCCGAGAAGAACTCAGCAGGGGTGGATCAAGAGGGGGAAGATAGGTCACCAATTCGCCCGGCTTCGGGATAGAGTCACGGTCATCTGCAATAAGAGAAAATAGTCAAGGAACATTCAAGATGTTTACCCGGAAAACCGCTTCTCGGGTTTGATCACTCTCGGACCGGGCGAACTGCTGGGTCAGGCCGCTGAGTTCCAGGATCGGTAGCTCTCAGCTCAGGGTAAACCAGACCGGGTGGTCCGAGGTCAGTTTCGGACCGCCCCCAAGAGTGAAAGTCGCCAAAGGCCAAAATAAGAAGGCTATCCGCGGTCTCAGGAAGGAGGCCGCGCGGGTAGTGCTACAGAGATTCAAGATTCAAACCCAGAAGAGCAAGCCGCAGTTTCAGCTCGGGAATTACTTGGGTTATCTTCTGAAGAGCGGCCAAGCTATGTCCAGAAGGCAGACCGCGGTCTCAAGCCAGAGGCCGCCCGGTCTGAATCATTGACTTGGTCCCGGTATCTTCAGCCTCAGGCCAGACAGGTCGGAAGAGCAAGCCGCGCGGCTTCTTTCTTTTTTCTTCTTTATGCATCCCGTCACCGCCTGCCCGTTTCTCCTGTACCCGGGCAGGCGGTTATTTTATCCCTGCCCATTCGGGCAGGCCCCCAAGCCTATAAATAGGGGGCGACACTGTTCACAAGGGACGCAGACTCGAATCCAGGAGCTCGCTTGTTTGGGCTGCGGTCTCGAGTTTCACGTCTTGCGGACTGTCTGACCGGCCAGCTTCTCTTTTTCTGCACTTGCAGCCCGCTGTAATCACTTTTCTTTAATCAAAAGGAAAGCCCATCGCAGGAGTGGCATTTGCCGCGGCGGGCGAAGTCTGGCCTTGACCGCTGCTAGCGGTCTCATCTTTCTACACAAAAAGTAACCGGCAACCCGCAGCCTCCGGTTTCCCTCGGAGGTGCATTCTCGGACCCAACAGAAACACGCGACCTTCAGATCGCGGAGTGTTGGTGAAATCCCTTTTCGCCATAATGTCAGACCGTCAGTTCCCCCTTGGAGACCGCTCCGATCATAGCGAGGACTCTCTGTGGGAAGCCCTGGAGCAGTCAAAGAGAGAAGCCGAGCGGGCTCAGAGGGCCACTGATCAGCGCCTTGAAGAGATCAGTCGGACTTTAGCAATACTAACTGAGCGGCTAGTTCCGCAACAAGCCGCGACTAACCGGGCGGTGACCCCGGTCCTTCCTCCACCTCCTCCTTACTCGCTACCGCAGGCCGCTAATTTCCAGCTCCATCAAGAAGACCCTGCGGCCAGGGAAAACTTCTATCAGGAAGCCGCGCACAACATGCCATCTCGAGTCCTCGACTTCCAGGGGGCGACTTCTCGCGCTGCCCATCTTTCCTACCCGCAGGAGGGCGCAGCCCGTCTCTCTTACCCGCCTGAAGTTCCTATTCATCACTCCTACCCGCCAGAAGCAGCCGCCCGGTCTTCTTATCAGGCGGCTTGTCCGCGAATAGCCGCAGCTCCAGCGGCTTATTGCTCTACTCCTCTATATGAAGACATGGAAGAGACCTCTCCCTTTGTGGACGAAGTCAGAGGGGAGCCTGCCCCTAAAAATTTCAGGGAACCTCGCCTGCCAGCGTTCAACGGGGAGACTGATCCCACGGTTCATTTACAAGCTTTCGAGTCAGCCGTTGCTCTCAGAACCTTGACTGATGCAACCAAGTGCAAGCTTCTTGTAACCTCCTTTGAAGGACAAGCGAGGGAATGGTTTTACGGTTTGCACCCCAGGTCGATTCGTTGTTTCTCGGAGCTGCGAAGAGAATTCCTGCTGAGATTTTCCACCTCAAAGAAAAGAAAGAGCGGCCCGGCGGCCCTTTTCGATATAAAGCAACGGGAAGGCGAGACATGGGCTCGTTTTGTGGATCGATTCCAGAGAGAGATCATGGAAGTCCAAAATGTGGACCCGGAGCTGTATAGGGTAGCCCTCATCCATGGCAGCCTAAAACTTATCAGGAGATGATAAGTTTGGCAAATATGTTTATCAGAGGAGAAAAGAGCAATCCAGACTACGTCGCGAAGCTGGTAAGCGACAAGGAGCCATCGAATCCATCCTTCCGTCATCTACCATCAAATCAGTCCCACTTCGAACCCCGCTCCCAAAGGGTGAGGAACTACAAAAACAAGCAACCATTTATGGGCCATCAGCGGTTTCAAGATCAGAAACCACCGTTGGCCATCGCTCCCGCTCCATCCGCTCCCCTTCCACAAATCATGCCGGTATATTTACCACAGTATGTCGCGCAGCCACCTCCAGTCATTCCATCAACCCAATACGATGATTCGCAAGACTCATTCACTCCCCTAAATGTCACCATGGACGAGGTAGTCCAGATTCTGCAAAAGAGGCCAGATTTCAAAAGGCCCGCTCCCCTGAAGTCGGATATTCGTAATCGGAATCCGAACCTTTATTGTGAATATCATAAAGAGGGGGGACATTTAACTGAACACTGCCGGGCCCTTCGTCTGCTCATAGAAAGACTTCTGGGAGAAGGAAAGCTCCGGGGTCTAATTCGGAAAGATAAAACTGCTGAGCCAACTACCGAGAAGAAGAAGGAGAAGGAAACAGTAGAAGTAACCTGGGAATGCGCCGACGTCGAGGACGCCAGCTATTATGGTGACATCCATCCTTCTACCGAATGCATCGAAGTCAATGATGTGGGCCCCTTAGGGGACATCTATTGTATCCATGGGGGAGCTGGAGCAGAATCATCTCGCAAATCCAGCATTGCGAGAGTTCTAAAGCAGGAAGTGGCAGCCACTACAAGTTCTCCTCCTGAAAACACTATTGTCACGTTTGGTCAGGATGACCTTCCCCCCAATGCTAATCCTTTCGATGATGCGGTGGTTTTCAGGGCCGTTATTGAAAACTATACCATCCACAAGATTTTGATTGATACTGGCAGCTCCGTCAATCTCCTTTTCCGCCCAACTTTTGAAGCCATGAAGACTGGAAAGCATTTGCTTCCCACCGATGGGCCCCTCTACGGTTTTTCTGGGGAGAAGAAGGAAGTAGAGGGTTCAGTGAAGCTCCTGGTCTCTCTTGGAGGAGTGATAAAATTGATCAATTTTGTGGTAGTAGATGCTCCAAGTAACTACTACGCCATCTTCGGGAGGCCGATTCTCAATGCATATAGGGCGGTAGTGTCCACCTTTCATCTTGCCCTCAAGTTCGCTGCTGAAGGAAAACAATATCGGGTTAGGAGCAACCCCAAAGTAGCTCCGGAGTGCTACGTCCGAACTGTCAACATGATCACTGACGTTCCACTTCCCAAGATCATGGATGAGGTGCTGGAGGTAGCTGAGTCTCCAGAGGCCGCCAAGGAAGGGAAAGATCGAGAAGGGGCTCACTTGGAACCTGCCCAAGTGACTCAAGATGTTCCTATCGCTGAGGGGGCAGAAAAGAAGCTGGTCATCAACGCTGAGTTATCAGAGGAGGAGAAAGTGGAGCTAATCTCTTGTCTGTTGGGGAATCTGGATATCTTCGCTTGGTCAGCGGAGGATATGCCTGGAGTGGATCCAGACGTGGCTTGTCATCATCTAAACGTATCTCCTGAGTTCAAGCCCGTCCAACAAAAGAAGAGAGAAGTGGCGACCAAGCTGGCGTTGCCCATCAGAGAGGAGGTTTCCAAACTCCTAAAAGCGGGTTTCATTTCTGAGATTCAATATCCCACGTGGATGTCGAACGTTGTAATGGTTAAGAAATCTGGTGGGAAGTGGCGCATGTGCGTAGACTTCACCAAACTTAATAAAGCGTGCCCTAAAGATTGTTACCCTTTGCCCCGGATAGATGTTTTAGTTGATTCCGCGGTTGGGTATGGTTTTATGAGTTTCCTCGATGCCTTCTCCGGGTATCATCAAATTAAAATGCACAAGCCTGACATCCCGCATACCTCATTTATCACAAACGATGGGTGTTACTGCTACCTCGTAATGCCCTTCGGTCTTAAAAACGCGGGTGCAACATACCAAAGAATGATGGATACCGTCTTTAAACATCAAAAGGGCAGGAATCTCGAAGTTTACGTTGATGACCTCTTCTCAAAAGTAAAACATTCTCATTACACTTGAAAGACCTCGTAGAGACGTTCGCTACTCTACGGAAGTTCAAGTTAAAATTGAACCCATTAAAATGTGTGTTCGGGGCGAATAAAGGAAAATTTCTTGGACATCTTTTGACCCCTGATGGCCTTGCACCAAATCCAGATAAGGTGAAGGCCATCCTTGATATGACCCCTCCTCGAAATACTAAAGAAGTTCAACAACTTGGGGGGAGATTGGCGGGACTGAGCAGGTTTATCTCTAAATCCAGAGATAAAAGTGCCCCATTCTTTAAAACATTGCGAAAGGGATCAAAGTTCGAATGGAGCGAGGAATGTAACAAAGCTTTCGAGCAGCTGAAGGGACAGTTAACTTCGACTCCACTACTCCAAAGTCCCCGTGAGGGGGAAAAACTATTCCTGTACCTGGGAGTCGGACCAGAAGCGGTGAGTTCTGTCCTCGTTCGGGAAGTGAAGAGGAGGCAGTTTCCAATATACTATGTCAGCCACATCCTTAAAGATGCCGAAACCAGATATTCGATCCTGGAAAACTGGCCTTGGCTTTGGTTATGTCTGCGCGAAGACTTCGCCCTTATTTTCAGGCTCATTCCGTCCAAGTTGTTACAGATCATCCTCTAAAGAGTATTCTTGAAAAGCCAGATCATTCAGGGAGGTTGGCAAAATGGGCTATTGAACTAAGTGAATTTGAGATATCGTATATCCCCCGAACGGCAATCAAAGCGCAAATCTTGGCAGACTTCCTGGTAGATACAACAGAGCTTAATCCAGAACAGGCGGTACAATCTCCTCTGGCTTGGATCATTTATGTGGATGGGGCTTCTGGCAAAAACTCCGTGGGAGCCGGAGTAGTGTTGATCAGTCCAAATGGCATCAGGCTGGAGCAAGCTATCAAGTTCTTCTTCCCAGTTACGAATAACCAGGCAGAATATGAAGCACTTCTGGCTGGGCTAAGGCTCGCAAAAGAGTTGGGTGTAGAATATGTACATGTTAGAACTGATTCATTGGTGATGGCTTCCCAGGTCTTGGGGAATTATGAGACAAGGGAGCCGATTCTGCGAATGTATCTGCTATTAGCCAAAATGGAAATCGGAAGATTCAAGTCATTTATTATCGAGCACATCCCAAGAACGCAAAATGAGGAGGCAGATGAATTGTCAAAGTTTGGTCTTCCATCAGGGGGAGTGACCTTTGAACTTTTTCATCCGGCAATAGACGAGGCAGAACTCATGCAAATTGATCATAATCCTTCATGGAAGGATCCTTATGAGTTGTTCTTATCAAAAGGGGAGTTTCACCATTCCATCAAAGATCGGAGAAGATTCAAAAGGAAGGCGGCATATTATTATCTGATAGCAGGAGTACTCTACAGAAAAACTTTGATTTCCCCCTCAGCACGATGTGTTTCAGAAGAAGAGATCCCTATCGTACTCCAGGAAGTTCACTCTGGGGAGTGCGGTAGCCATTTAGGGGCAAAAACCTTAGAAAAGAGGATTCTGCGGCAGGGATATTTTTGGCCGACCATGAGAAAGGATGCTGAAGCATTTGCCAGGAGGTGTGTGCAGTGCCAAAAGTTCGCTCCTCTTCAGCACCTGCCTGCTCAGTCGCTTAGATCAATAATAGCACCCTGGCCCTTTGCAGTTTGGGGGATGGATCTCATCGGACCCTTTCCAATGGCTAGCGGTCAGCGCCGCTTTATCATAGTTATGATTGACTACTTCAGTAAGTGGATCGAGGCTAAGGCACTGGCAAGAACTACTACCCAAATCATCAGAAACTTCATCTGGGGAGAAATTGTCTGCCGACACGGAATTCCGCTGGCAATCGTCACTGATAATGGTCCACAATACAATAATCCTGAGATGATAAAATTCTGCGACCAGGTTGGAATTGACCTGCGATTCTCCTCAGTACATCATCCAAGGACCAATGGTCAGGTAGAAGCAGCCAATAGACGAATCCAGCAGCTCCTGATGAAAAAGGTTTGGAATCAGAAAGGTAACTGGGCAGATCAACTTCCTTCCATCCTTTGGACCCTTCGTACTACTCCATCTTCAGCTACAGGGGAAACACCGTTCAAACTATCTCATGGCTCGGAGGCTGTTGTTCCTGTGGAGTTTGAGGTGGCCACTCCAAGAATTGTGTACGGAAAAGAAGGAGGAGAAGCATGGATAGAATACAATGACGAGGCTATCAAGTACAGTTTGGATCTAATCGAAGAACTTCAGGATGAGGCAACAATCAGACAAGAAGAAGTTAAAAGGAGGATGGCAAAATACTTCGACAAAAATGTCAGGGTAAAGCATTTCGCGGTCGGCGACGTCGTACTAAAAAAGGTTGATGCAGCAGCTCGAGCAGGTAATGTCGGGAAGTTAAATCCTAATTGGGCCGGACCTTTCATCATCAAGGAGGCATTAAAAAGTGGGGCTTATCGCCTCCAGACAAGTGAAGGAGAAGACATCCCGCGCACCTGGAGTGGCGACGATCTCAAACGGTTCTATCCTTGAAATGTCTTCCTTACTTTTCTGCAGTTTTTTTGAGATATTTTAATAAGAAGCTCCATACTGACACTTCTCCATGTCTGATGTTTCTTTTCTGCATGTTCTCATATATCAAACTCACTGAACCACAGAGACATCGCCAAGTTTTGCTCGAACCCCCTCGGATTGTAGTCATTAGCGTAAAACCATGAAGATCATGTGTAGCGGGGAGTTTTCGCACACGTGTAGTGGTAGCTTGCCAATTCCCGTGCGGTGGTCTTCAGAACCTTGGATCCCGGCTGATATCCGACACACCCCTGCATCAAGGGAGGTCTAGGTGAATGTTGGCTCTATCATGCCCCGAGGGGGATATAATTACAGCTTCGATGATCCTTCTGAGGAAACCAATGTCGGTATAGCCCCCGCGGCATAACCACACCTGCCCAACTGATCATCTTAGTCTGTGACTATCGAATACTCCAAGGTACTCTCAAGCGATGCCTAAGCGGGACCCACAACTGAGTTGATCTCTCTGAGGAAAGCAATGTTCGCCGCCTAGGCCCACCTGCCCAATTGATCAACTTGGCTTGTAGCCCTAGGCAAGAGAGCAGTCGAGTCGCTTACAGCCCTTATGACCACTTGAGGAAAGCAATGTTCGCCGCCTAGGCCCACCTGCCCACTTGGTCATCTGGGTATGTACTTGTTTCTCTTTATTTCTACATCTCTTATGACCACTTGAGGAAAGCAATGTTCGCCGCCAAGGCCCACCTGCCCACTTGGTCATCTGATCCTGTAGATTATCCTTTTTTCTTTACAGGAAAGTATTCATCTCTTGTGGTTTTTTGTATGAAACCATTCGGGGAAGGTGTTATTAAAGCAGGTACAGGTGCTCTTCTACCTTAATAAAGGGTTGTGATAACTAAACCGGGCGGTCTGAACTTTCAAACCGAACGGTCTGATTGTGTATAAGTTCGGGTATTTCTGGATAATTATATGGTCGCCCGGGTTGTATTCTAACCGGGCGGTCCTGACAATCTTTTATAGGCTGGGCATTCATGGACAATTATATGACTGTCCGGGTTGTATTCTAAACCGGGCGGGTTCATCCATCCATTATAAATTGGACATTTATGGAGCTAATTATATTATCACCCGGATCGTGTTCTGACCGGTCGGGTTTATTTATCCCTCCGTTCTATTGAATTGGATATTACTGGATCTGAATATATTGCTCAGGTTTGTATTCTAACCGGGCGGCCATTACATATCTCTTACAGTTAATTGGATTGGATATCTCAAGATCTAAATATCTGATCGCCCGGATTATTCTTCAATCGATCGAGTTGAACTACTTCTTAAAGCAAAAAGTTATGATTCGTTATTTACATCGGCAAGGATAATATATATCTGAATGATAAGAAGCCGCCCGGTCTATATGTAACATCCCCCAGACAGCTAGACCCCCCAGGTGAATCTGTCCTGACAAGGTCATGACAAGGCCTTGGTAGAGTAGAAATCCCTTTAACTTAGGCAAGATTAGGATTGAAAGTGCCTTGGACTGCAAATAGCAATTTCTAGTGACCTAGCTTAGGGTTGGATTTTAGGGCCTCATCTTAACCATTTGGCCCCACCATAGTATCCCTAACCCTTTAGGGGTCCCCTTAGGGCACCAAGGGCACATTGGGGTCAACCAAAGAGGCCAAATTGACCAAAGTCAACCCTAACCCTAAATTGGTCAAAGTAGCCTAATTAGGGTCAATTAACCCTCACCATGCCAAATTGACCACTCATCTAGGTCTAGAATATCATGAGAGACCTAGTGGTCCTAAAAGCCCCATCATGGGACCCCCAATGGTGCAAATTGACCAAAATGCCCCTTTAGGTCAAAAATGGCAATTCTTCACAAAGTGCCCTAATTGACCATCACCATATTAAATTGACCCTACCCATAGTGCTACAATGTCATAGGGGACCCAGTGGACCAAAAAGCCCCTTGGCTGGGTCAACCCTAGGGCTCAATTTGACCAAAGTCAACTTAGCCTGTTTTGGTCAAATCAGCTTAGATTGGGTCAACCAAGAACCATATGACCAAATTGACTCCACCATTAGTTCCTAAACTTAATTGGGAACCTATTGAACCCAAAAGCCCCATCCTAGGGTTCCCCAATTGGCCAATTTGACCAAAAGTCAAAATTGCCCAATTTAGGTCAAACCTCTTGAACCTAGCCCAATCCCTTTGGGCTAAGCCCAAATTGACCCTTTGACCAGCACCCTTGACTGCTAATTAACTCAGGAGAGAGGGTAGAAGTCGGCCATGATGAGTAGGAGAGAGAAATTTCAATTTGGGGGAGAGAGAGAGATGAGGCCATCAATGGAGGAAGGTGAAACCCCCCTCAATTCTCCCCATTTATGGCTGCATTCATCTCCTCTAGGGGAGAGGAGGAGTTTCCAACAGTTTCCAAGGCTGAAGGGGGGCTGATTAAGAGAGGAATTGGAGGTGGCCGAAATCAACTTTAATGGTGATAATGGCATTTCATGCCATGGCTCTTCCCCTCCCTCTTCTGAAGCCTTTAAAAGCTTCCCTAGGTCTAGAGCATCTGTTTCCCCTGTTTAGTCGAAGGAATCGGGCTCCTCCATGTGGTGGTTGCAGAATTCGGAAACCATGGAGGTCGGCCATGGCGAGATCCCAATCGGCAAGGCTTCGGGCCACCACTCAGGTCCGGTTCTCCTCCTCCTCTCCAGTGGGTAGATCCTCTTCCATTGCCTGCAAGTTCTGGGCTCAATTGATCCCAGATCGGGTAGGCTGAAACTCCATTTCTGGAGCTTGTTATTTCCTACCCAAAAACCCCACTCCGGCCACCACCGGCCGGCCCAACCCCTCCTATCGCCGGCCACCACCTCAACGGAGGTGGTGGTGGCACTGGCCGGCCGGGAACGGGCATAGGTGGCCGGGAAATTGGCATCCAAGTCGGCCCAGGCGCGGGCCCTGTGAGCCCTTGGCTCATCGGGGAAGATGAACCGCAGCCATCCGATCCTGCATAATAAAACAAAATCTGTTATATATATATAATTATTAATAGTAGTTTATATGCAGTTTTCTTATTTTAATTATAGAAAATATTTAAAGGCCTCAACAGAAAAAGTGCCCAACATGAAAGTTGTGGGCCTTGACCCCTAGGACCATACAAAATTGACTTCACTCAATTTGGAGTCCTGATTTGACCTCAGCACCCATTCTAGTGCAAAGATTGACCAAACTTTGAATGGGTGCCCACACCTAACCACTTGTCCAAATGACTTGAGATTTGGACCAGTGGTGAGTCATACCTAGGGCTATGTCATATCCAAAAATGAGAATTTTTGGAGAACTTTTTCCTAAAGTTTTTGTAGGAATTTAATAATCCTTGCATAAATTATTTGGAGGGTCAAATGACCTCCAATCACCACCAAATTTTGGTGGGGTGTTATTAGGGTCATGATAAACCCCTAGTTAAAATATCAACTCAATTGGAGCTCTTTTGGTTGGGTAATCTTTAGACCAAAGTTTTGTTCATTAAGGGGAAAAATTGTGCTTAGGGGACATTTAGGGTTTTTCATGATAAACCACCTCCAAAAGGAGTGGATCCTTGTCCACTGCCCTAATATCACCCAAGACACCTCCAAGAGAGTTTTGGGGTCATGGGGAGTTGGTTTGCCCTAGGACTTGGAGTAAGAGCACCTTGGGGTGCAAATAGCCAAGTAGAGAATCTTTGGCCAATAAGGTCTTTTGAGACTTGATACTTCTTAGGAAGATCAGTGGGATGAAGTTGAGACCCCATGAGGAGTTTGGTGAGCATTGGAGTTGATTTGCTCAAGGTCATAGGGTTGACCCCTATGGAGTGGAATTTGGGGTTGTGAAGGACATATGGGAGTTTGTCCTTGGAGAGGGGTGTGTTGAACTCCTCTGAGTGTTATACGTGATATAATACCCTCACAAGAAGTTTGAGTGGAGTTGGTGAAGTTTAGACCCTAACCCTAGGTTAAACCCCAATGGGGTGCAATTAGAGGCTAATGAAGGAAGTAGGGTCAAACCCTAATGTTTTGACCTAAAGTTTTGGAGGGAAGGTCATAGTGACCAGAGGAGCCTCCCTTGTGAATTTGAAGAGGTTTGGAGTTGTCAAACCTAGGTAATGAACCCTTGGGTAGATTTGTAAATATTTAAGTTTTTGGGTTCTAGGAAGAAATATTACCTTGTGGTTAACCATCTTCTGTCACCCTCTTAATTTTGATGTCTTAAATCTCTGGAGTTCCTACTAGAGCCATTGGAGAAATTTAGACCCTAACCCTAGGCTAAACCCTAATGGGGTGCAATTAGAGGCTAATGAAGGAAGAGGGGTCAAACCTTAAAGGTTTGACTTGAAATTTTGGGGAGGTGGTCTTGGTGACCAGAGAATGCTACTGTGAGAAATTGGAGGGATTTGGAGTTGCAAATCCTAAGTAATAAACCCTTGGGTAGATTTGTAAATAATTAGGGTTTGGGGTTTTAGGAAGAAACAGTACTTATTGATTTACCATTTTCTGTCACAAACTTGGTTTTAATGCTATTGATCTCTGGAAGAATCTGTTAGACTATGAGAAGACTTTTTGGGGTTCAAAGTGTAATATTTCACATTGTAGACAATTTTTGGGAGGATCAATTTTAGGGTGTTAGATCTCTGTAATGACATGAAACTTTGCTGGTTGTATTTTCATACCAATATGTACCCACTGTAATTTTCTCATAATTTATGGATCAATATTTTTGGTATCTCTAGTTCATTTTGGAATTATTTACAAATATATCCATTGAGGAAATTACAAATGTAACCTCTGTGTTATGTGGTCAAACTTGGTAGACCTGAATATTTTAGTATGATTCACCACTGTATGAATTTGCATAAGGTTGGGAGTCCATATGAGGGTACCTCCTTTGGATTTTATTGGAAATAAATGAGTTTTGGAATTTTTAAAAATAGTAAATCTTGCTTGTTTTTCCTACAAGTTTATACCTACTGATATCTAGGTACTCATGATTTATGTAAAAATTGGGGTAGGCACTGGGAGTCAGAAAAGTGCACTTGTAGTTCAAACTTGAGAAAATTGCCCTTTGAGAAATGGTTTAAAAATATTAATATTATGGGAAAAATTAGGAAACCCTGGATTTGATCTGATTTAAGTAGCATGGACTCCCAATAAATCCAGTAGGTCATGGAGTTGAGTATTTAGAGTACCTCCCTTCATGAGGATCAAAACGTTAAGGGTGGTCTGCGTTTAGTAAATTGGCAGTTTTGGAGTTACAGTCCAATTTGGGATACATTGATCGAAGATGTGGGAATTGAATGGTGATTGTATGGTATGAGAGGACCCTTGGAGAGATTTAAGGCCGATGAGTTCTGGGATGGTGGGGTGCCTCCCTTGGGGTGGGTCGTCCTGTGGAGGACGAAAGATCATCCTTTGTCTATTAGGACCTAAAAGCCCTTAGGTTTAATTCGGGTAAAAGTATTAAAGGGGTTTTCTTACGGGTAGCAACCAACATTATTAAGTGTCTTGGGAATGGGAACTTTGGGGTGTCAACCCATTGTAGTTCCTAGTATCGTAGCGAGCCCCTCACAGGGTAACCCTCGGGAAGGCCAAGATTAACCCTAACTCATAGGAGTAAGACATGGTACAAGATTAACTAATAACACACTCATCTACACCCTGTGGTTTCGGAAGTTTAGTTGGATTGGTTGTCCGAGCGGTGGGCTCGGTGGCTGTTGCAGCAGACTGGTTAGTCTGGTGAGCTTATGGCTCGGAAGGTTATTGATGACGGGCAGGTTAGCCCGGGGAGCTTTTGGCTCGGAAGGTTAATGATGGCGGGCGGGCTAGCCCGGGGAACTCATGGCTCAGAGATAGGAAGTAGAACATGTTGCATGTGCACTGAAGGTGGTGGGTCTTCGGTATTGGACGGTCGTTCACACCGACGTCAATACGTTGACTCGGCGAGTGTGGTTTTACACTTAGCCTTGATAGTCTGGCGGTCCAGTCAGCAAGAGTACGCAGACGCTCCGCGGGTATAGTGGAGGCGTACAATAGGTCTAGGTTGGGTAGTGTGAATACCAACCTAGAGGTGGGCGGGGCCCAACCCACCGCTTCCGTTTGCCACTACGGGAGTATCCTGGGAGTCTAGCTCGCTCCAAAAAGGGGGAACTAAAGGTCTATGCGCATAGAGTCGTAGTGTGTGAGTTGCACTTGTATGATCATAGCATAACAGCATACTTGCATGTCATAGCATAAACATTGCATTCAACCTACCCCTAACGTATAAGTCGGTTATGGGACTTCTTATACGGTAGGCCCTGCTAAACGACCCCTTGGTCTATAGGTTTGTATGGGCATTCCTATAAATCAATGGTTACTTTTATATTACTTTACTTGCTGCTTACTGTTCTTTATATACTTGTTGCCATGCTTCATATATATGTATACACCTGTGTAGCTCTAGTTCCGCCGTCACCTGCTCTTGTTTTTACCCCTTGCTGTCCTTCGCTTCATCCTCCCGCACGGTGCCTAGGAGCCATTGGGGGAGGGGTGGGGAATTGGCTGAGTCATTTTGACTGACGGTCGGTGGACCATATCATTTTAGGAGTTCGAGGAGACGCAGCAACCTTCAAGAAACAGGTACAGCAGGATCCGACATGGTGGACCCCACGGCCATGCTACCATTGTCACCAACCGGGACATACTCGAGTCAGTTGCCCCTTGATGAGTGGAACCCCTCCAGTACAGCGACCAGGAGGCCAATGGCGAAGACGTAAACGTGGACTGCGAGGCAGCAACCGCAGGGTGAAAGAGAAGAAGCATCCAGTGTTGCAGCACCATTGGAGCCCGGAGTCTGCAGGGATGGGTCAGTCAGGTCAGAGTACTCCGGTTTCAGTGGCGGTGACGATTAGCTTTAGTTTTGCTTAGGAGTTAGCTTCCGCGAGTGATCTTGTAGTGAGGAAATGATGTACAGGGCAAGAGCCCCTTTTATTATTGTAACCTTGCTACCTTTTATTCAGTTAATATATGTGGACATTTACCTTTAAGGTTTATAATTCATGTGATTCTGTGGACTTGTCTCTCTTTTAAGAACTTTTCTTGTGATCGATTTGGCCGGCAGATTCGGCGTTTTGTGGTGGCAACCTTCCCGAGTGAGGGTGTCACCGCAAAGCGGCGGTTCTGGGCCTAAGACCCGGTGGATTTTGCAAAAAAAAAAAAAAGAGGGTCTTACACTATATTATAGTCGCATGAGTCTATATGTTATGGTTCATATTATCAGAAATCAGACGTGTTGAGACCTAAACGAGTAATCGCACGGTTTGAATATAGATCGTCCAAGATCATCAAATCATCACTTATACTCAGATCAGAGTAACCGCACGGCTAGAGCATAAAGAGCAAAAGGTGAAAAGAAAGAAAAGAAACAAGACATCCGCCACAAGTAAGTAATACTGAAAGGTCGATCAAACAGGTAGAATTTCTATTCATTTCTTTAAATATTTTTGACAAAAGGTAAACTGCCCGGCTAACAAAAAAAAGACCGGCGGTTGTACAAAAATGAAGTTAAAAACAAAGACACTATTCTGCCGACTTCTTCTTCTTCTTGACAGGAGAAATCGAGTCCACATTGATATCGGGCGAATAGCCTTCACTCGATGTGGAAGAGTAGTCCGATGAATCGCTACCACTTGACCGCCCGGTCTTGCTAGCAGAGCCAGTTGTTCCGGAGGACAAGCTGTCGTCATCATCACCATCATCAGCATCGTCATCCGCGCCGACCTCCTCAGCGGCTTCACCACTTCTATCACCTCCTTGATGGAGTACGATCTCCCTGCCCGCGTCGGCTTCAGCCTCTTCGCCTACCTTGGCTTTTCCCTTCTGCCTTCGGCTGATCTCATCGAGCTGAACCTTCAGGGCAGGGAAGAGGTCGGAGAAGGTTGTACCCCCGAACCCTTCGCACAGACCGCCCCGGTCTTCCATAAGGCCCAAAGCTTTGTTGATCCCTTGGGCCACGTGAGGCAACACCTCGTCTTGGAAGGCCGGGTTGGTCATCTCATATTGTTTCTGCAAAAAAGAAAAAAGAAACATAATAAATCAGGTCGCTCGGTCTGAATAAAAGAAGCCACGTCATCGTTTGTCAAACTCACCGCCACGACTTCTTGAAGCCGCGCGTTCTCTTCTTGAAGCCGCGCATTCTCCGCGACCTGCTCCTCGTATTTCTTCTCCAGAAGTTTCTGGACAGAAAACAGCCGCCTGTGCGACAAGGCCATGAAGTGATTGGCCGCGAACCCCCATGCGCCGGCTTGCGCCGCTAGCCGGGGAAGCTCTTCTTCCGGGGTCTTCCTCAGCTTCTTAAAAGTCTTTCGGCCATACATAGCGACCCCGGCAGCTAGCGCATGGCGGTTAATTTTGTCGCTCCCCCATGCGGGAAGTGCAGTGGACACCCGGATGCGGCTCCCATCCCTATGCCAGAGGACAGTCGGGTTGCCCTGCAGGTCGGGCGGGTTTCCGCAGGAACGAAGGAGCTCATATTCATCAGAGGACGTCGGGCCCTCTTCCTCTGATGATGGCAACCTGTTTCGCCGCTACCTTTTCTCCCTCTGGGTCAAAACCGGGACGGCCGGAGTGACCGGCTTGTTCGTGGGGACGATGCGGGCAGCTGCAAGGTAAAATAAGAAGTGTAAGGAAAGCAGTCCGCGCGGTCATATGCAAGCGGTCTAGAAGAACTTACTGTGCTCGGGGAGGACATCCTCTAGCTCTGAGAACAGCGGGATGTAATGATTGATGTCCAACCGCTCGTTCTCAAGGAAAGTGAAGGTGTCCTTCTCGATCTGTCCAACCTGAGGGATCTGGAAGGCCTCTTCCCCCCGAACTTGCGGGTTGGTTTGCAACAGCCCGAAGTTGCCTTCGAGCATCACGAACCGCTCCGACCAGTCCGAGACCTTGTTCGCCAGATTGACAATTTTCAGTCCGTGGCATCCAAAGTAGAGATGCCCCCTGAAAGTTGAAGTCCCCACGGCGGAAACAGCCCGCACCGAGACAAACTTCCTGAAAAGGTCAAGAGAAAAACTGGTTCGCTCGAACCGGAGGTAAGATATGAAACTATATATGGAGGCGATGGAGTTCGGTGGAAGTTGGCCGGGTACAACCCCGTAATGGTCGAAGATGGCTATGACTTCAAGTGGCAGCGGAAATTTGAAGCCATATTCGAAGTGGTCGACCGGGACGGCTATTTGGTGCGGATTGGAAGAGTTAATCCGCTCGTCGCGCAAAGGGAGCCGCGCGAGCAGGTTACTCCCTGCCATGTGTTTCGCAATAAATTCGTCCAGTTCGCTCTGGGTGAGTCGGCACTCTGGGTGGTCCGCCGAATGAAAAGCTAAGGCCGCATCCGCTCGAACGGCTTTAACCTTAACAGGCCGATGCGACATGTTCTTAGATCGCGCCATCCGGAAATCGTAAAAATGATTTCGAAGAGTCCCTACTTATAGATTTTTACGATCTGCAAATAGTAAAATTATGCTACGGCTATACATTTCTAACCGCGCGGTCAATTGCCTGCATGGTTATACTCACCAGAAAAACAGAAGAAGCAAAGGAAATAAAAGCAAGCACACAACACAGATCGTGCGACCTGAAATCAGTTCGGATGAGGCACAAAAGAGATACAACACAAACACAGCGGCTAAAATAAGAACCCGCACGGGTTATTCAAATAAAAGATAAGATAAAAAGAAGCATTATTCAAATAGAGGCCGAATCAACAAGCCGCATTTACAATACAAATTGTTCTCAAAAGCCGATCACGGCTGACGGTGTTCGGGGGAGACATCTTCTCTGTGAAGTCGCGCGACCTGGTCGCTGGTGGTGTTCAAAAGGGAATAAATCTGGCTGGTATGATAATGGAGATGGTTGATTGTGCTGTGAAGCCGCCCGACATCCCTTTCAACCCGCGTAGCGGGAATCATGCGAGGGGTTGCGGTGGCCTCGTCAATCATAGGATCAGCCGCCCGAACCGGGGGAGGGTTTGAGCCCGCCCCAACAGTTGGGCGGCTAACAATCTACATCCCATCATTCATACCTCGCCGGCCCGCAGCGACTTCCCTGGTTAACCGCAGGAATTTGTCTTGGTAGTATTTCGAGTCTTCCTCGAACTTAGCCGATATTCTCTTCTCCTTCTCGAGCTGAGCGGTCAGAATGGCGACTTGCGCCACCCTTGCTCTCTTCTCGGCCTCCACCGTAGCTCGCGCGGCCTCAAGCTGAGCCTTCAGCGTCTCTTCAGTCTTCCCCCTCGCCTTTCTCTCGGCCTCCAGAGCAATCCGAGTACTGGTCTCCCGGTCTTCCACCTCCTTCAAGCGGGCCCTCAGATTTACCAGATCCTCCTCAAGACGATCGAACAGTTGCGGCCCTTCTTGCGAAGTCGTCACACAGGTTGATATTGGGGGGACTAATGGAGGCAGGCTAGCCTCAAGGTCGCCCGGCTTCACAATCTGTTCCTCGCTATCTGCAAAGGGCCGCTCGGGTTATAAGAAGCAGGAGCATACAACGCCATAAAAATACAAAATGAACATAAATATAAGATCAATGTCTGGGCGCACAGGCCGCTTAGACCGTTCCGGGACCATCTTCCGACGTTGCTCACGCCAGAGTCTCTCCATTTTCTGCCTAGCGGAAGGGAACCGGGCCGCTAAAGGAAAGGAGCTCGGCGGCGGGGTCAGTAATTTGTTATGACGAGGCCGGGGGATGAAGAAGCGGACAGCTTTATAATCCGTGGGATTCTTACCTGGTACGAAAGGATCAGGCCGCAGCGGCTTGTCCGAAACCCGCTCCGCTCCTTCCTTCTTCGCCATCATTATCTCCTCACCGGTCATCACCGAGGGGACCTCCGCCTGCACTTTCAGCACTTTTCCGAGTTCCCTCGCTCTTTTTTCGACCTCCAGGGCGGTCCGGGCAGCAGCTTCTCGCTCTTCGACCTCCAGAGCGGTCCGAGCAGCAGCTTCTTGCTCTTCGACCTCCAGAGCGGTCCGGGCAGCAGCTTCCCGCTCTTCGACCGCCGCCCGAGCGGTCTCCTCAGGATGGGCTGTGTTGTCTGTGGTGGAAACAGCTCGCTTTGAAGACATCGGGCTGTCAAGAAGCTTATCTCGCCCCATCAGCTCGTCCATATCCTGAAAGATCCCATTAAGTGATAAGCTACTCGCCGAGTCCGGAGGCAGGTCGCCCGGTTTCGCATCAGGGGTAGCAGGCGAGTCATTTACCTTAGCGGCTGGAGGGGTCGCTAGGCCAAGCTCTTCTTTTAACCGCGAATTGGTCTGGAGGAGGGATTCGGCCGGTTTCTTAAAGGCCGACCTTTCCTTGGAGGCTAGCTTCTTGACCCTCTTGGTTATTCGCTCGGTCACTGACTCGGTCTTCTTCCTCTTCCTCTCTTTCTTACCCGGAACTGGGCTAACCTCATTGGGGGGACTGGGGTAGTCATCCACGAACAAAGGGGCACTCAGCTCGCCCGGCCTCCTCCCCCAAGTCTCGAACTAGCAAATGGGGGTTCCCGGACGGGGTGATTTCCATGTCAAACGAGTCGGCCTCGCCGACCTTCTTCGGAGGGCAATTGGAGTCAGCTTTTCCAGAAGGGGCGGCCTCCTCTTTGTTCAGCAGGCTAGCGGCCGGTTGGCCAAGATCGCTGGGGGGAGGCCCCGAACTGTCCGCTGCGGGCCCCGTAGGAGTCTTGGGGATTGCCGAGCCTACTACGGACTTGGAATTGTCCGCCGCGGCTTTCTCAGCCCTTTTCCTCTTTTTTCGGTCTTTCCGGTCCTGTTGTTCCTTTTCCTTCTGCGATCTCTCAGTCAAATCACGCCTTTTACCTTCCCCCTTTTTCTGATCTCCGGCGGGATCCACACGGTCTAACACGGCGTCCAAGAAGTCCATGATCGAAGAATTACCCGTCTTAAAAATTCCAACCGCAGCTGGCGAGCAATATCCCGAGATTTCAGAAAAAACTCTGCAGAGTGAGTTCTCTGGCTCTCTTATAGAATTCAGGGCAAGTCGGAGCGGTCTCCCGGTTAAAGTTTATATTTTCGAAATCCTCTTGAGATTTGAAAATATGCGGGGATTATGTTTACCCGGAAAACCGCTTCTCGGGTTTGATCACTCTCGGACCGGGCGAACTGCCGGGTCAGGCCGCTGAGTTCCAGGATCGGTAGCTCTCAGCTCAGGGTAAACCAGACCGGGTGGTCCGAGGTCAGTTTCGGACCGCCCCCAAGAGTGAAAGTCGCCAAAGGCCAAAATAAGAAGGCTATCCGCGGTCTCAGGAAGGAGGCCGCGCGGGTAGTGCTACAGAGATTCAAGATTCAAACCCAGAAGAGCAAGCCGCAGTTTCAGCTCGGGAATTACTTGGGTTATCTTCTGAAGAGCGGCCAAGCTATGTCCAGAAGGCAGACCGCGGTCTCAAGCCAGAGGCCGCCCGGTCTGAATCATTGACTTGGTCCCGGTATCTTCAGCCTCAGGCCAGACAGGTCGGAAGAGCAAGCCGCCAAGCCGCGCGGCTTCTTTCTTTTTTCTTCTTTATGCATCCCGTCACCGCCTGCCCGTTTCTCCTGTACCCGGGCAGGCGGTTATTTTATCCCTGCCCATTCGGGCAGGCCCCCAAGCCTATAAATAGGGGGCGGCACTGTTCATAAGGGACGCAGACTCGAATCCAGGAGCTCGCTTGTTTGGGCTGCGGTCTCGAGTTTCACGTCTTGCGGACTGTCTGACCGGCCGGCTTCTCTTTTTCTGCACTTGCAGCCCGCTGTAATCACTTTTCTTTAATCAAAAGGAAAGCCCGTCGCAGGAGTGGCATTTGCCGCGGCGGGCGAAGTCTTGCCTTGACCGCTGCTAGCGGTCTCATCTTTCTACACAAAAAGTAACCGGCAACCCGCAGCCTCCGGTTTCCCTCGGAGGTGCATTCTCGGACCCAACACAAGAGGAAACCGCTTTCATCGAATTTTCCTCGCTTACAAGCCGCGGAAGTTTGAATTGAATTCAGGCGGACAGGTCACCTTGTTAGCTCGGTATCGAACTTTCGGCGTTGTTCTCTCCACGATCTCTCACTTTGCCTCCGCTTAGCAGCAGAAAGTTGAGCAGCGGAGGGAAAGAAGCTGGGCGACGGGTTCAACAACGAAGCGCGCGACTTGTTTCGAGGCCTCGGCATGAAAAAACGAACGGAGTGGTAGTCCGCTCCCCTTTTACCTTGCAGCAAAAGATTGGGTTGCGGCGGGGGCGGCCTGGCAAGTTGATCTCTTACTCGCTCCGCTTTCACCTGCATAAACCGCAGACCAGCCATCACGGTATCTTCAGGTACCGGTATGGTTCTTTCAGTCGCGACCTCAGGAAGGATGGCCTCCTTAAGGCTGGTCGCATCCTCAGACAGGGCGGATCCCTTCTCTCCTGGCGGGTTGGCAGCCTGCAGTTCGGAAGAAGTTCTCAGTTGTTCATCTTGCTTCTGAAAAGAATCAAAATCCTTGAGGAGGTCGCTTACGGAAATACTATGAGCATCAATTGGAACATGGTCGTTCGGCTGGGGGCAAGGAGTAATCAAGCCTTCCGAAACTTCATTCTTGCGCGACTTGCCTTGCAGGCTGTCCGCTCGCGGCCTCCCAGATGCTGCCTTATTCTTGGCCTTCAGCTTCTTCATCTTCTTGAGAAGTCTGTCCGCAGCGAACTCCTCCTTCTTTCTCTTTTTTGACTTCAGGACAGTTGGTTTGTCCGGGCTGTCCTCGACGTTAATAACTGGAGCTTCCAGACCGGTCGGCTTGGGGGAGTCAACTGCCTCTCCCCCTTCATCCCTAATTTTTAGATGAAAATCCCCAAATGGGGTGACCTCCAACATGAAAGACTCATCCCCATCGCCTTTCTGGGAAGCAGCCTCCAAGTCTGTCTTACCCGGCGGAGAAGGCGGGCAGTTTCCTTTGTCAGAGAAGGTCGGGGGGTCAGCTGGTGGCGGGTTCAGACGGCACGCCTCATTTTCAGTCAACGGGACGACTGTTTGCTCAGGAGGCAGTTCGGTCGGCTTGTTCTCCACCTGATTAGATGACAAGTCGATTGTCAACTCTGCAGGCAGGTCGGTCGGTTTACTCGTAGAAGCAATTGTTACGGTCTTATCAGGCCGCTTCGTCTTTTTCTTTTTCTTCTCTTTCGAGCGGTCTCTCTCGCGGTTCTTTCCGGACTTCTCAAGAACTTCGAGCTCAACCATCAAGTTCACCATCTTTTTCGGGCTGTTCAACCCGAAAGTCCTAACCGCAATAGGCGAGTAGTGACTCGTGGTAACAATGGAGTTATGCCAGAATCGAAGCTTCTGGAACATTTATAACCAACAGGGTGAAGTCGGCGCGGTCTCCGGCTAGCACTGATATTTTCGAAATCTTCACGGAAATTTAAAAATATGCGGGGATTATGTTTACCCGGGAAACCGCCTCGGAGAGGATTACTCGCAGACCGTGCGGTTTGCGGACCTAAGTCGCCCAGCTCAGGTTAAACAAGCTCCATCGGCACCCGCTAACATAGGCCGGGCGGTCTGTAATAATTCAGGCCGCCTCCAAGAACCAGATGTAATCCAAGCCCAAGTCCAACGGGGCAAGTCGCGGTCTCAAGTCGGAGGTCGCGCGGTTTACTCCATGGAGACAGGCCAAGGTCCAAAGTCAAAGAACAAGTCGCGGTCTCAAGACAGAGCCAGAGCGGGTAGCATTGTCTCCTTGGCCGCATCATCTTTAGCTTCTGGTTAGACAAGTCGGAAGGGCAAGCCGCCAAGCCGCGCGGCTTCTTTCTTTCCTTCTTTGTGTATCCCGTCACCGCCTGCCCGTTTCTCCTGTACCCGGGCAGGCGGTTATTTTATCCCTGCCCGCTCGGGCAGGCCCCCAAGCCTATAAATAGGGGGCGACACTGTTCCCAAGGCACACACACTCGAATCTAGGAGCTCGCTTGTTTGAGCTGCGGACTCGAGTTTCTCGTCTTGCGGACTGTCTGACCGGCCGGCTTCTCTTTTCCTGCACTTGTAACCCGCTGTAACCACTTCTTTCTAATCAAAGGAAAGCCCGTCGCAGGAGTGGCATTTGCCGCGGCGGGCAAAGTCTGGCCTTGACCGCTGCTAGCGGTCTCATTCTTCTACACAAAAAGTAACCGGCAACCCGCAGCCTCCGGTTTCCCTCGGAGGTGCGATCTCGGACTCAACAGTTATATCCTACCCTCCATTAGATGTAGGGCTCTGAGCTCATTCTAAAAAGGTATTGTGGGCAAAAATTGGGCAACTAGAGCAAGAGTCCTGTCTGTTTGGAGTTTATGTGTCATTTAGAGCTAAATCACACATTACCACTGCAACCCACTGTAGATCAACCACTAAATGAACTAGAATGGGTATAAATTGTTGTCCATTGGATGTACGGCTCCGATCTCATTCCGAAAAAATGTTGTGGGCAAAAATCTGACAACCAGATCAAAGTTATGGATGTTTGAAGTTTAGGTGTCAATTGGAGCAAAATCCCTCATTTCCACTATAATCCACTATCCGTCGACCACTAAATGAAGACGATCGAGTAAATCCTTTTCTCCATAGGATATATGGCTCTGAGCTTATTCCGAAATGGTCTTTTGGGCAAAATCCAGTCAACCAGATCAAAAATTATAGTTGTTTGAAGTTTAGGTGTCAGTTGGAGCAAAATCACACATGACCACTGCAACTCAATGTATATCGACCACTAAATGAACTAGATTGTGTAAAACTTGCTCTCAATTGAATGTATGGCTCAGATCTCATTTCGAAGAGGTTTTCTGGGCAAAAATCAGACAACCTAATCAAAATTTATGGCTGTTTCAAGTTTAGGTGTCATTTGGAGCTAAATTTCGCATTACCAGTGCAACCCACTATATATCGACAACTAAATGAACTGCAATGGATAAAACGTGTGCTTCAATGAATGTAGGGCTCCGAGATCATTCCTAAAAGGTGTTGTGGGGGTAAAATCAGAAAACCGGATCAAAAGTTATTGATGTTTAAAGTTTGAGCATCATTTGGAGCTAAATCTCTCACTCTCACCACCAACCGCATCAAAAATTCTTTTATTTTGAAATTTATGTGTCATTTGGAGCTAAATATCGCATTACCACTACAACCCACTTTATATCGACCTCTAAATGAGCTTGAATGAGTTAAAATTGTTCTTCATTGGATTTAGGGCTCCGATCTCATTCCGAAAAGGTATTGTTGGCGAAAATCAGACAACCAGATCAAAAGTTACGCATGTTTGAAGTTCAGGTCTCCTTTCGAGCTAAATACCTTATTACCAACCCGGTGTATATTGACCACTGAACAAACTGGAATGGGTAAAATTTGTTCTCCATTGGATGTAAGGCTCCGAGCTCATTCCAAAAAGATGTTGTGCGTAAAAATCGGACAACCAGATCAAAAGTTATGGCTGTTACAGTTTATGTGTCAAGAGGAGCTAAATCCCTCATTACCATTGCAACCATTTGTATATTGACCACTAAAATGAGTTGGAATGGTGTCAAATTGTGCTCCATTGGATATATGCCTCAGAGCATATTCCAAAAAGGTGTTGTGGGCAAAAATCAACATACAAATCAAAAGTTATGGCTGTTAGAAGTTTAGGTGTCATTTGGAGCTATATTTCGCATTACCGCTACAACCCTCTATATATCGACAACTCTATGAACTGGAATGGGTAAGACTTGTGCTCCAATGAATTTAGTACTCCGAGATAATTTCGCAATGGTGTTGTTGGATAAAATCAGACAACCGCATCAAAAGTTGTTGCTGTTTAAAGTTTGAGTGTCATTTGGAGCTAAATCTCTCATTTTCACTACAACCCGCATTAAAAATTCTGTCATTTTGAAGTGTATGTGTCATTTGGAGCTCAATCTCGTATTACCACTACAACTCACAGTATATCGACCTCTAAATGGGCTGGAATGGGTTTAAATTGTTCTTCATTGGATTTAGGGCTCCGATCTCATTCTAAAAAGGTATTGTGGGCAAAAATTGGGCGCAAAAATCGAACAGCCGGATCAAAAGTTATGGCTGCTTGAAGTTTAGGTGTAATTTGGAGTCAAATCCCGCATTACCACTGGAAGCCTTTCGAACAATAAACAAATATGAATTGTTATATCCTACCCTCCATTAGATGTAGGGCTCTGAGCTCATTCTAAAAAGGTATTGTGGGCAAAAATTGGGCAACTAGAGCAAGAGTTCTGTCTGTTTGGAGTTTATGTGTCATTTGGAGCTAAATCCCACAATACCACTGCAACCCACTGTAGATCAACAACTAAACGAACTAGAATGGGTATAAATTGTTATCCATTGGATATAGTTCTCCGATCTCATTCCAAAAAAATTTTGTGGGCAAAAATCTGACAACCGGATCAAAATTATGGATGTTTGAAGTTTAGGTGTCAATTGGAGCAAAATCCCTCATTTCCACTATAATCCACTATCCGTCGACCACTAAATGAAGACGATCGAGTAAATCCTTTTCTCCATAGGATGTATGGCTCTGAGCTCATTCTGAAAAGGTCTTTTGGGCAAAATCCGGACAAACAGATCAAAAATTATAGCTGTTTGAAGTTTAGGTGTTAGTTGGAGCTAAATCCCACTTGACCACTGCAACTCAATGTATATCGACCACTAAATGAATTAGATTGAGTAAAACTTGCTCTCCATTGAATGTATGGCTCAGAGCTCATTTCGAAGAGGTTTTCTGGGCAAAAATCAGACAACCTGATCAAAATTTATGGCTGTTTCAAGTTTAGGTGTCATTTGGAGCTAAATTTCGCATTACCAGTGCAACCAACTATATATCGACAACTAAATGAACTGCAATGGGAAAAACTTGTGCTTCAATGAATGTAGGGCTCCGAGCTCATTCCTAAAAGGTGTTGTGGGGGTCAAATCAGAAAACCGGATCAAAAGTTATTGATGTTTAAAGTTTGAGCGTCATTTGGAGCTAAATCTCTCACTCTCACTACCAACCGCATCAAAAATTCTTTCATTTTGAAATTTATGTGTCATTTGGAGCTAAATATCGCATTACCACTACAACCCACTTTATTTCGACCTCTAAACGAGCTTGAATGGGTTAAAATTGTTTTCCATTGGATTTAGGGCTCCGATATCATTCTGAAAAGGTATTGTGAGCGAAAATCAGACAACCGGATCAAAAGTTACGCATGTTTGAAGTTTTAGTCTCCTTTCGAGCTGAATACCTTATTACCGACCCAGTGTATATTGACCACTAAACAAACTGGAATGGGTAAAATTTGTTCTCCATTGGATGTAGGGCTCCGAGCTCATTCCAAAAAAATGTTGTGCGTAAAAATTGAACAACCAGATCAAAAGTTATGGCTGTTATAGTTTATTTGTCAAGAGGAGCTAAATCCCTCATTACCATTTCAACCATTTGTATATTGACCACTAAAATGAGATGGAATGGTGTAAATTTGTGCTCCATTGGATGTATGCCTCAGAGCATATTCCGAAAAGGTGTTGTGGGCAAAAATCAAACATACAAATCAAAAGTTATGGCTGTTAGAAGTTTAGGTGTCATTTGGAGCTATATTTCGCATTACCGCTGCAACCCGCTATATATCGACAACTGAATGAACTAGAATGGGTAAAACTTGTGCTCCAATGAATGTAGTGCTCCGAGCTCATTTCGCAAAGGTGTTGTGGGATAAAATCAGACAACCGCATCAAAAGTTGTTGTTGTTTAAAGTTTGAGTGTCATTTGAAGCTAAATCTCTCATTTTCACTACAACCCGCATTAAAAATTCTGTCATTTTGAAGTGTATGTGTCATTTGCAGCTAAATCTCGTATTACCACTACAACTCACTGTATATCGACCTCTAAACAGGCTGGAATGGGTTTAAATTGTTCTCCATTGGATTTAGGGCTCCGATCTCATTCTGAAAAGATATTGTGGGCAAAATCAGACAACCCGAAAGGCTTTGTCTTATTCTCAAATGGGTAAATCTTATTCTCTGTTGGATGGAGAATACGAGCTCTTTTCTGAAAAAGTATTGTGCGCAAAAATCGAACTGTCGGCTCAAAAGTTACGGCTGCTTGAAGTTTAGGTATAATTTGGAGCCAAATCCCGCATTACCACTGGAAGCCTTTCGAACAATAAACAAATATGAATTGTTATATCCTACCCTCCATTAGATGTAGGGCTCTGAGCTCATTCTAAAAAGGTATTGTGGGCAAAAATTGGGCAACTAGAGCAAGAGTTCTGTCTGTTTGGAGTTTATATGTCATTTAGAGCTAAATCCTACATTACCACTGCAACCCACTGTAAATCAACAACTAAACGAACTAGAATGGGTATAAATTGTTGTCCATTGGATATACGGCTGTGATCTCATTCTGAAAAAATGTTGTGGGAAAAAATCTGACAACCGGATCAAAGTTATGGATGTTTGAAGTTTAGGTGTCAATTGGAGCAAAATCCCTCATTTCCACTTTAATCCACTATCCGTTGAACACTAAATGAAGACGATCGAGTAAATCCTTTTCTCCATAGGATGTATGGCTCTGAGTTCATTCCGAAAAGGTCTATTCGGCAAAATCCGGACAACCAGATCAATAATTATAGTTGTTTGAAGTTTAGGTGTCAGTTGGAGCTAAATCCCACATGACCAATGCAACTCAATGTATATCGACCACTAAATGAACTAGATTATCTAAAACTTGCTCTCCATTGAATGTATGGCTCAGAGCTCATTTCGAAGAGATTTTTTGGGCAAAAATCAGACAACCTGATCAAAATTTATGGCTGTTTCAAGTTTAGGTCTCATTTGGAGCTAAATTTCGCATTAACAGTGCAACCCGCTATATATCGACAACTAAATGAACTGTAATAGGTAAAACTTGTGCTTCAATGAATGTAGGGCTCCGAGCTCATTACTAAAAGTTGTTGTGGGGGGTAAAATCAGAAAATTGGATCAAAAGTTATTGATGTTTAAAGTTTGAGCGTTATTTGGAGCTAAATCTCTCACTCTCACTACCAACCGCATCAAAAATTCTTTCATTTTGAAATTTGTGTCATTTGGAGCTAAATGTCACATTACCACTACAACCCAGTTTATATCGACCTCTAAACGAGCTTGAATGGGTTAAAATTGTTCTCCATTGGATTTAGGGCTCCGATCTCATTCCGAAAAGGTATTGTGGGCGAAAATCAGACAACCGGATCAAAAGTTACGCATGTTTGAAGTTTAGGTCTCCTTTTGAGCTAAATACCTTATTACCAACCCAGTGTACATTGACTACTAAACAAACTGGAATGAGTAAAATTTGTTCTCCATTGGATGTAGGGCTCCGAGCTCATTCCAAAAAGATGTTGGCTGTTATAGTTTGTGTCAAGAGGAGCTAAATCCCTCATTACCATTCCAACCATTTGTATATTGACCACTAAGATGAGCTGGAATGGTGTAAAATTGTGTTCCATTGGATGTATGCCTCAGAGCATATTCTGAAAAGGTGTTGTGGGCAAAAATCAAACATCCCAAATCAAAGTTATGGCTGTTAGAAGTTTAGGTGTCATTTGGAGCTATATTTCGCATTACCGCTACAACCCGCTATATATCGACAACTGAATGAACTGGAATTGGTAAAACTTGTGCTCCAATGAATGTAGTGCTCCGAGCTCTTTTCGCAAAGGTGTTGTGGGATAAAATCAGACAACCGCATCAAAAGTTGTTGTTGTTTAAAGTTTGAGTATCATTTGGAGCTAAATCTCTCATTTTCACTACAACCTGCATTAAAGTTCTGTCATTTTGAAGTGTATGTGTCATTTGGAGCTAAATCTTGTATTACCACTACAACTCACTGTATATCGACCTCTAAACGGGTTGGAATGGGTTTAAATTGTTCTCCATTAGATTTAGGGCTCCGATCTCATTCCGAAAGGTATTGTCTTATTCTCGAATGGGTAAATCTTATTCTCTGTTGGATGGAGAATACGAGATCTTTTCTGAAAAAGTATTGTGTGCAAAAATCGAACAGCCAGATCAAAAGTTATGGCTGCTTGAAGTTTAGGTGTAATTTGGAGCCAAATCCCGCATTACCACAGGAAGCCTTTCAAACAATAAACAAATATGAATTGTTATATCCTACCCTCCATTAGATATAGGGCTCTGAGCTCATTCTAAAAAGGTATTGTGGGCAAAAATTGGGCAACTAGAGCAAGAGTTCTGTCTGTTTGGAGTTTATGTGTCATTTAGAGCTAAATCCCACATTACCACTGCAACCCACTGTAGATCAACCACTAAACGAACTAGAATGGGTATAAATTATTGTCCATTGGATGTACGGCTCCGATCCAATTCCGAAAAAATGTTGTGGGCAAAAATCTGACAACCGGATCAAAGTTATGGATGTTTGAAGTTTAGGTTTCAATTGAAGCAAAATCCCTCATTTCCACTATAATCCACTATCCGTCGACCACTAAATGAAGACGATCGAGTAAATCCTTTTCTCCATAGGATGTATGCCTCTGAGCTCATTCCGAAATGGTCTTTTGGGCAAAATCCAGACAACCAGATCTTTAATTATAGTTGTTTGAAGTTTAGGTGTCAGTTGGAGCTAAATCTCACATGACCACTGCAACTCAATGTATATCGACCACTAAATGAACTAGATTGTGTAAAACTTCCTCTCCATTGAATGTATGGCTCAGAGCACATTTCGAAGAGGTTTTCTGGGCAAACATTAGACAACTTGATCAAAATTTATGGCTGTTTCAAGTTTAGGTGTCATTTGGAGTTAAATTTCGCATTACCAGTGCAACCCGCTATATATTGACAACTAAATGAACTGCAATGCGTAAAACTTGTGCTTCAATGAATGTAGGGCTCCGAGCTCATTCCTAAAAGGTGTTGTGGGGGTAAAATCAAAAAACTGGATCAAAAGTTATTGATGTTTAAAGTTTGAGCATCATTTGGAGCTAAATCTCTCACCCTCACTACAACTACATCAAAAATTCTTTTATTTTGAAATTTATGTGTCATTTGGAGTTAAATGTCGCATTACCACTACAACCCACTTTATATCGACCTCTAAACGAGCTTGAATTGTTAAAATTGTTCTTCATTGGATTTAGGGCTCCGATCTCATTCCGAAAAGGTATTGAGGGCGAAAATCAGACAACCGGATCAAAAGTTACGTATGTTTGAAGTTCAGGTCTCCTTTCGAGCTAAATACCTTATTACCAACCCGGTGTATATTGACAACTAAACAAACAAGAATGGATAAAATTTGTTCTCCATTGGATATAGGGCTCCGAGCTCATTCCAAAAGGATGTTGTGCGTAAAAATCGGACAACCAGATCAAAAGTTATGGTTGTTACAGTTTATGTGTCAAGAGGAGCTAAATCCCTCATTACCATTGCAACCATTTGTATATTGACCACTAAAATGAGCTGGAATGGTGTAAAATTGTGCTCCATTGGATGTATGCCTCAGAGCATATTCCGAAAAGGTGTTGTGGGCAAAAATCAAACATACAAATCAAAGGTTATGGCCGTTAGAAGTTTAGGTGTCATTTGGGGCTATATTTCGCATTACCGCTACAACCCGCTATATATCGACAACTGAATGAACTGGAATGGGTAAAACTTGTGCTCCAATGAATGTAGTGCTCCTAGCTCATTTCGCAAAGGTGTTGTGGGAAAAAATCAGACAACCGCATCAAAAGTTGTTGCTGTTTAAAGTTTGAGTGTCATTTGGAGCTAAATCTCTCATTTTCACTACAACCCGCATTAAAAATTCTGTCATTTTGAAGTGTATGTGTCATTTGGAGCTCAATCTCGTATTACCACTACAACTCACTATATATCGACCTCTAAACGGGCAGGAATGGGTTTAAATTGTTCTCTATCGGATTTAGGGCTCCGATCTCATTTTGAAAAGGTATTGTGGGCGAAAATTAGACTACCCGAAAGGTGTTATCTTATTCTTGAATGGGTAAATCTGATTCTCTGTTGGATGGAGAATACGAGCTATTTTCTGAAAAAGTATTGTGAGCAAAAATTGAATAGCCGGATCAAAAGTTATGGCTGCTTGAAGTTTAGGTGTAATTTGGAGTCAAATCCCGCATTACCACTGGAAGCCTTTCGAATAATAAACAAATATGAATTGTTATATCCTACCCTCCATTAGATGTAGGGCTCTGAGCTCATTCTAAAAAGGTATTATGGGCAAAAATTGGGCAACTAGAGCAAGAGTTCTGTCTGTTTAGTGTTTATGTGTCATTTGGAGCTAAATCCCACATTTCCACTGCAACCCACTGTAGATCAACCACTAAACAAACTAGAATGGGTATAAATTGTTATCCATTGGATGTAGGTCTCCGATCTCATTCCAAAAAAATGTTGTTGAGGCTGAGATCGCTCCTCCGAAGGAAACCGGAGGCTGCGGGTTGTCGGTTACTTTTTAAGTAGAAAAAAGGGGAGACCGCTGGCAGCGGTCAAAACCGGACTTCGCCCGCCGCGGCGAATGCCACTCTTGCGACGGGCTTTCCTTTGATTACAAAAAGAGGTTACAGCGGGCTGCAAGTGCAGGAAAAAAGAAGCCGGCCGGTCAGACAGTCCGCAAGACGGGAAACTTGAGTCCGCAGCTCAAACAAGCGAGCTCCAAGATTCAAGTGTGCGTGTCTTGTGAACAGTGCCGCCCCCTATTTATAGGCTTGGGGGCCTGCCCGAGCGGGCAGGGATAAAATAACCGCCTGCCCGGGTACAGGAGAAACGGGCAGGCGGTGACGGGATACACAAAAAGGAGAAGTAAATAAGCCGCGCGACTTGGCGGCTTGCCCTTCCGACTTGTCTGACCAGTAGCTAGAGATGAGGAGGCCAAGGCGATGAGACTACCCGCTCGGGCTCTGCTATGAAACCGCGGCTTGTTCTTCGACTTTGGACCTTGGCTGCCTCTATTGCATAGGCCGCGCGACTTCCGACTTGAGACCGCGGCTTGTCCTGTTGGACTTGGGCTCTGATTACCTTTAGTACTTGGAGGCGGCCTGAGTTGTCACAGATCGCCCGGCCTGTGCTAGCCGGAGTCGATAGACCTCGTTTGACCTGAACCGGGCGACTTAGACCCGCAAACCGCGCGGTCTGGGAGTAACCCTCCTGAAGCGGTTTCCCGGGTAAACATAATCCCCGCATATTTTTAAATTTCCGTGAAGATTTCGAAAATATCAGTGCTAGCCGGAGATCGCGCCGACTTCTCCCTGCTGGTTATAAATGCTCCAGAAGCTTCGACTCTGGCATAACTCTATTGTTACCACGAGTCACTATTCGCCTGTTGCGGTTAGAACTTTCGGTTTGCTCAACTCGAGAAAGATGGTGAACCTGATGGCTGAACTCGAGCTTCTTGAGAAGTCCGGAAAGAACCGTGATAGAGACCGCTCGAAAGAGAAGAAGAAGAAGAAGAAGACGAAGCGGCCTGATAAGACGGTAACAATTGCCTTTACGAATAAACCGACCGACCTGCCTGTAGGTGTAACAATTGCTTTATCATCTAAACAGGAGGATAGACCGACCGAACTGCTCCCTGAGCCAGCAGTTGTTCCGCCGACTAAGGATGGAGCGGGCAGCTCGAACCCGCCCCCAATCTTCTCTGTCCAGGGAAACAACCCGCCTTCTCCGCCGGGTAGGACAGACCTGGAAGCTGCTTCCTCGAAAGGCGACGGGGATGAGTCCTTCAAGATGGAAGTTACCCCGTCAGGGGTCTTTCATTTGAAGATAAGGGATGAAGCGGGAGAAGCAGTTGACTCCCCCAAGCCGGACGGTCTGGAGTCTCCCATAATCAATGTTGAGGACAGCCCGGACAAGCCAACTGTCCCGAAGTCGAAGAAAAGGAAGATGGAGGAGTCCGCTGCGGACAGGCTCCTCCAAAAAATGAAGAGGCTTAAGTCCAAGAATAAGGCGGCCTCTGGTAAATCGAGAGCGGTCAGGCTGCAGGGCAAATCGCGTGAGAATGAGGTCTCGGAAGGCCTGGCCACTCCCTCCCCTCAGCCGAACGACCAGGCTCTGGTTGATGCGCATAGTATTTCTGTGAGCGACCTTCTCAAAGACTTTGATTCTTTTCAGAAACAGGATGACCAGCTGGGAGCTTCCGCCGAACTGCAGGCTGCCAACCTGCCAGGGGAAAAAAGATCCGCTCTGTCCGAGGATGCGACTAGCCTTAAGGAGACCATCCTCCCTAAGGTCGCGGCTGCAGAATCCATACCGGCCTCTGTCGATCCCGTGATTGCCGGTCTGCGATTTATGCAGGTGAAGGCGGAGCGGGTAAGAGATCAACCCGCCAGGCCGCCCCCGCCGCAGCCCAACCTCTCGCTTCAAGGTAAAAAGGCAGCGGATTTCCATTCCGTTCGTTTTTTCATGCCGCGACCTCGAAACAAGTCGCGCGCTGCGTTATTGAATCCATCGCCTAGCTTCTTTCCCTCCGCTACTCAATTCTCTGCTGCTAAGCGGAGGCAAAGTGAAAGATCGTGGAGAGAACAACGCAGGAAATTCGATACCGAGCTAACAAGGCGACCTGTCCGCCCGAGTTCAATTCAAACCGCCGTGGCTTGTAAGCGAGGAAAATTTAATGAAAACGGTTTCATGTTGAGCAATTTTTGATTGTTTCTCTTTTTGCAGATGATCGTGATTCCATCCCGGAGTCGGGCGAACTGGTGTCCTACCTTCCTCCCTTTGAACCACCTCTACTGCGCTCCTCTCTCCCGGATACTCGGATGGAGACCGAGATGTCCCGGCTTCAGAAGAATCTGGAGACGCTTGCCAAGCAGCTGAGGGCAGTGGAGGAGAGGGAGAAAGTCGCGCATGATGAGAAAGCCGCGATTCGGGTAGAGCTGGAAACCGAGCGGAGAGAGCGCCGGGAGAAAGAGAAGGAGCAGCAGGACCAGGTGGCAGCGCTGACCGCCCGGATTGATCGCGGGAAGAAGGAAGTCCGCAAGCTCGAAGATGACTGTGCCTACTATAGGGAAAAATACCTGCATCTGGCCAAGGAAGCCGGCGGAAGTCGGCGCCCTTTAAACACGATTGATGAAGGCCGGCGAGGGTCAATCCGCCCGGATGCAGGGACGAGCTCGTCTCTTCCTGCAGCCGGGATAATCCGCCCAGTTGCTAGTGTTCATGAGTCCGCAACGAACTTACCTACTCGCACGATTCCTGCGTCGCGAGTGGAGAGAGACGCCGCGCGGATTCATAGCATGATCAACCGCCTTAATCATAATATGAACCAAATGCAGGGGACTGTCCTTCAGATTGGCGATCATGTTGCGCGGCTTCACAGAGAGGACGAACCGAACGATACCCGCCAGTAATGAGCGGTGTTGGGATACAACTTTGTAATATGGTTTCAATTCGGTCCTTTGGATAATTCGCCTGAATCTGACTTTGTGATATTCGACCTGTTTATTCAGGCCGTGCGGCTTCAGTATTTAATTTTACTTTTTTAGCCTTCATGCTGTTGATTGATGCCTGAGTTATTTTTCATAAGCCGCTCGGCTTGCCTTCGTGGCTTTGTAATTCGCTTTTTTCATTTTATGCAATCTATCGCTGACTTTTGTGATGATATATTCGCGCGGGTTGATCATCTAGCCGCGATTTGACCTTTGCTAAGTGCAGATCATCCGTTCTTATAAGTAGCGTCCTTCCGAAGTTCTTCTTACCAGATTTTCGAGATGGGAGCAAAGCGCCAGTCGAAGCGACCTGCGAAGACCCCAGCTACCCGCTCTGAAGCCGCCGTTGCCTTCCACTCTGCTGATCTTGAGGAGTGTCGATTAACGAAAGCCGAATTGGACGAGTTCGTTGAAAAGCATATGGTCGACAGCCCGCTGCTCGCGCGACTTCCGCTCCGTGATGAGCGGATGAACTCGTCCGGTCCAAACCTCATCGCGATCCCAATCGATCACTTCGATTGCGGATTCAAATTCCCGATCCCAGTGGAGCTCGCCATGGTCTTCGACCACTATGGAGTTGTTCCGGGCCAGATTTCTCCCAACTCGATGGCCGGGATATGCAGCTTTACCTCTTACCTTCGATCTGAGAGAGTCCGCTTCTCCATGGATCTCTTCAGGAAGATATTCTCAGTTCGGGCCATCCCGGACTCTGAATCGGACGTCTTCAAAGGCCACCTCTACTTCGGTTGCCGCGGGTTGAAGATGGTCAACCTGGCGAACAAGGTAACTGCCTGGTCGGAGAGGTACCTGATCTTCGAAGGCCGGCTGGGCTTGTTGAACCCGAACCCGCAGGTGCGGCCTGAGGAGGCTTTTCAGCCAGTGCCAATCAGCGAGGTGGAGAAAGGGATCTGTAAGCTCCTCAAGGATGAGCGGCTTAACATAAGCTACTACATCCCTCTGCTTGCCGAACTGGAGAACGTTCGGCTTGAAGATAGTAAGCTTCTCTTTGCCCCCGACTTGAATGCTAACCGCTTGATCTCTTGTGCTGACTCTTCTTGTTTTATAGCCCAAGCCGTGGTTCCTGTTAACAAGCCGGTCAGTCCGTCCGGTCTGGTCCTGACCCAGACGGAGAAAAGAAAGAGGCAAGCCAGGAACAATCCGCTGCCATCTGATGGGGAGGATTCGGGCTCCTTGGGCGACTTCGCCGCCCTCCGATCTTTCAGCAAGGTGAAGGACCTGAAGGGCTGCCCGGTTTTGACCTGGCACCCGAACGGCGACAGCGTCCAGATCTCTACCGCGCTTCCCCACTGGGCGAGCGAGAAGTCGGGTCGGCATGCTGAGGCCGCCAGCATTGGCATGTTCGGCCGGTGGAACTTCAGGAGGCTAAGGAAAGTTCCTGTGGAGGAGCTCGCCAGGGAGGCCGCGCGGGTAGCTGCCGAGAGTTTTACCACAAACGCCTTTATGGGGATGACCCTGAAAAGGTTGATCAGAGATAACAGCCTCCAAGAGAAGGAAATCGCCGAATTAAGAAAGGAGAATGAGCGGTTAAAGGAAGCCGAGTTGGTAAGTTATCACCTGACCAGCTTTAATACCGATGTTCTCAAACCGCCCGGTCTTACCTTACTCTCTTCTTTTGCAGGCTAAATATGATGAGACCGACCCGGTTTATCAGCAAGAACTCTTCCCTCATGTCGCCGAGGGAATTGAAAATGCTTTTAACCGCTTGCGGGAGCTCAAAGGGTTCGCGCCCGGTTTTGAGCATTTCACCTTTTCGGATGCTTATCCGACCTTGCAGAAGAAGCTGGAAAAGATCAGGCGGAAGGCCAAGGGGAAGAACAAGGTTGATGGATCCAGCTCGGAAGAGAGTGAAGATGAGGACGTCGAGGCCGAAGAACCCGAAGCGGCCAAGAGCGGTGAAGGTAGCTCAGAGTCCGAACCCAGCGATTCTGAAGAAGATGCTGGTCGCAAGTCGGGCGAGTTGAGCAGCTCATCCTCGTCGGGCAGCGAAGGCTATTCTCCCGATGTTTCGGTCGACGGCAGCGAACATTCAAGTGCTCCTGCATCTAAGAAACTCAAGTCGCACGATCAATAGATGTATTTTGTTTTTTATTTTGAATAGCCGCCGGCTTGATGTTGTTAGCCGGACGGCTTAAAATACAATGCAAACAGTGGTTTATTGAAATGAAAAGTTTTTACTTATCTGTCCGTCTACCTTCTGCGACTTATTTGTATTTGCTTGTGATTTCTCTGTATTGAACCTTACCAAGCCGTGCGCCTTAGTGTTTAATCTATCCGGTTTGGATAGCGATCTCCCCGAGACTCCGTTAAAGTATCTGAAAAATACTGGCACAGCCCGCTCCTGTTAATCCGCGTCGAATTTATTTGATTCGTTCTGAAGAAGAGCCGTCTTATTTTGAATTTGTACACTCCGGAAACCGGGCGCAATCAAGCCGGGTGGTTGCTACTAGACCCGGCATACTTGCTTTCCGGGATAGAGGGCAAGTCTTCGCGAATGCAATCAGATAACCGATCCAGTATTTTGAAATAACCGAGTCGCGCGACTATAAAGAGAATATCCGATCTCAAGAAGACCAATCGATAGATCGTTCGGTTAGTACTTAATCCGCAAACTGCATATTAAATTTGTACGATTAGCAGGCATAATACTTGTAGTGAAAATTATAACCGTCTTGAACAACAAGCCGCACGAACTTGTGCATTAAATTCGTATGATGAGCAGGCATAATACTTGTAGTGAAAATTATAACCGTCTTGAACAACAAGCCGCACGAACTTGTGCATTAAATTCGTATGATGAGCAGGCATAATACTTGTAGTGAAAATTATTACTGCCTGATTTAAAAGATCCTGTGATTATCCGATCGGATTGAATGGAAACCCGTAAGGATGATAAAATTCATAATCCGGAGGATAAGATCGGCCGATCATGATTATGCTTGCTCCCCTGATATTCAGCTTGATACCTTAACGATACCCAGTTTTATTTCAAGCCGTCCGGTTTGAAAGATTGAGCCGCATGACAACCTTGGAACCTGCTAATTTTGAGACCGCCTGGTTTAATTACCAGACCGCCTGAAAGGCTTGGTATCTGCTTATTTCAAACCGCACGGTTTGATCATCAAGTCATCCGGTTTGTGCTGTATGTATAGGAATCCTGCTTTCTTCTCCAAACGGTCTATAGTGACCATATGGAATGAGATAATCTCTTATAATGTTATAAAGATGACTACAGACTCAGATGACCAAGTGGGCAGGTGGGCCTAGGCGGCGAACATTGCTTTCCTCAAGCGGTCATAAAAGCTGTATAAATAAAGAGAAGAAAGTACAGACCCAGACGACCAAGTGGGCAGGTGGGCCTAGGCGGCGAACATTGCTTTCCTCAAGTGGTCATAAGAGCTGTAAGCGACTCGGCTGCTCTCTTGCCTAGGGTTACAAGCCGAGTTGATCAATTGGGCAGGTGTGGTTGTGCCGCGGGGGCTATACCGACATTGCTTTCCTCAGAGAGATCAACTTAGTTGTGGGTCCCGCCTAGGCATCGCTCGAGAGTACCTTGGAGTATTCGATAGTCACAGACTAAGATGATCAGTTGGGCAGGTGTGGTTATGCCGCGGGGGCTATACCGACATTGCTTTCCTCAGAAGGATCATCACAGCTGTAATTATATCCCCTCGGGGCATGATAGAGCCAACATTCACCTAGACCTCCCTTGATGCAGGGGTGTGTCGGATATCCGCCGGGATCCAAGGTTCTGAAGACCACCGCTCGGGAATTGGCAAGCCACCACTACATGTGTGCGAAAACTCCCCGCTACATACGATCTTTATGGTTTTACGCTAATGACTACAATCCGAGGGAGTTCAAGCAGAACTTGGCGATGTCTCCGCGGTTCAGTGAGTTTGATAGATATGAGAGAGTACAAAGAGGAAAATATCAGACATGGAGAAGTGTCAGTATGGTGCTTTTTTATTAAAATATCTCAAAAAATTGCAGGAATAAAGAGGACATTTCAAGGATAGAACCGTTTGAGGTCGTCGCCACTCCAGGTGCGCGGGATGTCTTCTCCGTCACTTGTTTGGAGGTGATAAGCTCCACTTTTTAGTACCTCCTTGATGATGAAAGGTCCGGCCCAATTCGGATCTAGCTTCCCGACGCTACCCGTTCGGGCCGCTGCATCAACTTTCTTTAACACAAGGTCACCGACCGCAAAATGTTTTACTCTGACATTTTTGTCAAAGTACTTTGCCATCCTTCTTTTGACCTCTTCTTGCCTGATTGTAGCCTCATCCTGAAGTTCTTCGATTAGGTCCAAACTACACTTGAGAGCCTCGTCATTGCATTCTACCCATGCTTCTCCTCCTTCTTTTCCGAACATAACTCTTGGAGTGACCACCTCAAATTCTACAGGAACGACGGCCTCCGAGCCATGAGACAACTTGAATGGTGTCTCCCCTGTGGCTGAGGACGGGGTAGTACGAAGAGTCCAAAGAATGGAAGGAAGCTGATCCGCCCAGTTTCCTTTTTGATTTAGGACTCTTTTCATCAAGAGTTATCGGATTTGCCTGTTTGCTGCTTCCACTTGCCCATTTGTTCTCGGATGATGTACCGAGGCGAACCGAAGATCAATCCCGACCTGATCACAAAAATTTTTCATCTCCGGATTATTGAACTGTGGACCATTGTCGGTGACGATTGCCAGCGGTATTCCATGCCGGCAAATTATTTCCCCCCAGATGAAGTTTCTGACAATTTGGGTAGTAGTTTTCGCTAATGCTTTGGCCTCTATCCACTTACTGAAATAGTCGATCATTACAATGATAAAGCGTCGCTGGCCACTGGCCATTGGAAAAGGCCCCATAAGATCCATCCCCCATACTGCAAAAGGCCACGGCGCGGTTATCGACCTGAGTGACTGAGCAGGCAAATGCTGAAGAGGAGCGAACTTCTGACACTGGACACATCGCCTGGCAAATGCTTCAGCATCTTTCCTCATGGTCGGCCAAAAATATCCCTGCCGCAAGATCCTTTTCTCCAAAGTCTTCGCTCCTGAATGACTACCGCACTCTCCCGAATGAATTTCCTGAAGTATAGCCGGGACCTCCTCTTCTGAAACGCACCGTGCTGAGGGAGAAATCAGAGTTTTCCTATACAAGACTCCTGCCATCAAGTAGTAGTATGCTGCCTTTCTTCTGAATCTATTTCTGTCCTTGATTGACGAATGAAACTCCCCTTTTGACAGAAATAGTTCATAAGGATCTTTCCAGGAAGGATTTTGATCGATCTGCATGAGCTCCTCTTCTTCCGTCCCATCTGTTGCCGGATGAAAAAGTTCTGAGGTCACCCCTCCGGATGGAAGACCAAACTTTGATAATTCGTCTGCCTCTTCATTCTGTGTTCGATGATGAAGGATTTGAATCTCCCAATTTCTTTCTTCGCTAGGAATAGATATTTTCTCAACATTGGTTCTCTTGTTTCATAATTCCCTAGAACCTGCGAGGCCATCACAAGAGAATCAGTTTTCACATGAACATGTTCTATCCCAAGCTCCTTCGCGAGTCTCAAGCCAGCCAAGAATGCTTCGTATTCGGCCTGGTTATTTGTAACTGAAAAGAAGAATTTGATGGTCTGCTCCAGCCTGACGCCATTTGGACTGATTAGAACCACTCCGGCTCCCACGGAGTTTCTGCCAGAAGCCCCATCCACATAAATGATCCAAGCCAAGGGAGTTTGTACTCTCTGTTCTGGATTAGACTCTGTCGTGTCCACCAAGAAATCTGCCAATACTTGTGCCTTTATTGCCGTTCTGGGAACATATGATATTTCGAACTCGCTTAGCTCAATTGCCCATTTAGCCAACCTTCCTGAATGATCCGGCTTTTCCAAGATGCTCTTTAGTGGATGGTCCGAGACTACCTGAATGGAATGAGCCTGAAAATAGGGGCGGAGCCTTCGTGATGACATGACCAAAGCCAAGGCCAGCTTCTCCAGGATCGAATATCTGGTTTCTGCATCTTTAAGGATGTGGCTAACGTAATATATTGGAAACTGCTTCCTCTTTTCCTCCCGAACGAGGACAGAACTTACTGCATCTGGTCCGACTCCCAGATATAAGAAAAGATTCTCCCCCTCATGGGGACTTTGAAGTAACGGAGTTGAAGTTAATTGCTCCTTTAACTGCTCGAAAGCCCTGTCACATTCTTTGCTCCATTCGAATTTCGATCCCCCTCGTAGTATTTTGAAGAATGGGGCACTTTTATCTCCAGATTTAGAGATAAACCTGCTTAATCCTGCCAGTCTTCCCCCAAGTTGTTGAACTTCTTTAGTATTTTGAGGAGGGGTCATATCAAGGATAGCTTTCACTTTATCCGGGTTTGGCGCAAGGCCATCAGGAGTTAAAAGATGCCCGAGAAATTTTCCTTTGCTTGCTCCGAATACACATTTTAATGGGTTTAGTTTTAACTCGAACCTCCGTAGAGTAGCGAACGTCTCTACGAGGTCTTCCAAGTGTAGCGAGAATGTTTTGCTTTTTAGAAGAAGGTCATCAACGTAGACTTCGAGGTTCCTGCCCTTTTGATTTTTAAAAACGGTATCCATCATTCGTTGGTATGTTGCGCCCGCATTTTTGAGTCCGAAAGGCATTACGAGATAACAGTAACACCCATCGTTCGTGATGAATGAGGTATGCGGGATATCAGGTTTATGCATTTTGATTTGATGATACCCAGAGAAGGCATCGAGGAAACTCATAAAACCATACCCAACCGCGGAATCAACTAAAACATCTATCCGAGGCAAAGGGTAACAATCTTTAGGGCACGCTTTATTGAGTTTGGTGAAGTCTACGCACATGCGCCACTTCCCACCAGATTTTTTGACCATTACAACGTTCGACATCCACGTGGGATATTGAATCTCAGAAATAAAACCAGCTTTTAGGAGTTTGGAAACCTCCTCTCTGATGGGCAACGCCAGCTTGGTCGCCACTTCTCTTTTCTTCTGCTGGACGGGCTTGAACTCAGGAGACACATTGAGATGATGGCAAGCCACGTCCGGATCCACCCCTGACATGTCCTCCGCTGACCAAGCGAAGACATCCAGATTCTTCAGCAGGCAGGAGATTAGCTCCGCTTTCTCCTCCTCTTGTAATTCAGCGTTGATGACTAGTTTCTTTTCTGTCTCCTCAGCAACAGGAACTTCTTGGGTCGCTTGGGCAGGTTCCAAGTGAGCCCCTTCTCGATCCTTCTCTTCCTCTGCAGGCCCTGAAGATTCAGCAATCATCAAAACCTCAGCCTCGGCCTCGGGAAGTGGAACGTCAGTGATCACGTTGACAGTTCGGACGTAGCATTCCCGAGCCACCTTTGGGTTGCTCCTGACCCGATATTGTTTCCCTTCTGCGGCGAACTTGAGAGCGAGGTGAAAAGTAGATACTACCGCTCTGTATGCGTTGAGAATCGGCCTCCCGAAGATAGCACAGTAGTTGCTCGGGGCGTCCACCACCACAAAATTGACCAACTTTATCACCCCTCCAAGAGAGACCAGGAGTTTCACTGAACCCTCTACTTCCTTCTTTTCCCCAGAAAAGCCATAGAGGGGCCCATCGGTGGAAAGCAGCTGCTTTCCAGTCTTCAGGGCCTCGAAAGTTGGACGGAAAAGGAGGTTGACGGAGCTGCCAGTATCAACCAGAATCTTGTGGACCGTGTAGTTTTTGATGACGGCCTTGATGACCACCGCATCATCGAAAGGATTAGCATTAGGGGGAAGGTCATCCTGACCAAACGTGACGACAGTGCTTTCGGGAGGAGAACTTGTCGTGGCTGCCACTTCCTGTTTTAGAACTCTTGCAATACTGGATTTGCGAGATGATTCCGCTCCAGCTCCCCCATGGATACAATAGATGTCCCCCAAGGGGCCCACATCATTGACTTCGATGCATTCGGTAGAGGGATGGATGTCACCATAACAGCCGGCGTCCTCGACGTCGGCACACTCCCAGGTCACTTCTACTGTTTCTTTCTCCTTTCTCTTCTCGGTGGCTGGCTCAGCAATTTTATCTTTCTGAATCAGACCCCGGAGCTTCCCTTCTCCCAGGAGCCTTTCTATAAGCAGACGAAGGGCCCGACAATCATCAGTCAAATGTCCCCTCTCTTTATGGTATTCACAATAAAGGTTCGGATTTCGACTATGAACATCCGACTTCAGAGGAGCAGGCCTTTTGAAATCTGGCCTCTTTTGCAGAACTTGGACTACCTCGTCCATGGTGACATTGAGGGGGGTGAACGAGTCTTGCGAATTATCGTATTGAGTTGATGGAAGGACTGGAGGTGGCTGCGCGGCATACTGTGGTAAGTATACCGGCATGATCTGCGGAAGGAGAGCGGATGGGGCGGGAGCGATGGCCAGCGGTGGTTTCTGATCTTGAAATCGCTGATGGCCCATAAATGGTTGTTTATTTTTGAAGTTCCTCCCCCTTTGGGAGCGGGGTTCGAAGTGGGACTGATTTGATGGTGGACGATGGAAGGATGTATTTGATGGCTCCTTGTCGCTTACCAACTTCGCGACGTAATCTGGATTGCTCTTTTCTCCTCTGATAAACATATTTGCCAGACTTATCATCTCTTGATAAGTCCTGGGCTCCCTTATATTTGCTTCAAACTTTAGGGGGCCCTCCCTCAGGCCATGGATGAGGGCAACCCTATACAGCTCCGGGTCCACATTCTGGATTTCCATGATCTCTCTTTGGAATCGATCCACAAAATGGGCCCATGTTTCGCCTTCCCGTTGTTTTATATCAAAGAGGGCCGCCGGGCCACTCTTTCTTTTCTTCGAGGTGGAGAATCTTAGCAAGAATTCTTTTCGCAGCTCCGCGAAACAATGGATTGACCTGGGGTGCAATCCATAGAACCATTCCCTCGCTTGTCCTTCAAAGGAGGTTACGAGAAGCTTGCATTTGGTGGCATCGGTCAGGGTTCTGAGAGCAACGGCTGACTCAAAAGCTTGCAAATGAACCGTTGGGTCAGTCTCTCCATTGAACGCTGGCAGGCGAGGTTCCCTGAAATTATTAGGGGCAGGTTCCCCCCTGACTTCGTCCACGAAGGGAGAGGTCTCTTCCATGTCTTCATATTGAGGTGTAGGGTAATAAGCCGCTGGAGCTGCGGCTATTTGCGGACAGGCCGCCTGATGAGAAGACCGGGCGGCTGCTTCTGGCGGGTAGGAGTGATGGATGGGCACTTCAGGCGGGTAGGAAAGACGGGCAGCATGGGAAGTCGCTCCCTGGAAGTCGAGAACTCGAGCTGGCATGTTGTGCGCGGCTTGATAGAAATTTTCCCTAGCCACAGGGTCTTCTTGATGGAGCTGGAAGTTAGCGACTTGCGGTAGCGAGTAGGGAGGAGGTGGAGGAAGGACCGGGGTACCCGCCCGATTAGTCGCGGCCTGTTGCGGGACTAATCGCTCAGTCAGTATTGCTAAAGTCCGACTGATCTCTTCAAGTCGCTGATCAGTGGCCCGCTGAGCCCGCTCGGCTTCTCTCTTTGATTGCTCGAGGGCTTCCCATAGAGAATCCTCGCTATGATCGGAGCGGTCTCCAAGGGGGAACTGACGGTCTGACATTATAGTGGAAAAGGGATTTCGCCGACAATCCGCGATCTGAAGGTCGCGTGTTTCTGTTGAGGCTGAGATCGCTCCTCCGAAGGAAACCGGAGGCTGCGGGTTGTCGGTTACTTTTTAAGTAGAAAAAAGGGGAGACCGCTGGCAGCGGTCAAAACCAGACTTCGCCCGCCGCGGCGAATGCCACTCTTGCGACGGGCTTTCCTTTGATTACAAAAAGAGGTTACAGCGGGCTGCAAGTGCAGGAAAAAAGAAGCCGGCCGGTCAGACAGTCCGCAAGACGGGAAACTTGAGTCCGCAGCTCAAACAAGCGAGCTCCAAGATTCAAGTGTGCGTGTCTTGTGAACAGTGCCGCCCCCTATTTATAGGCTTGGGGGCCTGCCCGAGCGGGCAGGGATAAAATAACCGCCTGCCCGGGTACAGGAGAAACGGGCAGGCGGTGACGGGATACACAAAAAGGAGAAGTAAATAAGCCGCGCGACTTGGCGGCTTGCCCTTCCGACTTGTCTGACCAGTAGCTAGAGATGAGGAGGCCAAGGCGATGAGACTACCCGCTCGGGCTCTGCTATGAAACCGCGGCTTGTTCTTCGACTTTGGACCTTGGCTGCCTCTATTGCATAGGCCGCGCGACTTCCGACTTGAGACCGCGGCTTGTCCTGTTGGACTTGGGCTCTGATTACCTTTAGTACTTGGAGGCGGCCTGAGTTGTCACAGATCGCCCGGCCTGTGCTAGCCGGAGTCGATAGACCTCGTTTGACCTGAACCGGGCGACTTAGACCCGCAAACCGCGCGGTCTGGGAGTAACCCTCCTGAAGCGGTTTCCCGGGTAAACAAATGTTGTGGGCAAAAATCTGACAACCGAATCAAAATTATGGATGTTTGAAGTTTAGGTGTCAATTGGAGCAAAATCACTCATTTCCACTATAATCCACTATCCGTCGACCACTAAATGAAGATGATCGAGTAAATCCTTTTCTCCATAGGATGTATGGCTCTGTGCTCATTCTGAAATGGTCTTTTGGGCAAAATCCAGACAACCAGATCAAAAATTATAGTTGTTTGAAGTTTTGGTGTCAGTTGGAGCTAAATCCCACATGACAACTTGATCAAAATTTATGGCAGTTTCAAGTTTTGGTGTCATTTGGAGCTAAATTTCGCATTACCAATGCAACCCGCTATATATCGACAACTAAATGAACTGCAATGGGTAAAACTTGTGCTTCAATGAATGTAGGGCTCCGAGCTCATTCCTAAAAGGTGTTGTGGGGGTAAAATTAGAAAACCGGATCAAAAGTTATTGATGTTTAAAGTTTGACCGTCATTTGGAGCTAAATCACTCACTCTCACTACCAACCGCATCAAAAATTCTTTCATTTTGAAACTTATGTGTCATTTGGAGCTAAATATCGCATTACTACTACAACCCACTTTATATCGACCTCTAAACGAGTTTGAATGGGTTAAAATTGTTCTCCATTGGATTTAGGGCTCCGATCACATTCCGAAAAGGTATTGTGGGCGAAAATCAGACAACCGGATCAAAAGTTACGGATGTTTGAAGTTTAGGTCTCCCTTCGAGCTAAATTCCTTATTACAAACCCGATGTATATTGACTACTAAACAAACTGGAATTGGTAAAATTTGCTCTCCAATGGATGTAGGGCTCCGAGCTCATTCTAAAAAGATGTTGTAAACTGGAATGGGTAAAATTTGTTCGATATTGGATGTAGGGCTCCGAGCTTATTCCAAAATGATGTTCTGCGTAAAAATTGGACTGCCAGATCAAAAGTTATGGCTGTTACAGTTTATGTGTCAAGATGAGTTAAATCCCTCATTACCCTTGCAACCATTTGTATATTGACCACTAAAATGAGCTGGAATTGTGTAAAATTGTGCTCCATTGGATGTATGCCTTAGATTATATTCCGAAAAGATGTTGTGGGCAAAAATCAAACATACAAATCAAAAGTTATGGCGGTTAGAAGTTTATGTATCATTTGGAGCAATATTTCGCATTACCGCTGCAACCCGCTATATATCGACAACTAAATGTACTGGAATGGGTAAAACTTGTGCTCCAATGAATGTAGTGCCACGAGCTCATTTCGCAAAGGTCTTGTGGGATAAAATCAGACAACCGCATCAAAAGTTGTTGTTGTTTAAAGTTTGAGTGTCATATTGAGCTAAATCTCTCATTTTCACTACAACCCGCATTAAAAATTCTGTCATTTTGAAGTGTATGTGTCATTTGGAGCTAAATCTCGTATTACCACTACAACTCTCTAAACGGGCTGGAATGGGTTTAAATTGTTCTTCATTGGATTTAGGGCTCCAATCTCATTCTGAAAAGGTATTGTGGGCGAAAATCAGACAACCCGAAAGGTGTTGTCTTATTCTTGAATGGGTAAATCTTATTCTCTGTTGGATGGAGAATACGAGCTCTTTTCTGAAATAGTATTGTGCACAAAAATTGAACAGCCGGATCAAAAGTTATGGCTGCTTGAAGTTTAAGTGTAATTTGGAGTTAAATCTCACATTACCACTGGAAGCCTTTCGAACAATAAACAAATATGAATTGTTATATCCTACCCTCCATTCGATGTAGGGCTCTGAGCTCATTCTAAAAAGGTATTGTGGGCAATAATTGGGCAACTAGAGCAAGAGTTTTGTCTGTTTGGAGTTTATGTGTCATTTGAAGCTAAATCTCACATTACCACTGCAACCCACTGTAGATCAACCACTAAACGAACTAGAATGGGTATAAATTGTTATCCATTGGAGGTAGGGCTCCGATCTCATTCCAAAAAAGGAGGTGGGCAAAAATCTGACAACCTGATCAAAGTTATGGATGTTTGAAGTTTAGGTGTCAATTGGAGCAAAATCCCTCATTTCCACTATAATCCACTATCTGTCGACCACTAAATGAAGGCGATCGAGTAAATCCTTTTCTCCATAGGATGTATGGCTCTGAGCTCGTTTCGAAAAGGTCTTTTGGGCAAAATCCGGACAAACAGATCAAAAATTATAGATGTTTGAAGTTTAGGTGTCAGTTGGAGCTAAATCCCACTTGACCACTGCAACTCAATGTATATCGACCACTAAATGAACTAGATTGAGTAAAACTTGCTCTCCATTGAATGTATGGCTCAGAGCTCATTTCGAAGAGGTTTTCTGGGCAAAAATCAGACAACCTGATCAAAATTTATGGCTGTTTCAAGTTTAGGTGTCATTTGGAGCTAAATTTTGCATTACCAGTGCAACCCGCTATAAATCGACAACTAAAAGAACAGCAATGGGTAAAACTTGTGCTTTAATGAATGTAGAGCTCCGAGCTCATTCCTAAAAGGTGTTGTGAGGTCAAATCAGAAAATGGGATCAAAAGTTATTGATGTTTAAAGTTTGAGCGTCATTTGGAGCTTAATCTCTCACTCTCACTACCAACCGCATCAAAAATTCTTTCATTTTGAAATTTATGTGTCATTTGGAGCTAAATATCGCATTACCACTACAACCCACTTTATATCGACCTCTAAACAAGCTTGAATGGATTAAAATTGTTCTCCATTGGGTTTAGGGCTTCGATCTCATTCTGAAAAGGTATTGTGGGCGAAAATCAGACAACCGGATCAAAAGTTACGCATGTTTGAAGTTTCGGTCTCCTTTCGAGCTAAATACCTTATTACCAACCCAGTGTACATTGACTACTAAACAAACTGGAATGAGTAAAATTTGTTCTCCATTGGATGTAGGGCTCCGAGCTCATTCCAAAAAGATGTGCGTAAAACTTGGACAACCAGATCAAAAGTTATGGCTGTTACAGTTTATTTGTCAAGAGGAGCTAAATCTCTCATTACCATTGCAACCATTTGTTATTGACCACTAAAATGAGCTGGAATGGTGTAAAATTGTGCTCCATTGGATGTATGCCTCAGAGCATATTCCGAAAAGGTGTTGTGGGCAAAAATCAAACATACAAATCAAAAGTTATGGCTGTTAGAAGTTTAGGTGTCATTTGGAGCTATATTTCGCATTACCGCTGCAACTCACTATATATCGACAATTGAATGAACTGGAATGGGTAAAACTTGTGCTCCAATGAATGTAGTGCTCCGAGCTCATTTCACAAAGGTGTTGTGGGATAAAATCAGACAACCGCATCAAAAGTTGTTGCTGTTTAAAGTTTGAGTGTCATTTGGAGCTAAATCTCTCATTTTCACTACAACTCGCATTAAAAATTCTGTCATTTTGAAGTGTATGTGTCATTTGGAGCTAAATCTCGTATTACCACTACAACTCACTGTATATCGACCTCTAAACGGGATGGAATGAGTTAAAATTGTTCTCCATTGGATTTAGGGCTCCGATCTCATTCCGAAAAGTTATTGTGGGCGAAAATCAGACAACCGAAAGGTGTTGTCTTATTCTCGAATGTGTAAATCTTATTCTCTGTTGGATGGAGAATACGAGCTCTTTTCTGAAAAAGTATTGTGCGCAAAAATCGAACAGCCGGATCAAAAGTTATGGCTGCTTGAAGTTTAGGTGTAATTTGGAGCCAAATCCCGCATTACCACTGCAAGCCTATCAAACAATAAACAAATATGAATTGTTATATCCTACCCTCCATTAGATGTAGGGCTCTGAGCTCATTCTAAAAAGGTAATGTGGGCAAAAATTGGGCAACTAGAGCAAAAGTTCTGTTTGTTTGGAGTTTATGTGTCATTTGGAGCTAAATCCCACATACTGCAACCCACTGTAGATCAACCACTAAACGAACTAGAATGGGTATAAATTGTTGTCCATTGGATGTAGGGCTCCGATCTCATTCCAAAAAAATGTTGTGAGAAAAATCTGACAATCGGATCAAAGTTATGTATGTTTGAAGTTTAGGTGTCAATTGGAGCAAAATCTCTCATTTCCACTATAATCCACTATCCGTCGACCACTAAATGAAGACGATCGAGTAAATCCTTTTCTCCATAGGATGTATGGCTCTGAGCTCATTCAGAAAAGGTCTTTTGGGCAAAATCCGGACAACCGGATCAAAAATTATAGCTGTTTGAAGTTTAGGTGTCAGTTGGAGCTAAATCCCACTTGACCACTGCAACTTAAGGTATATCGACCACTAAATGAACTAGATTGTGTAAAACTTGCTCTCCATTGAATGTATGGCTCAGAGCTCATTTCGAAGAGGTTTTCTGGGCAAAAATCACACAACCTGATCAAAATTTATGGCTATTTCAAGTTTAGGTATCATTTGGAGCTAAATTTCGCATTACCACTGCAACCCACTATATATCGACAACAAAATGAACTGCAATGGGTAAAACTTGTGCTTCAATGAATGTAGGGCTCCGAGCTCATTCCTAAAAGGTGTTGCGGGGGTAAAATCAGAAAATCGGATCAAAAGTTATTGATGTTTAAAGTTTGAGCGTCATTTGGAGCTAAATCTTTCACTCTCACTACCAACCGCATCAAAAATTCTTTCATTTTGAAATTTATGTGTCATTTGGAGCTAAATATCGCATTACCACTACAACCCACTTTATATCGACCTCTAAACGAGCTTGAATGGGTTAAAATTGTTCTCCATTGGATTTAGGGCTCCGATCTCATTCCGAAAAGGTATTGTGGGCGAAAATCAGACAACCGGATCAAAAGTTACGCATGTTTAAAGTTTAAGTCTCCTTTCGAGCTAAATACCTTATTACCAACCCGGTGTATATTGAACACTAAACAAACTGGAATGGGTAAAATTTGTTCTTCTTTGGATGTAGGGCTCCGAGCTCATTCCAAAACGATGTTGTGCGTAAAAATTGGACAACCAGATCAAAATTTATTGCTGTTACAGTTTATTTGTCAAGAGGAGCTAAATCCCTCATTACCATTGCAACCATTTGTATATTGACCACTAAAATGAGCTGGAATGGTGTAAAATTGTGCTCCATTGGATGTATGCCTCAGAGCATATTTCGAAAAGATGTTGTGGGCAAAAATCAAACATCCAAATCAAAAGTTATGGCTGTTAGAAGTTTGTGTCATTTGGAGCTGTATTTCGCATTACCGCTGCAACCCGCTATATATCGACAACTGAATGAACTGGAATGGGTAAAACTTGTGCTCCAATGAATGTAGTGCTCCGAGTTCATTTCGCAAAGGTGTTGTGGGATAAAATCAGACAACCGCGTCAAAAGTTGTTGCTGTTTAAAGTTTGAGTGTCATTTGGATCTAAATCTCTCATTTTCACTACAACCCGCATTAAAAATTCTGTCATTTTGAAGCGTGTGTGTCATTTGGAGCTAAATCTTGTATTACCACTACAACTCACTGTATATCGACCTCTAAACGGGATGCAATGGGTTAAAATTGTTCTCCATTTGATTTAGGGCTCCGATCTCATTCCGAAAAGTTATTGTGGGCGAAAATCAGACAACCCGAAAGGTGTTGTCTTAGTCTTGAATGGGTAAATCTTATTCTCTGTTGGATGGAGAATATGAGCTCTTTTCTGAAAAAGTATTGTGCGCAAAAATCGAACAGCCGGATCAAAAGTTATGGCTGCTTGAAGTTTAGGTGTAATTTTGAGCCAAATCCCGCATTACCACTGGAAGCCTTTCGAACAATAAACAAATTTGAATTGTTATATCCTACCCTCCATTAGATGTAGGGCTCTGAGCTCATTCTAAAAAGGAGTTTATGTGTCATTTGGAGCTAAATCCCATATTACCACTACAACCTGTTGAAACCAAAGATGTACCCCCGCGGTTTGCGACTAGAAAAACGGAGGTTGCGGATTGCTGGTTACTTAGAAAGAAGAGAATGAGACCGCTAGCAGCGGTCGAGGCCGGACTTCGCCCGTCACGGCATATGCCACTCCTGTGACGGGCTTTCCTTTGATTAAAGTAAGAGGGTTACAGCGGGTTACAAGTGCAAGCCGAACGGTCAAGCAGGTCGCAAGACAGGGAACTCGAGTCCGCAGCTCAAACAAGCGAGCTCCTAGATTCGAGTGTCCGTCCCTTGGGAACGTTGCCGCCCCCTATTTATAGGCTTGGGGGCCTGCCCGAACGGGCAGGGATAAAATAACCGCCTGCCCGGGTACAGGAGAAACGGGCAGGCGGTGACGGGATTCAGAAGGGAAAGAGAAGAGAAGCCGCGCGGCTTAGCGGCTTGGGCTCCCGGTCTTCCTTTGGCTTGGCCTGGAGGTGTAGTGACCAAGGTGACGTTTCAACCCGGGCGGTCTCATACCAGAGATCGCGATTTACCTTTGGGACTTGTCCTTGGCTGATCTTCATTCTTTGGAGACGACTTGAGGGCTCAGACCGCCCGGTCTGCGTTGGTTGGTGCTGGATGTCCTTTACTGAGACTGGTCCGGGCGATCTTGAGCTTTAGACCGCCCAGTCTGGGAGTAGTACCACTTGGAAGCGGTCTCTTGGGTAAACATAATCCCCGCATATTTTAAACTCCGAGGAGATTTAAAAAATATCAGTTCTATCCGAAAGACCGCACCCGACTTGCGCTTTCAGCTATAACATTGCCTGAGAGCTCTTCCCTTTCATAATTCTCGAGAGATCACGGGTCGCTATTCGCCGATTGCGGTTAGAATTTTTCAGATCGGCACCCCTTCAATTAGAATGAACTTCCTTGATTCCCTTCAGACTCGCGTTGATAAGGGGGGAGACTGGAAGAAAACCGAAGAAAGGAAAGATAAAGATGCTCGGAAGAAGAAGAGTCATCAGTCTGACAAGGCCGGGCGATCTCCGAAGACAGAACCTTCCGGGTCCAAGAAGAAAACTGGGGAAAGAACTGCAGAGGAAAGGAAAGCCGCCGAGGAATTGTCGACTAAGGAAAGAGATATTGAGAAGGAGGTTGAGTCCAAAATCGCACCTCCGAAGGAAATCAGAGGCTGCGGGTTGCCGGTTACTTTTTAGTTGGGAAAATGAGACCGCTAGCAGCGGTCAAGGCCAGACTTCGCCCGTCAAGGCGAATGCCACTCCTGTGACGGGCTTTCCTTTGATTAAAATGAGGCGGTTACAGCGGTTACAAGTGCAGGAAAGAAGAAGCCGGCCGGTCAGACAGTCCGCAAGACGGGAAACTCGAGACCGCAACTCAAACAAGCGAGCTCCTGGATTCGAGAGTGCGTGTCTTGGGAACAGTGCCGCCCCCTATTTATAGGCTCGGGGGCCTGCCCGAACAGGCAGGGATAAAATAACCGTCTGCCCGGGTACAGGAGAAACGGGCAGGCGGTGACGGGATACACAAAGAAGGAAAAGAAAGAAGTCGCGCTAATTGGCGGCTTGCCCTTCCGACCTGTCTGACCAGAGGCTGAGGATGACGCGACCAAGGCGTCGATGCAATCCGGGCGGTCTTCGACTTGAGACCGCGGCTTATTCTTTGATCCCGAACCTTGGCTTGTCCCTATGGCATAATCCGCCCGGTCTCCGACTTGAGACCGCGACTTGTCCTGTTGGACTTGGGCCTGGTTTATCTTTAGTACTTGAGGGCGATCTGAATTATGTCAAACCGCCCGGCTTGTGCTAGTTAGTGTTGATGGACCTTGTATAACCTGAGCCGGGCGACTTGGATCTGCAAACCGCACGATCTGCGAGTAATACTCTTGAAAGCGGTCTTCTGGGTAAACATAATCCCCGCATATTTTTAAATTTCCGAGAAGATTTCGAAAATATTAGTTCTAGCCGGAGACCGCGCCGACTTCACCCTGTTGGTTATAAAATGTTCCAGGAGCTTCTATTCTGGCATAACTCCATTGCTATCGCGAGTCACTACTCGCCTATTGCGGTTAGGACTTTTAGGCTGAACAGCCCGAAAAAGATGGTGGACTTAATGGCCCAGCTCGAAGTTCTTGGGAAGCCCAGAAAAAACCGCGAGAGAGACCGCTCGAAGGATAAGAGGAAGAAGAAGAAAACGACGCGGCCTAACAACATAGTAACGGTCGCTTCCACGAGTAGGCCGACCGACCTGCCTCCCGAGCTGACAGTCGTCTTATCGACCAAAGAGGAAGCGAGTAAGCCGACCGACCAGCATCCCGAATTGACAGTCGATTTATCAATTAGAAAGGAGGAGATTCACCCGAATCCATCCCCAACTGATCCCCCAGCCTTCTCTGACAAGGGAGACAACCCGCCTCCTCCGCCGGATAAGACAGGCTTGGAGACCATCGTCCCGAAGAACGATGGTGATGAGTCTTTCAAGATGGAGGTCACCCCGTGCGGGGTTTTTCATTTAAACATTAGAGATGAAGGGGGAGAGGCAGTTGACTCCCCCAAGCCGAGCGACCAGCAGGCTTCAGTAGTCAACATCGAAGATAGCCCGGAAAAGTCAGCCGTCCTGAAGTCGAAAAAGAGGAAGGCGGAGTCCGCGGCGGACAGGCTTCTGAGGAAGATGAAGAGGCTAAAAGCCAAGAACAAAGCAGCGTCCGGGAGACCGAAAGCGGACAGCCTGCAAGGCAAGTCGCGCGAGGATGAAGTCTCGGAGGGCGTGATTACTCCCTCCCCCCAGTCGAACGATCAGGCTCTCGTTGACGCCCATAGCATTTCCGTAAGTGACCTCCTCAAGGATTTTGATTCTTTCAAAAAGCAAGATGATCAGCTGAGAACTTCTTCCGAACTGCAGGCTGCCAACCTGCCAGGAGAGAAAGGAGCCGCCCTATCTGAGGATGCGACTAGCATTAAGGAGGCCGCCCTACCTGAGGCTGCAGCTAGCACTCAGGCGGCCGTACCCCCTGAGGTTGCGACCAGAACCGAAAGGACCGTACCGGCTCATGAAGATACTGTAATGACCGGTCTCCGATTTATGCAGGTGAGGGCGGAACGAGTAAGAGATCAACTTTCCAGGCCGCCGCCGCCGCCACCCAATCTTTTGCTGCAAGGTAAAAATGAAGCGGGTTACCACCCTGTTCGTTTTTTCAGGCCGCGGCCTCGAAAAAAGTCGCGTGCTTCGTTGTTGAACCCGTCGCCCAGCTTCCTTCCCTCTGCTGCTCAATTTTCTACTGCTAAGCGGAGGCAGAGCGAGAGATCGTGGAGAGAACAACGCCAAAAGTTTGATACCGAGCAAGCAATGCGACCTGTCCGCCCGAATTCAACTCAAACCGCTGCGACTTGTAAGCGAGGAAGTTTCGAAGAGAGCGATCTCCTTTTGAACACTTTCTGACCGCTTTTTCTTATTGCAGATGATCGTGACTCTATTCCGAAGCCGGGCGAACTGGTGTCCTATCTCCCTCCGCTTGATCCGCCTTCGTCGGGATCCCGGGTTGTACCAGATACTCGGATGGAGGATGAGATGGGCCGTCTTCAAAGGAATCTTGAAACTCTTGCAAAGCAGTTGAGGACCCTTGAGGAGCGGGAGAAGACCGCTCAAGAAGAAAAGATTGCATTGCGGGCAGAACTGGAGGCTGAAAGGAAAGAGAGCCGGGCTGCACTAGAGACCGAGCGGAGAGAGCGCCGAGAAAAGGAGAAAGCGCAGAAAGATCAGGTGGCCGCACTGACCACCCGGGTTGATCGCGGGAAGAAGGAGATTCAGAAGCTTGAAGCGGACTGCGCCTATTATCGGGATAAATATCTTCATTTGTCGAGGGAGATCGGCGGAAGCCGACGTCCCCTTAATGCTGCTGATGGAGGTCGGGGTGGATCACGCCGCCCGGATGCTGGGACGAGCTCGTCTCTTCCAGCGGCCGGGACGATCCAACATATTGCTAGTGCGAATGAGCCCGCAACGACCCTTCCTACCCGTGTAATTCCAGCGGCGCGGGTAGAGAGGGATGCCGCGCGGCTTCAAAGCATGATCAATCACCTTAATCACGGCATGAACCAAATGCAAGGGACAATCCTCCAGATAGGCGACCAAGTCACGCGGCTTCATAGGGAAGATGCGCCGAGTGATGCCCGCAAATGATGAGTGATTTTAAGATCTTTATCTGTAATAATATTTCTATTCGGTCCTTTGGATGACTGTTTGAATTTGGTTTCATGACATTTGGTCTGTTTTTCAGGCCACGCGGTCTGAGTTTTTTCATTTACTTTATGTTCATGTTGAATGTTGATTGATGCCTGTGGACTACTTCATAAGCTGATCGGCTTCTTTACGTGCTTTTCTAATTCGTATGCTTGAATTATACTTATCTTGGTAATTCTTTTGTGGTGATGTGCTCGCGCGGGTTGATCGGTCTAGCCGTGATTTGACCTTTGTTAGATGCAAATCAGCCGTTCTTATAAGGAGCATCCTTCCGAAAGTCTTGTTACCAGAATTTCGAGATGGGAGCAAAGCGCCAGCCGAAGCGACCTACGAAAACCTCTGCTACCCGCTCCGAAGCCGCTGTGGCTTTTCACTCAGCAAACCACGAGGAGTGCCATTTGACCAAGGCCGAATTGGACGAATTCGTTGAGAAACATATGACTGACAGCGCGCTGCTCGCGCGACTTCCGCTCCGTGATAAGCGGATGAATTCTTCTGGCCCAAACCAAATCGCGATCCCAATCGACCATTTCGATTGCGGATTTAAGTTCCCGATTTTGATTGAGCTCGCCATGGTCTTTGACCATTATGCAGTTGTACCCGGTCAGATTTCTCCTAATTCGATGGCCGGAATTTGCAGCTTCATCTCCTACCTGCGATCTGAGAGAGTCCGCTTTTCTATGGATCTCTTCAGGAAAATATTCTCGGTGCGGGCCATCCCGGACTCTGAATCGAATGTCTTCAAAGGCCATCTCTACTTTGGCTGCCGCGGGTTGAAGATGGTTAACCTCGCGAACAAGGTCACAGCCTGGTCGGAGAGATACTTGATCTTCGAAGGCCGACTTGGCCTATTGAACCCGAATCCGCAAGTGCGGCCGGAGGAGGCCTTTCAACAGGTTGCAATAAGCGAGGTCGAGAAGAAAACCTGCAAGCTTCTCGAGGATGAGCGGCTTAACATAAGCTACTACATCCCGCTACTTGCCGAGCTAGAAAATGTTCGGCCTGAAGATAGTAAGCTTTCTTTTAACCCGCTTCCGACTTTAATATTGACCGCTCGGTCATTTGTGTTGACCCTTTCCTCTTTTTTGTAGCCGAAGCCGTTGTCCCTGCCAACAAGCCGGTCAGCCCGGCCGGTTTAATCTTAACTCAGACGGAGAAGAGAAAAAGACAAGTCAGAAACAAGCCGCTGCCATCCGACGAGGAGGATTCGGCCTCTTCGGGCGACTTTTCTGCCCTTCGTTCCTTTAGCAAGGTGAAGGATTTAAAAGGCCGCACGATTTTGTCATGGCATCCGGACGGCGACGGTGTTCAGGTCTCTACCGCGCTCCCCCATTGGTCAAATGAGAAGTCGGGCTGGCATGCTGAAGCCGCTAGCATTGCCATGTTCAGCCGACGGAACTTCACGAGGTTGAGGAGGATTCCCGAGGAAGAGCTCGCCCGGGAAGCCGCGCGGGTTGGTGCCGAAAGCCTCATCACCAATGTCTTTATGGGAATGAACTTCAAAAGGTTGATTAAAGCAAATGATCACCTAGAGAAGGAAATCGCCGAATTGAAGAAGGAGAATGTGCGGCTAAAGGAAGCCGAGTCGGTAAGTTATCACCTGGCCAGCCGTCCTTCTGAATTTTTCAGACCGCGCGGTCTCTTACCTTACTCTTTTTTTTTGCAGGCAAAGTATGATGAGACCAATCCGGTTTATCAGCAGGAACTTTTCCCTCATGTCGCCGAGGGAATCGACAATGCTTTTAACCGCCTGCGGGAGCTCAAAGCGTTCGCGCCTGGTTTCGATCATTTCACCTTCCCAGACGCCTACCCGATCTTGCAAAAGAAGTTAGATAAGATAAGGCGGAAAGCCAAAGGAAAGAACAAAGCTGACGGATCCAGTTCAGAGGAGAGCTGCGACGGGGATGATGAGGTCGAAGAACCCATAGCGGCTGAGAGTGGGGAGAGTGGCTCGGAGTCCGAATCCAGCGGTTCCGAAGAAGAGGCTGGGCGCAAGTCGGGCGAATTGAGCAGTTCATCCTCGTCGGGTAGCGAGGGTTACTCCTCTGACGTTTCAATTGACGGGAGCGATCACTCAAGTACCCCTGCGTCTAAGAAACTTAGGTCGCATAATTAGTAGCTTGTATTTTGCTTTGTTTTGAATAGCCGTCGGCTTGACATTGTTAGCCGGTCGGCTTAAAATATAATGTAAAGAATGTTTTGATAATGAAATGGAAAACTTTTACCTGTCTATCTGTCTACCTTTTGCGACTTACTTGTGGTTGTTTGCAATCTTTTTCTGTGTTAAATCTAAACAAGTCGTGTGATTTAATATTAACTTATCTGGTTAGGATAATGCTCTTCACAGGATTCCGGTAAAGTATCTATTGGTAAAAACACATTCGCATAGCTTGCTTCTTTCAATCCGGATCGAATTTGTTTGATTTATTCTGAGAAGGTGCTAACTTATTATGAATGCATTACGACATCCCCGAAGCCGAACATAATCAAGCCGCGCGGTTACTACTAGACCCTGCATATTTGCTTTCCAGGATAAAGAATGGTAAGTCATAAGAATAATTATCAGACCGAGCGATCAGTACTTTAACTCAGGCGACCTGCAACTAAGATTGCTGCAAGCCCCACCCCCGTGAATGTAACTGACAACCGATCAAGGTTTTGAAATAATCAAGTCGTGCGACCATAACCTGGCTCTACATAATTGCCTTGTAAGACAGAATATCAAGTCGTAAGAAGATCAGCCGATAGACCGTGCGATTAATATTTAATCCGAACAATTTATATGACAGCCTTATATAATATTGGCTGATAACCCGCACGGGCTGTATATAGAATTTGTGCGATTTGTAGGTTTAACACTTCCAATCATAACTGTCTGATCGAAGAGAGCCTGTAATTAGCCGATCGGATAGAGTTGAAACCCATAAAGATGATAGTTTCACAACCCGAATACTGAGGTCGGTCGGTCATGATTATGCTTGCTCCCTTGATATTTACCTTGTGACATTTAATGATATCCTGTTCATTTCAAACCGTCCGGTCTGAATACCGGACCGCATGACATCTTTGGAACCTGCTGATTTTAGACCGCGTGGTTTAATAACCAGACCGCCTGAAAACCCTGGTACCCGCTTATTTCAAACCGCCCGGTTTGAGTATTAAGTCATCTGGTTTGTGATGTACATAGGAATCCTGCTTTTTCCTCCAGATGGTCTATAATGACCATATGGGATGAGATACTTTCCCTGTAATGCGATAAAGGATAACTACAGACTCAGATGACCAAGTGGGCAGGTGGGCCTAGGCGGCGAACATTGCTTTCCTCAAGTGGTCATAAGAGCTGTAGAAATAAAGAGAAAGACAAGTACATACCCAGATGACCAAGTGGGCAGGTGGGCCAGGGCGGCGAACATTGCTTTCCTCAAGTGGTCATAAGGCTGTAAGCGACTCGACTGCTCTCTTGCTTAGGGCTACAAGCCGAGTTGATCAATTGGGCAGGTGGGCCTAGGCGGCGAACATTGCTTTCCTCAGAGAGATCAACTCAGTTGTGGGTCCCGCTTAGGCATCGCTTGAGAGTACCTAGGAGTATTCGATAGTCACAGACTAAGATGATCAGTTGGGCAGGTGTGGCTATGCCGCGGGGGCTATACCGACATTGCTTTCCTCAGAAAGATCATAAAAGCTGTAATTATATCCCTCTCGGGGCATGATAGAGCCAACATTCACCAAGACCTCCCTTGATGCAGGGGTGTGTCGGATATCAGCCGGGATCCAAGGTTCTGAAGACCACCGCACGGGAATTGGCAAGCTACCACTACACGTGTGCGAAAACTCCCCGCTACACATGATCCTCATGGTTTTACGCTAATGACTACAATCTGATGGGGTTCGAGCAGAACTTGGCGATGTCTCCGTGGTTCAGTGAGTTTGATATATGAGAAAATGTAAAAAGGGAACATCAGACATGGAGAAGTGTCAGTATGGGGCTTCTTATTAAAATATATGAAAAATTGCAGGAAAGTAAAGAAGACATATTTTAAGGATAGAACCGTTTGAGTTCGTCACCGCTCCAAGTGCGCGAAATGTCTTCTCCCTCGCTTGTTTGGAGGCGGAAAGCCCCACTTTTTAATACCTCCTTGACGATAAAAGGTCCAGCCCAATTAGGATTTAGCTTTCCGACATTGCCTGTTCGGGCTGCTGCATCAACCTTTTTTAGCACAACGTCGCCAATCGCAAAATGCTTTACCCTGACATTTTTGTCAAAGTACTTTGCCATCCTCCTCTTAACTTCTTCTTGTCTGATTGTTGCCTCATCTTGAAGTTCTTCGATCAGATCCAGGCTATACTTGATAGCCTCATCATTGTCTTCTATCCACGCTTCTCCTCCCTCTTTTGCATACACGACTCTTGGAGTGACTACCTCAAACTCTACAGGCACAACGGCTTCCGAGCCATGAGATAATTTGAATGGTGTCTCCCCAGTAGCTGAAGACGGGGTAGTACGAAGGGTCCAGAGAATGGAAGGAAGCTGATCTGCCCAATTTCCCCTTTGATTCAAAACCCTTTTCATCAGGAGCTGCTGGATTTGCCTGTTCGCTGCTTCTACTTGGCCGTTCGTCCTTGGATGATGTACTGAGGCAAATCGAAGATCAATTCCCACCTGATCACAAAAGTTTATCATCTCCGGATTATTGAACTGTGGACCATTATCAGTGACAATTGCTAGCGGAATTCCATGACGGCAGACTATTTCTCCCTAGATGAAGTTTCTGACAATTTGGGTTGTAGCTTTCGCCAGCGCTTTCGCCTCAATCCACTTGCTGAAATAGTCGATCATTACAATGATAAAACGACGCTGGCTGCTGGCTATTGGGAAAGGTCCAATAAGATCCATCCCCCATACCGCGAAGGGCCATGGCGCAGTTATTGATCTGAGTGACTGAGCAGGCAAGTGCTGAAGAGGAGCAAACTTTTGGCACTGAACACACCGCTTGGCAAATGCCTCAGCATCCTTCCTCATGGTTGGCCAAAAATACCCCTGCCTTAAGATTCTCTTCTCTAGGGTCTTCGCTCCCGAGTGACTACCGCACTCCCCGGAATGAACTTCCTCAAGTATGGTTGGGACTTCATCCTCTGAAACACATCGTGCAGAGGGAGAAGTCAAAGTTTTTCTGTAGAGAACTCCCGCTATCAGATAATAATATGCCGCTTTCCTTTTGAATCTTCTCCGATCTTTGATGGAATGGTGGAACTCCCCCTTTGATAGGAATAGCTCGTAAGGATCCTTCCATGAAGGATTATGATCAATTTGCATGAGTTCTGCCTCATCTATTGCCGGAAGAAAAAGTTCAAAGGTCACTCCCCCTGATGGAAGACCGAACTTCGACAATTCATCTGCCTCCTCATTTTGCGTTCTTGGGATGTGCTCGATAATAAATGACTTGAATCTTCCGATTTCTTTTTTGGCTAATAGCAGATATTTTTGCAGAATCGGCTCCCTTGTCTCATAATTCCCCAAGACCTAGGAGGCCACCACCAGTGAATCGGTTCTAACATGTACATATTCTATGCCCAGCTCTTTCGCAAGCCATAGCCCAACCAGGAGTGCTTCATATTCTGCCTGGTTATTTGTAACTGGAAAGAAGAACTTGACAGCTTGCTCCAGCCTGATGCCATTTGGGCTGATCAACACTACTCCGGCTCCCACAGAGTTTCTGCCAGAAGCCCCGTCCACATAAATGATCCAAGCCAGAGGAGATTGTACCACCTGTTCAGGACTAGGCTCTGTTGTATCTACCAAGAAGTCTGCCAAGATTTGCGCTTTGATTGCTGTCCGGGGGATGTATGATATCTCAAATTCACTTAGTTCAATAGCCCATTTTGCCAACCTCCCTGAATGATCTGTCTTTTCAAGAATATTTTTTAAAGGACGATCTGTAATAACTTGGACGGAATGAGCCTGAAAATAAGGGCGAAACCTTCGGCGCGGACATAACCAAGGCCAAGGCCAGTTTCTCCAGGATCGAGTATCTAGTTTCTGCATCCTTAAGGATGTGGCTGACATAGTATATTGGAAACTGCCTCCTCTTTTCTTCCCGAACGAGGACAGAACTCACCGCATCCGGTCCGACTCCCAGATATAAGAATAGCTTTTCTCCCTCACGGGGACTTTGGAGTAGTGGGGTCGAAGTTAACAGTTCTTTCAGCTGCTCGAAAGCCTTGTTACACTCCTCGCTCCATTCGAACTTGATCCCCCTCGCAATGTTTTAAAGAATGGGGCACTTTTATCTCCGGATTTGGTGATAAACCTGCTCAATCCTGCCAATCTCCCTCCTAATTGTTGAACTTCTTTAGTATTTCGAGGAGGGGTCATATCAAGGATGGCCTTCACCTTATCTGGGTTTGGTGCAAGGCCATCAGGAGTTAAGAGATGCCCAAGAAATTTTCCTTTGCTTGCCCCGAACACACATTTCAATGGGTTTAATTTTAACTTGAACCTCCGTAGAGTAGCGAACGTCTCTACGAGGTCTTCCAAGTGCAATGAGAATGTTTTACTTTTGAGAAGAAGGTCATCAACGTAAACTTCGAGATTCCTGCCCTTTTGATGTTTAAAGACGGTATCCATCATTCTTTGGTATGTTGCGCCCGCGTTTTTAAGACCGATGGGCATTACGATATAGCAGTAACACCCATCGTTTGTGATAAATGAGGTATGCGGGATGTCAGGTTTGTGCATTTTAATTTGATGATATCCGGAGAAGGCATCGAGGAAACTCATAAAACCATACCCAACCGCGGAATCAACTAAGACATCTATCTGAGGCAAAGGGTAACAATCTTTAGGGCACGCTTTATTAAGTTTGGTGAAGTCCACGCACATGCGCCACTTCCCACCAGATTTCTTAACCATTACAACATTCTACATCCACGTTGGATATTGAATCTCAGAAATGAAACCCGCTCTTAGGAGTTTGGAAACCTCCTCTCTGATGGGCAACGCCAGGTTGGTCGCCACTTCTCTCTTCTTTTGCTGGACGGGCTTGAATTCAGGAGACACATTTAGATGATGACAAGCCACGTCCGGATCCACTCCTGGCATATCCTCCGCTGACCAAGGGAAGATATCCAGGTTTTCCAACAGGCAGGAGATTAGCTCCATTTTCTCCTCCTCTGGCAACTCAGCGTTGATGACCAGCTTCTTTTCTGCTCCTTTAGTAATAGGAACTTCTTGGGTCGCTTGGGCAGGTTCCAAGTGAGCCCCTTCTCGATCTTTTCCTTCCTCGGCGGCCTCTGGAGACTCAACAATCTCCAAAGCCTCAGCCACGGCCTCGGGAAGCGGAACGTTGGTGATCAGGTTGACAGTTTGGACGTAGCACTCCCGAGCCACCTTTGGGTTGCTCCTGACCCGATACTGCTTTCCTTCGGCCGCGAACTTGAGGGCAAGGTCAAAGGTCGACACCACTGCCCTATATGCATTGAGAATCGGCCTCCCGAAGATGACACAGTAGTTGCTCGAGGCATCCACTACCACAAAATTGATTAACTTTATTACTCCTCCAAGAGAGACCAGGAGCTTTACTGAGCCCTCTACTTCCTTCCTCTCCCCAGAAAAGCCGTAGAGGGGCCCGTCGGCGGAAAGCAAAGACTTTCCGGTCTTCAGGGCCTCGAAAGTTGGGCGGAAAAGGAGATTGACGGAGCTGCCGGTATCATTCAGAATCTTGTGGACTGTATAGTTTTCGATGACGGCCTTGATGACCACCGCATCGTCGAAAGGATTAGCATTGGGGGGAAGGTCATCCTGACCAAATGTGACAATAGTGCTTTCGGGAGGAGAACTTGTAGTGGCTGCCACTTCCTGCTTTAGAACTCTCGCAATGCTGGATTTGCGAGATGATTCCGCTCCAGCTCCTCCATGAATACAATTGATGTCCCCTAAGGGGCCCACATCATTGACTTCGACGCATCTGGTAGCAGGATGGATGCCATCATAGCAGCCGGCGTCTTCGACGTCGTCACATTCCCAGGTTACTTCTACTGTTTCTTTCTCTTTTCTCTTCTCGGAAGTTGGTCCAGCAGTTGTATCTTTCCGAACTAGACCCCGGAGATTTCCTTCTCCCAGGAGTCTCTCTATCAGCAAACGAAGGGCCCGACAGTCTTCGGTTAGATGCCCCCCTTCTTTATGATATTCACAATAAAGGTTCGGATTTCGATTGCGGATATCCGACTTCAGAGGAGCAGGCCTTTTGAAATCTGGCCTCTTTTGTAGAATCTGGACTACTTCGTCCATGGTGACGTTTAAGGGAGTGAATGACTCTTGCAAGTCATCATATTGAGTGGATAGAATGACTGGAGGTGGTTGCGCGGTGTACTGTAGTAAGTATACCGGCATGATTTGCGGAAGAGGAGCGGATGGAGCGGGAGCGATGGCCAAAGGTGGTTTCTGATCTTGAAACCGCTGATGGCCCATGAATGGTTGCTTATTTTTGTAATTTCTCCCCCTTTGGGAACGGGGTTCAAAGTGGGACTGATTCAATGACGGATGATGGAAGGACGGATTTGACTGCTCCTTGTCGCTTACCAGCTTTGCGACGTAGCCTGGATTACTCTTCTCTCCTCTGATAAACATATTTGCCAAACTTATCATCGCTTGATCAGTCCTAGGCTCCCTTATATTTGCTTCAAATTTTAAGGGGCCCTCCCTCAAACCATGAATGAGGGCAACCCTGTACAACTCGGGATCCACATTTTGGACCTCCATGATCTCTTTCTGGAAGCGGTCTACAAAATGAGCCCATGTCTCGTCTTCCCGCTGTTTTATATAGAAAAGGGCCGCCGGGCCACTCTTTCTCTTCCTCGAGGTAGAGAATCTCAGCAGGAATTCCCTTCGCAGCTCAGCGAAACAACGGATTGACCTGGGGTGCAATCCGTAAAACCACTCTCTTGCTTGTCCTTCAAAGGAGGTCACAAGAAGCTTGCACTTGGTCGCATCAGTTAAGGTTCTAAGAGCGATGGCTGACTCGAAGGCTTGTAAATGAACCGTGGGATCTGTCTCCCCATTGAAAGCTGGCAGGCGAGGCTCTCTGAAATTATTAGGGGAAGGCTCCCCTCTGACTTCGTCCACAAAGGGAGAAGTTTCTTCCATATCTTCATACAGTGGAGTAGGATATTAAGCCGCCGGAGCTGCGGCTATTCGCAGACAAGCCGCCTGATAAGAGGACCGGGCGGCAGCTTCTGGCGGGTAGGAGTGATGAATAGGAACTTCAGGCGGGTAGGAAAGGCGGGCAGCGTGAGAAGCCGCCCCCTGGAAATCAAGGGCCCGAGCAGGCATGCTGTGCGCGGCTTCCTGATAGAAGCTTTGCCTAGCCGCAAAGCCTTCTTGCTGGGGCTGGAAGTTAGCGGCTTGTGGTAGCGGGTAAAGAGGAGTTGGAGGAGGGACCGGGGTCACCGCATTGTTAAAGTCTGGCTGATCGCTTCAAGTCGCTGATCAGTGACCCTCTGAGCCCGCTCGGATTCTCTCCTGGATTGCTCCAAGGCTTCCCACAAAGAGTCCTCGCTGTGATCGGAGCGGTCTCCAGGGGGAACTGGCGGTCTGACATTGTAGTGAGGATTTCACCGACAATCCACGATCTGAAGGTCGCGTGTTTCTATTGAGTCCAAAATCGCACCTCCGAAGAAAATCGGAGGCTGCGGGTTGCCGGTTACTTTTTAGTTGGGAAAATGAGACCGCTAGCAGCGGTCAAGGCCAGACTTCGCCCGTCACGGCGAATGCCACTCCTGCGACGGGCTTTCCTTTGATTAAAATGAGGCGGTTACAGCGGTTACAAGTGCAGGAAAGAAGAAGTCGGCCGGTCAGACAGTCCGCAAGACGGGAAACTCGAGACCGCAGCTCAAACAAGCGAGCTCCTAGATTCGAGAGTGCGTGTCTTAGGAACAGTGCCGCCCCCTATTTATAGGCTCGGGGGCCTGCCAAAAAGGCAGGGATAAAATAACCGTCTGCCCGGGTACAGGAGAAACGGGCAGGCGGTGACGGGATACACAAAGAAGGAAAAGAAAGAAGCCGCGCGACTTGGCGGCTTGCCCTTCCGACCTGTCTGACCAGAGGCTGAGGATGACGCGACCAAGGCGACGATGCAATCCGGGCGGTCTTCGACTTGAGACCGCGGCTTATTCTTTGATCCCGAACCTTGGCTTGTCCCTATGGCATAATCCGCCCGGTCTCCGACTTGAGACCGCGACTTGTCCTGTTGGACTTGGGCCTGGTTTTTCTTTAGTACTTGAGGGCGATCTGAATTATGTCAAACCGCCCGGCTTGTGCTAGTTAGTGTTGATGGACCTTGTATAACCTGAGTCGGGCGACTTGGATCTGCAAACCGCACGGTCTGCGAGTAATCCTCTTGAAAGCGGTCTTCTGGGTAAACAAAGGAGGTGGCGAAGATAAAAGCCGCAAGAGAAATAGTGGTCAAGGTTGAAGCTGAAGAGGAAGCGGCCAAAGCTAAAGCCGCTGAAGAAGAAGCGGCTAAAGCTAAAGCCGCTGAAGAAGTAGCGGCTAAAGCTAAAGCCGCTGAAGAAGAAGCGGCTACAGCTAAAGCCGCTGAAGAAGAAGCGGCTAAAGCTAAAGCCGCTGAAGAAGAAGCGGCTAAAGCTAAAGCCGCTGAAGAAGAAGCGGCTAAAGCAAAAGCCGTTGAAGAGGAAGTGATTAAGGCCAAAGCAGTGGTGGAGGAGGCGGCTAGGGTTAAAGCCGCAGAGATCTTGCCATCTGAGGAGAAAACCTTAGGAAAGAAGTCGGTAGAACCCGAAGTGGACCATCCCACGCCTTCCTTTGACATAGATTTTACTTCATCAGGAACTCCTCTCATGAAGCTAAATGTTGGAGAAGAAGGAGAAGTTGTCTCCTCCAGGCCGGATGGGTCGTCTATCTCACCGGTCTTGATTATTGACGATTCCAGCCCTACAAGGCAGACCATCCCAGAGTCGGGGAAGAAGAAGAAGAGAAAGAGGGGCCATTCGTCAGCTGAGCGAATTGCCAAGAAACTTCAAAAGTTGAAGGCTGGAAATAAAGCCTTTAAGAAACCGACGGCGGACTGTCTTCAACATAATCCGCGCGTGAAAGAGGAAATTGACCTGCCCAACCCCCCTCTTGCCAAGCCGGGAGATCTTGCCCCAGATTCTGCGACCAGTATGTCAATCGGGAGCATCCTCAGAGGGATGGACGATTTCCTGAATAAAGATATGTTATTTGATAACCCCGTGACCTCGAGCCGAATTGTTTCTCTTGACGAAAAGACTGGTGATTCTGAGAATACCGCTCGAGAAGAGAAAGACCGGACCCTAGCTGGTCTGCGCTTAATAGGTGCAAAGGCGGAGAAGATACGGTCGCAAGGCAGGTCGCAGCTGTCCGACCGATTTGCTCCAGTTAAGCCCGGTGCGGGTTATGAAACTATCCGCTTCTTCATTCTGCGACCTCGGAAAAAGCAAAACAAATTGTTGTTGATTCCGCCGTCGAGCTTCTTCCCTCTTCTTACCCAAACGCTGGCCGCCAGACGAAGGAACAATGAACGGATATGGAGAGAACAACGCCGGAGAATGAATTCGGAACAGTTGAAGCGGCCTGTTTATTCAGGCATTTCAACTTTTATAATTCCTTACTTATTCTATCCGCCTTTGGCAGTGCTAATTACAATTTTCTCTTGTAGACAAACCGGAGGACATGATGAGACCGGGCGACCTGATCTCTAGCCATCCACCTCTTCCCCAGATGCCGAATCTTATGCCAATACTAAATTTCGGACAGGAGGAGCTGGCCAACCTTCAGTTTCTTGTGAGTAACCTGGAAGTGAAGATAAGAGAGATGGAGAAGAAAGAGGAGGCAGCCCGGGTTGCGCTAGAGGTTGAGAGGAAAGAAAGACAAGAGGAGCATCTGAAGATCGGGGCCCTTTTAGAGGCGGCGCGGGCGGACTTAGAGACTGCGCGGGCTGAGCTGGAGGCCGAGAAGAAAAGGAGGCCGGAGAGTGAGAGAGCGTTGGAGGCTCGACTTGAATTTGAGAAGAAGGCACGACTTGAAAAGGAACAGATGCCGATAGACCAAATCGCTACAATAACCGCGCGTCTTGATAGAGAGAAAAGGATGTCCTCGAAGCTTGAGGATGACTGTAAATATTATCAAAACAAATATCTTTGTATGACCAGAGAGATTGGCGAGAGTCGGCGCTCGTCTATTGATGAAAGAGCTCGGATGCTGAATCGCCCGGCTGTTGGGGGGAGCTCTAATCCCTTACTTATTAGGGCGTCTGATCCTGCCGCGAATGATCCTGCCGGGGCCCCTTTTGCTCGTACGATCCTTGTTGCGCGGGTAGAAAGGGACGCCGCGCGGCTTCATAGCACGCTCAATCATATCCACTATCACTCGAGTCAAATTTATAGCCTTCTTATTCAGACCGCCAACCAGGTCGCGCGGCTTCATCGTGAGGATAATCCCCAAGAGCCGCATCAGCCATAAGCGGCTTTTAACTTTCATGAATTATGCTTGTAATAATTTTTCCTCTTGTTTACTTCCTGGGATGAACTGATGATCTGGTCTACTTTGGGTAATATTTTCCTTTAGCGCCTTCTGTTGCGCTTATAATATGCATAGTTTATGCCGAATTGATGTGCAGGTCGCGTGACTAGCGCTGGATGCTTGTGATTTCTTGTCGAACTTTTATTTTCATGCTTATTACAGGTTTTGGCTTAGTCGGTCTGACTTGCCTATGCGCAAGCTACTGCTCTTTCCTTTTATCTGTGCCGCTTTGCGTTATAATCCGCGCGGCTTGACGTCATATCCGCGCCATAATTTGGTAATTTGCAGATCACTATCTCTATAAGTAGTAAGAATTACGGCGATTCATTCCATACTTTCTGAAATGGCGCGAGCTAAGCAGCAGTCGTCGCGGTCTGAGAAAGCTCACGCGGTCCGAACTGACGCGGCTTCTGCTTTTCGATCGGCCAATCATAAGGAATGCCGCTTAACTCAAAGCGAGTTAGATGACTTTATTGCAGAATATATGGTTGGAAGCAATGTAACCACCCGACTTCCGTTACGTGATGAGCGGATAAATTCTTCGTCTTCTACTAAGATCGCCATTCCCGTCGATCACTTTAAGTATGGCTTCAGATTTCCCCCTCCTCTTGAAGTCATCACTATTCTCGATCACTACGGGGTCGTGCCCGGACAGCTTCCGCCGAATTCCATCGCCTCTATTTATAGTTTTATCTCGTATCTGTGGTCAGAGCGAGTTACTTTTTTGATTTCTTTGTTTCGAAACTTCTTTTCCGTGCGGTCTACTCTGGACGCCGGAACTTCTGTTTTTAGAAGTCATATCTATTTTGGATGCCGAGGAATGAAAGTTGTGAACCTTGCGAACAAGGTTGTGAGCTGGTCCAAGCGGTATGCTATGTTTGAAGGCCCCCTAGGGCTGCTGCAGGTCAACCCGCAAGCGAGGAGTGCGGCGGACTTCAAGTCGGTTAAGCTCGGAGAAGCGGAGCAGAAGATCTTCGAATCCTTGGAGAATGAGCGACTTGATGTGAACTATTACATTCCATTGTTCGCGGAGCTGGCGGATGTTCGCCCGGAGGACAGTAAGCTTCTCCTCAACTCCTCATTTTATAACCGCGCGGACAGTTCTCTTAAGCCTTAAATTCCTATAGCTGCCACAGTCGTTCCTTTGAACAAGCCGGTTACCCCGGCCGCTCCAGTTCTGACCCAAAGGGAGAAAAGACAAAAGAAATCTGACCCGCAGTGGTCTGAAGATGAGAGCCCGGCCTCTTCGGGCGAGTTCGAGTTTCTTCGTTCTTGCAGTAATCCGCGCGATCTGAAGGGAAAGCCGACGGTCCTTTGGCATAAGGATGGTGAATGCGTGCAGTTATCCACTGCCCTCCCATTCCGGGGGAGTGAGAAAATTAGCCGGCATGCGTTAGCCGCCGGGGCTTCCATGTATGGCCGAAAAACTTTGAAGAGATTGAAGAGAGTTCCAGAAGAGGAACTTTCCAGAGTTGCCGCACAGGCCGGCGCCTGGGGTTTTGCGGCCAACCATTTTATGGCCCTTTCGTATAAACGACTGGTATCGGCCCATACTTATCTGGAGAAGAAGTTCGCCGACCAGGCCGATGAGAATGCTAAGCTTAAGGAGATTATTGCGGTAAATCTTCGACAAACACTTCAGGCTTATCATTTTCTGACCGCGCGACCTGATATCTATCCTCTTTTTGTAGCATCAATATGACATGGAGAACCTGGATTTCCAAGACAAGGTCTTCCCTCATGTAGCCGAAGGGATTGATGGTGCTCTGAATCGTTTACGAGATCGGGACGGCCTGGCCGATGGCTTTGAGGATACAACCTTCCCAGATCTTTATCCCGGCCTGAAAGACAAATTAAACGAAATAACCCGCCGAGCCAAGGGGAAAGACAAGGTCGAATCTTGTAGCACTGAGGAAGAGAGCAGTGAAGATGAAGTCGAGAAAGAACCCGCCGCGGTTGAAAAGGAAGATGGCTCGGATGCGGGATCCAATGATTCTGATGAGACCGGGCGGTCTAAGTCCCGACAATCGGGCGGCTCGGATAGCTCAAGTGGCTCGGATAGCAGCTCCTCGGGTTCCTCTATTTCCAGTAAAGGATATTCTGAAAACAAAATGGAAAACTTTTACCTATTCAGCGGCTTGTCGTTACTTACTTGTGTTCACTGCGATCTCCTTATGTGTTAGATAATTGACCCTTCTAACCAAGTCGTGCGACTTAATATTTAACTCACCCGGTTAGGATAATGATCTTCATAGGATTCCGGTAAAGTAATCATTAGCAAAAAACCCAATCTCATAGCTTGCTTCTTCAATCTGGATCGAGCTGACTTGATTCATCCCGAGAAGGTGTTAACTTCTTATGAATATATTATGATATCCAGCGAGCCGGACATAACCAAGCCGCGCGGTTGTTACTAGATTCTGCATACTTGTTTTCAGGATAAAGAATGCCAAGTCAAAAAGAACAACCCACAGACCGAGCGGCCAGTATTTTAACTCAAACGACTTGCAATTGAGATTGCTGCAAGTCCCATCTCCGTGAATATAGCTAATAGCCGATCAGGGAATTGACAAAACCAAGTCGTGCGACCATATCCTGGCTTTGCAAGGCAGAATACGAAATCATAAGAAAAATAGTTGATAGACCGCGCGATTAACATTTAACCAGAACGATTTATATGACAGCTTTACATAACATCAGCTAATAACCAGCACGGACTGCATATAATTTGCGCTTGTTAGCAGCATTGATACTTGTAATGAGAATCATAATTGCTTGATCGAGAAGAGCCAGTTATTAGCCGAACGAATCGAATTGAAACCCATAAATATAGATCCATGACCCGAATGGCGAGATCGACCGATCATGATTATGCTCGATCCCCCAATATTTGCCTTGTGACTTTTTATTGTCCTGTTTATTTCAAACCGTCTGGTCTGAAAACCACACCGCATGGCATCTTTGGGACCTGTTCATTCTAAACCGCCCGGTTTGATAACCAGACATCCTGATAAATACTTATTTCAAACTGCCCGGTTTGAGTATAAAGTTGGCCGGTTTGTGATGCACATATGAATCCTGCTTTTTTCTTCAAATGGTCTAGAATGACCATATACGATGAGATAATTCCCTGTAATGTAAAAAGATGACTACAAACCCAGATGACCAAGTGGGCAGGTGTGCCTAGGCGGCGAACATTGCTTTCCTCAAGTGGTCATAAGGGATGTAAGTGACTCGACTGCTCTCCTGCTTGGGGGTCACAAGGTGAGTTGATCAATTGGGCAGGTGTGGTTATGTCGCGGGGGCTCTACCGACATTGCTTTCCTCAGAGGGATCAACTCAGTTGTGGGTTGTAAACGACTCGACTGCTCTCCTGCTTGGGGGTCACAAGCTGAGTTGATCAATTGGGCAGGTATGGTTATGCCGCGGGGGCTCTACCGACATTGCTTTCCTCAGAGGGATCAACTCAGTTGTGGGTTGTAAATGACTCGTCTGCTCTCCCGCCTGGGGTTACAAGCCGAGTTGATCAATTAGGCAGGTGTGGTTATGCCGCGGGGGCTCTACCGACATTGCTTTCCTCAGAGGGATCAACTCAGTTGTGGGTTCCGCCCAGGCGTTGCTTGAGAGTACCTTGGAGTATTCGATGGTTATAGACTAAGATGACCAGTTGGGCAGGTGTGGTTATGCCGCGGGGGCTCTACCAACATTGCTTTCCTCAGAAAGAACATCAAAGTTATAACCATATCCCTTTCGGAGTATGATAGAGCTGACAATCACCCAGACTTGGTGCGTTAGATATCAACCGAGATCTGAGATTCTGAAGACCACTGCACGGGAATTGGCAAGCTGCCACTACACATGTGCGAAAACTCCCCGCTACATGTGGTCAACGTGGGCTTACACTAATGACTACAATCCGAGGGGGTTCAAGCAGAATTCAGCGATGTCTCCGCGGTTCAGTGAGTTTGATATATACAGAAAGTAAGAAAAATTTAGACAAGAAGAAGTGTCAGTACGGGGCTTTTCATTGAATATCTAAAAAATGCTTAAAATGAAGAAAACATTTTTTAAAGATAAAAACGTTTGAGATCGTCACCGCTCCAAGTGCGTGAGATGTCTTCTCCGTCGCTTGTTTGGAGGCGGTAGGCCCCATTTCTCAAGCCCTCTTTGATGATGAATGGCCCTGCCCAGTTGGGATTCAGCTTTCCAACATTGCCAGATCTGGCTGCAGCATCTACCTTCTTTAGTACCAAATCCCCGACTGCAAACTGTTTTACCCTGACATTCTTGTCAAAGTATTTTGCCATCCTCCTTTTGACTTCTGCCTGTCTGATTGTTGCTTCGTCCTGAAGTTCTTCGATCAGATCCAAACTATACTTGATAGCCTTGTCATTTTCATCTATCCATGCTTCTCCTCCCTCCTTTGCATACACTACTATTGGAGTGACCACCTCAAACTCTATAGGAACAACAGCCTCCGAGCCATGTGATAGTTTGAATGGTGTTTCTCCCGTAGCGGAAGATGGGGTGGTACGAAGAGTCCAAAGGATAGAAGGGAGTTGGTCTGCCCAATTTCCTCTTTGATTCAAGACCCTCTTCATCAAGAGTCGCTGAATCTGCCGATTCGCTGCTTCTACCTGACCATTTGTTCTTGGATGATGCACTGAAGCAAACCGAAGATCAATCCCCACCTGATCGCAAAAGTTTATCATCTCTGGATTGTTAAATTGCGGACCATTGTCGGTGACAATTGCTAGCGGAATTCCATGCCGGCAGACTATCTCTCCCCAGATGAAGTTCCGGATAATTTGAGTTGTAGTTTTTGCCAATGCTTTTGCCTCAATCCATTTGCTGAAGTAGTCGATCATTACAATGATAAAACGACGCTGGCCACTGGCTACTGGGAAGGGTCCGATAAGATCCATCCCCCATACTGCGAAGGGCCACGGCGCAGTTATTGATCTGAGTGACTGAGCAGGCAAATGCTGAAGAGGAGCGAACTTTTGAAACTGAACACACCGCTTGGCAAATGCTTCAGCGTCCTTTCTCATGGTTGGCCAAAATTATCCTTGCCTCAAAATCCTCTTTTCCAACGTCTTTGCTCCCGAGTGACTGCCGCACTCCCCATAATGGACTTCTTGTAGTATAGTGGGGATCTCTTCTTCCGAGACGCATCGAGCCAAAGGAGAGATGAAAGTTTTTTGATACAAGATTCCAGCCACCAAGCAATAATAAGCCGCTTTTCTCCTGAATCTCCTTCTTTCTTTGATAGATTCGTGGAACTCTCCTTTTGTCAGGTATAATTCATAAGGATCCATCCAGGAAGGATGTTGATCGATTTGCATTAGTTCCCCCTCCTCTATAGCTGGATGAAAAAGCTCAGAGGTCACACCTCCTGATGGAAGACCGAACTTTGATAACTCATCGGCTTCTCCATTCTGCGTCCTCGGGATATGTTCGATGACGAAAGATTTAAATCTTCCAATCTCTTCTTTTGCTAGCAGTAGATATTTCCGTAATGTTGGCTCATGTGTTTCATAGTTGCCCAAAACCTGTGAAGCCATTACCAGAGAATCAGTTTTTACATGTACATGCTCTATGCCCAGTTCTTTCGCAAGCCTTAGCCTGGCTAGAAGCGCCTCATATTCGGCTTGATTATTCGTCACCGGAAAAAAGAACTTGATTGCCTGTTCGAGCTTAAGACCATTAGGACTGAGCAAGATTACCCCTGCTCCTGCCGAGTTCTTCCCCGAAGCACCATCCACGAAGATAGTCCAGGCCCAAGGGGACTTCCCTACTTGCTCGGAATCTGATTCTGGTATATCGACCATGAAATCTGCCAAGACTTGGGCCTTGATTGCGGTTCTGGGGATATAAGTTATTTCAAACTCGCTTAGCTCGATGGCCCACTTGACTAATCTTCCGGAATGGTCAGGCTTTTCCAGGATGTTCCTTAATGGATGGTCTGTGATTACTTGAATTGGATGTGCTTGGAAATAAGGTCGGAGCCTTCTTGAGGATTGAACTAGAGCCAGAGCCACTTTTCCAGGATCGAATATCTCGTTTCTGCATCTTTAAGTATATGGCTAACATAGTATATAGGAAACTGCCTCTTCTTTTCTTCTCGAACGAGAACAGAGCTGACAGCATCGGGTCCAACCCCCAAATATAAGAACAGAGTTTCCCCTTCATGAGGGCTCTGGAGAAGAGGAGTCTATGTTAATTGTTTCTTCAGTTGATTAAATGCGTCATCGCACTTCTTGTCCACTCAAACTTCGACCCTCCTCGGAGTGTTTTGAAGAAAGGAGCACTTTTATCTCCTGATTTAGAGATAAACCTGCTCAGTCCTGCCAATCTTCCTCCAAGTTGTTGTACTTCTTTCGTATTACGAGGAGGGGTCATTTCTAGTATGGCTTTTACCTTATCCGGATTTGGCGCCAAGCCATCGGGCGTGAGGAGGTGTCCAAGAAACTTTCCCTTATTTGCCCCAAACACACATTTCAAAGGGTTTAATTTTAACTTGAACCTCCGTAGAGTAGCGAACGTCTCTACGAGGTCTGCCAAGTGAATTGAGAAGGTTTTACTTTTAAGGAGGAGGTCATCAACATAAACCTCGAGGTTCCTTCCTTTCTGCTGCTTAAAGACGGTGTCCATCATCCTTTGGTATGTTGCCCCTGCATTCTTAAGCCCAAAGGGCATTACGAGGTAACAGTAACAGCCATCGTTCGTGATGAAAGACGTATCGGGATATCAGGTTTATGCATTTTGATTTGGTGATAACCAGAAAATGCATCGAGAAACCTCATAAAGTTATACCCCACCGCAGAATCTACTAAAACATCTATCCGAGGCAAAGGGTAACAATCTTTGGGGCATGCTTTATTGAGTTTTGTGAAATCTACACACATGCGCCATTTTCTCCCAGATTTTTTCACCATTACAACATTTGACATCCAAGTGGGGTATTGGATTTCAGAAATGAAATTTGCTTTAAGAAGTTTTGCAACTTCTTCTTTGATGGGTACCGCCAACTTGGATGCCACCTCTCTCTTCTTTTGTTGGATCGGTTTGAATTCAAGGGAGACATTGAGGTGATGGCAGACAACATCTGGATCTACTCCAGGCATATCTTCCGCCGACCAGGCGAAGATGTCCAGATTCTTCAATAGACAGGAGATCAGTTGAATCTTCTCCTTTTCTGGTAGTTCGGCATTGATGATTAGTTTCTTTTCTTCCCCTTCAGCAATGGGAATCTCTTGGGTCTCCTGGGCAGGTTCCAGGTAAGCCATTTCTCGCTCTGTGCTTCCCTTAACCTCTTCTAGGGCCCTGGACACTTCGTGAATGTCATTCTCAAGTTCAGGAAATAGTGTCTCGGTGATCACATTGACTGTTTTTACATAGCATTCCCGAGTGACTTTTGGATCACTTCGGATCCGATACTGACGTCCTTCGTCAACGAACTTTAAAGCCAAGTGGAAAGTGGATACTATTGCTTTGTAAGCGTTCATGATTGGCCTTCCAAAGATTGCACAATAACTGCTCGGGGCTTCCACCACTACGAAGCTTATCAGCTTTGTTATGCCTCCCAATGACACCAAAAGCTTTACACACCCTTCTACTTCTTTCTTTTCTCCCGAGAAGCCGTAGAGGGGCCCTTCCGTGGAGAGCAAAGACTTTCCATTCTTAAGGGCTTCAAATGTTTGATGGAAAATGAGGTTAACTGAACTACCGGTATCGATCAGAATCTTGTGTACAGTGTAGTTCTCGATAACTGCCTTTATAACTACAGCATCATCGAAAGGGTTTGCATTTGGGGGAAGGTCTTCTTGGCCGAAAGTAACGATCGACCTTTCTGGGGCGGAAGTGGAGGCGGCCGCCACTTCTTGCTTGGAGATTCTTCCAATGCTGGATTTTCGAGAGGACTCTGCCCCTGCTCCACCATGGATACAGTAGACGTTGCCGAGGGGACCAACGTCATTTACTTCTACGCATTCGGTGACAGGATGTATATCCCCATAACAACCTGCCTCTTCCACATCAGCACATTCCCAGGTCACTTCGACCGTTTCCTTCTTCTTTTCGGTTCGGGGCTCAGCAGGTGTGTCTTTGTGAACTAGTCCTCAGAGCTTCCCTTCCCTTAGAAGCTTTTCTACCAGGAAGCGGAGGGCTCGGCAATCTTCCGTCAGATGACCTGCTTCTTTGTGATGTTCACAATAAAGATTCGGATTTCGGCTGTGAACATCCGATCTCATAGGAGCAGGTTTCTTAAAGTCAGGTCTCTTTTGCAAAATTTGGACTACTTCGTCCATGGATATATTCAGAGAAGTGAATGATTCTTGCGAATCATCATATTGGATGGATGGGGCAGTCGAGGATGGCTGCGTGGTATATTGTTGCAGATATACCGGCATGGCCTGTGAAATGGCCATGGATGGAGCGGGTGTGATGGCCAACGGTGGTTTCTGATCTTGAAACCGCTGGTGGCAAATGAATGGTTGCTTGTGCTTGTAGTTCCTCCCCCTTTGAGCTCGGGGTTCAAAATAAGACGGAGCGGATGATTGATTATTAGGGAGTGAGTAAGGTTGACCTTGATCATTTAGAAGCCTAGCCACATACCCAGGGTTAGTCTTTTCACCCCTGATAAACATATTGGCCATACTTATCAATTCCTGATAAGTTCGAGGTTCTCTTATGCTGGCTTCGAATTTTAGGGGGCCTTCCCTCAGCCCATTCATCAGAGCTACCCTGTATAGCTCTGGATCCACATTTTGAATCTCCATTATCTCTTTTTGGAAACGGCCGACGAACCTGGCCCAGGTCTCGTCCTCCCGCTGCTTAATATCAAAGAGGGCCGCCGAACCACTCTTTCTCTTTTTTGAGGTAGAGAATCTAAGCAAAAATTGTCTATGCAGCTCGGCAAAGCAGCTGATTGACCTTGGATTCAACTCATAAAACCATTCTCTTGCTTGCCCCTCAAAGGACGTCACAAGAAGTTTGCATTTGATAGCATCGGTCAGGGTTCTTAGTGCTATGGCTGACTCAAAAGCTTGAAGATGGAGGGCTGGATCAGTTTCTCCGTTATAGGCTGCCAGACGCGGCTCTCTAAAGCCATTCGGAGCTGCCTCGCTCCGGATATAATCCACGAATGGGGAAATCTCTTCCATATCTTCGTACAGAGGAGGAACATTGTAATAAGCCATCTGACTCATGGTGGCCTGGGGATAAGCCGCCCGACCTGCGGCGGTTTGTGGATAAGCCGCCTGATAAGATCTGACAGCGGCTTCTGGCGGACAGGCCGTCGGGTTGGACAGGCGGGCTGCCTGAAAAGTCGCCTCCTGGAAATCCAAAATCCGGGTCGGCGTGTTCTGGGCGGCTTCCTGGTAATAACTCTGTCGTGCGGCAAAGTCTCCCTGAGCCGACTGGCAAGCTGCGGCTTGTGGAAGCGGGTATGGAGGGGGAGGAGGAAGGACCGGAGTGACCTCTTGGTTAACCGCGACCTGGGGAACTAGTCGCTTGGTTAACACGTCCAAGGCTTGGCTGATCGCCTCCAGGCGCTGGTCAGTCGCCTTTTGAGCTCGCTCGGCCTCACGCTTGCTTTCTTCCAGAGCCTCCCATAGTGAATCCTCACTATGGTCAGAGCGATCTCTAGGAGGGAAATGGCGGTCTGACATTTCTTCGAAGTTTTCACCAACAACCTGCGATCTGAAGGTCGCGTGTTTCTGTTGAAACCAAAGATGTACCCCCGCGGTTTGCGACTAGAAAAACGGAGGTTGCGGATTGCTGGTTACTTAGAAAGAAGAGAATGAGACCGCTAGCAGCGGTCGAGGCCGGACTTCGCCCGTCACGGCAAATGCCACTCCTGTGACGGGCTTTCCTTTGGTTAAAGTAAGAGGGTTACAGCGGGTTACAAGTGCAAGCCGGCCGGTCAAGCAGGTCGCAAGACAGGGAACTCGAGTCCGCAGCTCAAACAAGCGAGCTCCTAGATTCGAGTGTCCGTCCCTTGGGAACGTTGCCGCCCACCTATTTATAGGCTTGGGGGCCTGCCCGAACGGGCGGGGATAAAATAACCGCCTGCCCGGGTACAGGAGAAACGGGCAGGCAGTGACGGGATTCAGAAGGGAAAGAGAAGAGAAGCCGCGCGGCTTAGCGGCTTGGGCTCCCGGTCTTCCTTTGGCTTGGCCTGGTGGTGTAGTGACCAAGGCGACGTTTCAACCCGGGCGGTCTCATACCAGAGACCGCGATTTGCCTTTGGGACTTGTCCTTGGCTGATCTTCATTCTTTGGAGATGACTTGAGGGCTCAGACCGCCCAGTCTGCGTTGGTTGGTGCTGGATGTCCTTTACTGAGACTGGTCGGGGCGATCTTGAGCTTTAGACCGCCCAGTCTGGGAGTAGTACCACTCGGAAGCAGTATCTTGGGTAAACACAACCCACTGTAGATCAACCACTAAACGAACTAGAATGGGTATAAATTGTTGTCCATTGGATGTAGGGATGTTTGAAGTTATGGATGTTTGAAGTTTAGGTGTCAATTGGAGCAAAATCCCTCATTTCCACTATAATCCACTATCCGTCGACCACTAAATGAAGACGATCGAGTAAATCCTTTTCTCCATTGGATGTATGGCTCTGAGCTCATTCCGAAAAGGTCTTTTGGGCAAAATCCAGACAACCAGATAAAAAATTATAGCTGTTTGAAGATTAGGTGTCAGTTCGAGCTAAATCCCACCTGACCACTGCAACTCAATGTATATCGACCAATAAATGAACTAGATTGAGTAAAACTTGCTCTCCATTGAATGTATGGCTCAGAGCTCATTTCGAAGTGGTTTTCTGGGCAAAAATCAGACAACCTGATCAAAATTTATGGCTGTTTCAAGTTTAGGTGTCATTTGGAGCTAAATTTTGCATTACCAGTGCAACCCACTATATATCGACAACTAAATGAACTGCAATGGGTAAAACTTGTGCTTCAATGAATGTAAAGCTCCGAGCTCATTCCTAAAAGGTGTTGTGGGGGTAAAATTAGAAAACCGGATCAAAAGTTATTGATGTTTAAAGTTTGAGCATCATTTGGATCTAAATCTCTCACTCTCACTACCAACCGCATCAAAAATTCTTTCATTTTGAAATTTATGTGTCATTTGGAGCTAAATATCGCATTAACACTACAACCCACTTTATATCGACCTCTAAACGAGCTTGAATGTGTTAAAATTATTCTCCATTGGATTTAGGGCTCCGATCTCATTCCGAAAAGGTATTGTGGGCGAAAATCAGTCAACCAGATCAAAAGTTACGCATGATTAAAGTTTTGGTCTCCTTTTGAGCTAAATACCTTATTACCAACCCGGTGTATATTGACCACTAAACAAACTGGAATGAGTAAAATTTGTTCTCCATTGGATGTAGGGCTCCGAGCTCATTCCAAAAAGATGTGCGTAAAAATCGGACAACCATGTCAAAAGTTATGGCTGTTACAGTTTATGTGTCAAGATGAGCTAAATCCCTCATTACCATTGCAACCATTTGTATATTGATCACTAAAATGAGCTGGAATGGTGTAAAATTGTGCTCCATTGGATGTATGCCTCAGAGCATATTTCGAAAAGCTGTTTTAGGCAAAAATCAAACATGCAAATCAAAAGTTATGGTTGTTAGAAGTTTAGGTGTCATTTGGAGCTATATTTCGCATTACCGCTGCAACCCGCTATATATCGACAACTGAATGAACTGGAATGGGTAAAACTTGTGCTCCAATGAATGTAGTGCTCCGAGCTCATTTCGCAAAGGTGTTGTGGGATAAAATCAGACAACCGCATCAAAAGTTGTTGATGTTTAAAGTTTGAGTGTCATTTGGAGCTAAATCTCTCATTTTCACTAGAACCCGCATTAAAAATTCTGTCATTTTGAAGTGTATGTCATTTGTAGCTAAATCTCGTATTACCACTACAATTCACTGCATATCGACCTCTAAACGGACTACAATGGGTTTAAATTATTCTCCATTGGATTTAGGGCTCCAATCTCATTCCGAAAAGGTATTGTTTGCGAAAATCAGACAACCCGAAAGGTGTTGTCTTATTCTCGAATGGGTAAATCTTATTCTCTGTTGGATGGAGAATACAAGCTCTTTTCTGAAAAAGTATTGTGCGCAAAAATCGAACAGCTGGATCAAAAGTTATGGCTGCTTGAAGTTTAGGTGTAATTTGGAGCCAAATCCCGCATTACCATTGGAAGCCTTTCGAACAATAAACAAATATGTATTGTTATATCCTACCCTCCATTAGATGTAGGGCTCTGAGCTCATTCTAAAAAGGTATTGTGGGCAAAAATTGGCAACTAGAGCAAGAGTTCTGTCTGTTTGGAGTTTATGTGTCATTTGGAGCTAAATCTCACATTACCACTGTTTACCCGGAAAACCGCTTCTCGGGTTGAATCACTTTTAGGCTGGGCGGGCTTCTAAATCAAGTCGCTGGGTCCCAAGATCAGCGGCTCTCAGTCCAAGGTAAACTAAGCCAGGCAGTCTGATGTCGCTTCGGACCGCCCCCAAGATTGAAGATTGTCAGAACCCAAGGCAAGAAGGCGACCCATGGTCTCAGATCGGAGACCGCCCGGGTTGTATCGTGAAGATCGGCCAAGGTCACGTCCAGAAGGCAGGCCGCGGTCTCATGTCAGAAGCCGCTCGTTTTGCATCATCGCCTTGGTCACGACATCTTCAGCCTCTGGTCAGACGGGTCGGAAGGGCAAGCCGCCAAGCCGCGCGGCTTATTTCTTTTCTTCTTTGTGTATCCCATCACCGCCTGCCCGTTTCTCCTATACTCGGGCAGGCGGTTATTTTATCCCTGCCCATTCGGGCAGGCCCCCGAGCCTATAAATAGGGGGCGGCAATGTTCACAAGGGACACAGACTCGAATCCAGGAGCTCGCTTGTTTGAGCTGCGGTCTCGAGTTTATCATCTTGCGGACTGTCTGACCGGCCGGCTTCTTCTTTACTGCATTTGTAACCCACTGTAACCGCCACATTTTAATCAAAGGAAAGCCCATCACAGGAGTTGCATTCGCCGTGATGGGCGAAGTCTGGCCTTGACCGCTGCTAGCGGTCTCATTTTCCCCACCTAAAAAGTAACCGGCAACCCGCAGCCTCCGATTTCCTTCGGCGGTGCGATTTCGGACTCAACAGAAGCCTTGACCACTGCTAGCGGTCTCATTTTCCCCACCTAAAAAGTAACCGGCAACCCGCAGCCTCCGATTTCCTTCGGAGGTGCGATTTCGGACTCAACAGAAACACGCGACCTTCAGATCGCGGATTGTCGGTGAAATCCTCTTCGCCATAATGTCAGACCGCCAGTTCCCCCTTGGAGACCGCTCTGATCACAGCGAGGACTCTTTGTGGGAAGCCTTGGAGCAATCCAGGAGAGAAGCAGAACGGGCTCAGAGGGCGACTGACCAGCGGTTGGACGCATTCAGTCAGACTCTAGCCCTATTAACCGAGCGGCTAGTTCCACAGCAAATCGCGGTTAATCAGGCGGTGACTCCAGTTCCTCCTCCACCTCCTGCTTACCCGCTACCACAAGCCGCCAACTTCCAGCCCCAGCAAGAAGGTTTTGCGGCTAGGCAAAACTTCTATCAGGAAGCCGCGCAAAGCATGCCGGCTCGAATCCTCGACTTCCAGGGGGCGGCTTCTCATGCAGCCCACCTGTCGTATCCACCAGAGGCCGCTGCTCACCCTCTCTACCCGCCGGAAGCTGCTGCCCGGTCTTCATTCCAGGCGGCTTGTCCGCGAGTAGCCGCGGCTTCGGCGGCTTGCTACCTTGCTCCTTTATATGAAGATATGGAGGAAACTTCTCCCTTCGTGGACGAAGTCCGGGGGGAACCAGCCCCTAACAATTTCAGAGAGACTCGCCTGCCAGCTTTTAGTGGGGAGACTGATCCCACTGTTCATCTGCAAGCCTTTGAATCAGCCATCGCTCTCAGGACCTTGACTGATGCGACTAAGTGCAAACTCCTTGTGACCTCCTTTGAAAAACAAGCAAGGGAATGGTTTTATGGGCTGCACCCCAGATCTATCAGCTGCTTTGCCGAGCTACGTAGAGAATTCCTGCTAAGATTCTCTACTTCAAGGAAGAGAAAAAGTGGCCTTGCGGCCCTTTTCGATATAAAACAGCGGGAAGACGAGACGTGGGCTCGTTTCATAGACCGCTTCCAGAAAGAGATCATGGAAGTCCAAAATGTGAATCCGGAGCTGTATAGGGTCGCCCTCATCCAAGGCTTAAGAGAGGGCCCCCTAAAATTTGAAGCGAATATAAGGGAGCCTAGGACTTATCAGGAAATGATAAGTTTGGCAAATATGTTTATCAGAGGAGAGAAGAGTAATCCAGGCTACGTCGCAAAGCTGGTAAGCGACAAGGAGCAGTCAAATCCATCCTTCCATCATCCGCCATCAAATCAGTCCCACTTTGAACCCCGTTCCCAAAGGGGGAGAAACTACAAAAATAAGCAACCATTCATGGGCCATCAGCGGTTTCAAGATCAGAAACCACCGTTGGCCATCGCTCCCGCTCCATCCGCTCCTCTTCCGCAAATCATGCCGGTATATTTACAGCAGTATACCGCGCAGCCACCTCCAGTCATTCCATCCACTCAATATGATGACTCGCAAGAGTCTTTCACTCCCTTAAACGTCACCATGGACAAAGTGGTCCAGATTCTACAAAAGAGGCCAGATTTCAAAAGGCCTTCTCCTCTGAAGTCGGATATCCGCAGTCGAAATCCGAACCTTTATTGTGAGTATCATAAAGAAGGGGGGCATCTAACCGAAGACTGTCGGGCCATTCGTCTGCTAATAAAGAGACTCCTGGGAGAAGGAAAGCTCCGGGGTCTAGTTCGGAAAGATGCAATTGTTGAACCAACTGCCGAGAAGAGAAAAGAGAAAGAAACGGTAGAAGTAACCTGGGAATGCGCCGACGTCGAAGACGCCGGGTGCTATGGTGACATCCACCCTTCCACTGAATGTGTCGAAGTCAATGATGTGGGCCCCTTAGGGGACATCTATTGTATCCATGGAGGAGCTGGAGCGGAATCTTCTCGCAAGTCCAGCGGCGCGAGAGTTCTGAAGCAGGAAGTGGCAGCCACTACAAGTTCTCCTCCCGAAAGCACTATTGTCACCTTTGGTCAGGATGACCTTCCCCCCAATGCCAATCCTTTTGACGATGCGGTGGTCATCAAAGCCGTCATCGAAAATTATACAGTCCACAAGATTCTGATTGATACAGGCAGCTCCGTCAATCTCCTTTTCCGCCCAACTTTCGAAGCCCTGAAGACAGGAAAACCTTTGTTTTCAACCGACGGGCCCCTCTACGGCTTTTCTGGGGAGAAGAAAGAAGTAGAGGGTTCGGCAAAGCTCCTTGTCTCTCTTGGAGGAGTGATAAAGCTAATCAATTTTGTGGGGGTGGATGCCCCGAGCAATTACTGCGCCATCTTCGGGAGGCCAATTCTAAATGCATACAGGGAAGTAGTGTCTACCTTTCACCTTGCTCTTAAGTTCACTGCCGAAGGAAAGCAGTATCGGGTCAGAAGCAACCCAAAGGTGGCTCGGGAGTGCTACGTCCGAACTGTGAACATGATCAACGACGTTCCACTTCCCGAGGCCATGGCTGAAGTTTTGGAGATTGCTGAGTCTTTAGGGGCTGCCGAGGAAGGAAAAGATCGAGAAGGGGCTCACTTAGAACCTGCCTAAGTGACCCAAGAAGTTCCTATTGCTGAAGAGACAGAAAAGAAACTGGTTATCAACGCTGAGTTGCCGGAGGAGGAGAAAGTGGAGCTAATCTCCTGCTTGTTAGAGAATCTGGATATCTTCGCTTGGTCAGCGGAGGAAATGCCAGGAGTAGATCCAGACGTGGCTTGTCATCATCTAAACGTATCTCCTGAGCTCAAGCCCGTCCAGCAAAAGAAGAGAGAAGTGGCGACCAAGCTGGCGTTGCCCATCAGAGAGGAGGTTTCCAAACTCCTGAAAGCGGGTTTTATTTCTGAAATTCAATATCCCACGTGGATGTCGAATGTTGTAATGGTTAAGAAATCTGGTGGGAAGTGGCGCATGTGCGTGGACTTCACCAAACTTAATAAAGCGTGCCCTAAAGATTGCTACCCTTTGCCTCAGATATATGTCTTAGTTGATTCCGCGGTTGGGTATGGTTTTATGAGTTTCCTCGATGCTTTCTCAGGGTATCATCAAATTAAAATGCACAAACCTGACATCCCGCATATCTCATTTATCACAAACGATGGGTGTTACTGCTATCTCGTAATGCCTTTCGGTCTTAAAAATGCGGGCGCAACATACCAAAGAATGATGGATACCGTCTTTAAACATCAAAAAGGCAGAAATCTTGAAGTTTACATTGATGACCTCCTTCTAAAAAGTAAAACATTCTCATTGCATTTGAAAGACCTCGTAGAGACGTTCGCTAATCTACGGAGGTTCAAGTTAAAATTAAACCCGTTGAAATGTGTGTTTGGGGCAAACAAGGGAAAGTTTCTTGGACATCTCTTAACTCCTAACGGCCTTGCACCAAATCCAGATAAGGTGAAGGCCATCCTTGATATGACCCCTCCTCGAAATACCAAAGAGGTTCAGCAACTCGGGGGGAGATTGGCATGATTGAGCAGGTTTATCTCCAAATCCGGAGATAAAAGTGCCCCATTCTTTAAAATACTACGGGGGGGGGGGGGGGGGGGGATCAAGGTTTGAATGGAGCGAGGAGTGCAACAAGGCTTTTGAGCAGCTAAAAGCGCAGTTAACTTCAACTCCACTACTCCAAAGTCCCCGTGAGGGAGAAATGCTATTTTTATATCTGGGAGTCGGACCAGATGCGGTGAGTTCTGTCCTCGTTCGGGAAGAAAAGAAGAGGCAGTTTCCAATATACTATGTCAGCCACATTCTTAAAGATGCAGAAACCAGATATTTGATCTTGGAGAAACTGGCCTTGGCCTTGGTTATGTCTGCGCGAAGGCTTCGTCCTTATTTTCAGGCTCATTCCATCCAAGTTATTACAGATCATCCTTTAAAAATATTCTTGAAAAGCCAGATCATTCAGGGAGGTTAGCAAAATGGGCTATCGAACTAAGCGAATTTGAGTTATCATACATCCCCCGAACAACCATCAATGCACAAATCTTGGCAGACTTCTTGGTAGATACAGCAGAACCTAGTTCCGAGCAGGTGGTGCAATCTCCTTTAGCTTGGGTCATCTATGTGGATGGAGCTTCTGGCAAAAACTCCGTGGGAGCTGGAGTAGTTCTAATCAGTCCAAATGGCATCAGGCTGGAACAAGCTATCAAATTCTTATTTCCAGTGACAAATAATCAGGCAGAATATGAAGCACTTTTGGCTGGGCTGAGGCTTGCGAAAGAGCTGGGCATAGAACATGTACATGTTAGAACTGATTCGCTGGTGATGGCCTCTCAGGTCTTGGGAAATTATGAGACAAGGGAGCCAATTCTGAGGAAATACCTGCTGTTAGCCAAAAGGGAAATTGGAAGATTCAAGTCATTCATCATTGAGCATATTCCAAGGATACAAAATGAGGAGGCAAATGAGTTGTCAAAGTTCGGTCTTCCATCCGGGGGAGTGACCTCTGAACTTTTTCATCCGGCAACAGATGAGGCAGAACTCATGCAAATTGATCATAATCCTTCGTGGAAGGACCCTTACGAGCTATTTCTATCAAAGGGGGAGTTCTATCATTCCATCAAAGATCGGAGAAGATTCAAAAGGAAGGCGGCGTATTATTATATGATAGCAGGAGTTCTCTACAGAAAGACTTTGATCTCTCCCTCAGCACGATGTGTTTCGGAGGATGAAATCCCAACCATACTTCAGGAAGTTCATTCCGGGGAGTGCGGTAGTCATTCGGGAGCGAAGACTCTGGAGAAAAGAATCTCAAGGCAGGGGTATTTTTGGCCAACCATGAGAAAGGATGCTGAAGCATTTGCCAAGCGGTGTGTTCAGTGCCAAAAGTTCGCTCCTCTTCAGCATTTGCCTGCTCAGTCACTCAGATCAATAACTGCGCCATGGCCATTCGCAGTATGGGGGATGGATCTTATCGGACCCTTCCCAATAGCCAGCGGCCATCATCGTTTTATCATTGTGATGATCGACTACTTCAGCAAGTGGATTGAGGCAAAAGCGCTGGCAATAAACTACAACCCAAATTATCAGAAACTTCATATGGGGAGAAATAGTCTGCCGGCATGGAATTCCGCTAGCAATTGTCACTTATAATGGTCCACAGTTCAATAATCCGGAGATGATAAACTTTTGTGATCATGTGGGAATTGATCTTCGATTTGCCTCAGTACATCATCCAAGAACAAATGGCCAAGTAGAAGCAGCAAACAGGTAAATCCAGCAGCTCCTGATGAAAAGAGTTTTGAATCAAAGGGGAAATTGGGCAGATCAGCTTCCTTCCATCCCCTGGACTCTTCGTACTACCCCGTCTTCAGCTACCGGGGAGACACCATTCAAATTATCTCATGGCTCGGAAGTTGTTGTTCCTGTAGAATTTGAGGTGGTCACTCCAAGAGTTGTGTATGCAAAAGAGGGAGGAGAAGTGTGGATAGAAGACAATGATGAGGCTATCAAGTATAGTATGGATCTGATCGAAGAACTTCAGGACGAGGCAAATCAGACAAGAAGAAGTTAAAAGGAGAATGGCAAAGTACTTTGACAAAAATGTCAGGGTAAAGCATTTTGCGGTCGGCGACGTTGTGCTAAAAAAGGTTGATGCAGCAGCCCGAACAGGCAATGTCGGGAAGTTGAATCCTAATTGGGCTGGACCTTTCATCGTCAAGGAGGTACTAAAAAGTAGGGCTTACCGCCTCCAAACGAGCGAAGGAGAGGACATCTCACGCACCTGGAGCGGTGACGATCTCAAACGGTTCTATCCTTAAAATGTCTTCTTTACGTTCCTGCAATCATTTTTAGATATTTCAATAAGAAGCGCCATACTGACACTTCTCCATGTCTGATGACTCCTTTTTTACGTTTCTTATATATCAACCTCACTGAACCGCGGAGACATCGCCAAGTTCTGCTTGAACCCCCTCAGATTGTAGTCATTAGCGTAAAACCATGAAGATCTTGTGTAGCGGGGAGTTTTCGCACACATGTAGTGGTAGCTTGTCAATTTCCGTGCGGTGGTCATCGGAACCTTGGATCCTGGCTGATATCCGACACACCCCTGCATCAAGGGAGGTCTAGGTGAATGTTGGCTCTGTCATGCCCCGAGAGGGATATAGTTACAGCTTTGATTATCTTTCTGAGGAAAGCAATGTCGGTATAGCCCCCGCGGCACAACCACACCTGCCCAACTGATCATCCTAGTCTGTGACCATCGAATACTCCTAGTACTCTCAAGCGATGCCTAAGCGGGACCCACAACTGAGTTGATCTCTCTGAGGAAAGCAATGTTCGCCGCCTAGGCCCACCTGCCCAATTGATCAACTCAGCTTGTAGCCCTAGGAAAGAGAGCAGTCGAGTCGCTTACAGCCCTTATGACCACTTGTGGAAAGCAATGCTCGCCGCCTAGGCCCACCTGCCCACTTGGTCATCTGGGTCTGTACTTGTCTTTTTCTTTATTTCTACAGCTCTTATGACCACTTGAGGAAAGCAATGTTTGCCGCCTAGGCCCACCTGCCCACTTGGTCATCTGAGTCTGTAGTCATCTTTTATTACGTTACATGGAGTTATCTCATCTTATATGGTCATTATAGACCATCTGGAGAAAAAAGAAAGACTCTTATGTACATCACAAACCGGCCGACCTGATTCTCAAACCGGGCGGTTTGAAATAAGCAGGTATCGGAATTATCGGGCTGTCTGATTATTAAATCGAGCGGTTTAAAATAAACGGGTCCCAAAGATGTCAAGCGGTCTAATGTTCAGGTTGAACGGTTTGAAATAAACAAGACACCATTAAAATATCACAAGGCAAGTATCGGGGGATTGAGCATAGTCATGACCTATCAACCTCGTCATTTGGATCATAAATCTGTCTTTTTGGGTTTCAATTCGATCCGCTCGGCTAATAACAGGCTCTTTTCAATCAAGCAATTATGATTCTCATTGCAAATATGAAAGCTACTGACCGCCCAAATTATGTGCAGTCCGTGCAGATTATCAGCTAATATTGTATAAACCATTCGAGAAAGATATTATTAGAACAGGTGCAGGTGTTCGTCTACATTAATAAAGAGCTATGATATTAAGACCGGGCGAGTCTATATACTCTGATATTAATTAAGTTTGGATATTTCTGGATCTAAACATATGGTCGCCCGGGTTGCATTCTAACCGAGCGGGTTTACCTGTCTCTCATATTAAACAAGTCTGGATATCTCTGGATCTAAATATATGGTCGCCCGGATTATGTTCTAACCGAGCGGGTTGATCTATCTCTTATCAAGAAGTTATCTCTGGATTTAATGGATTATTCGCCAGGATTGTATTCTAAACCGTGCGAATTTATTATTCATTACTTCTATCAGCAAGGATGAGATATCTCTGAATTCAGATAAGAAGCCGCCCGGTTTGAATTTTAACCGCACTAGTCTATCATTTGTTGTTTATACTATCAGAAATCGGATATCCTGAGATCTAAATGAGTAATCGCGCGGGTTGTATATAGACCGTCCGAAATCATCGATTATCACTCATACTCGGATCAAGGCAGCCGCACGGTTCAATCATAAAAAGCAGAAGGTAAAAAAATTGAGAGACAAGATAGCAATCACAAGTAAGTAACAATAGATGGGCAATTAGACAGGTAAAATTTTTATTCATTCTTCAAAATATGTGTTAACAAAATATTAACCGCCCGGCTAGAATCAAAACCGACAGTTACACAATAGTAAATTTAAACAAAGGCACTAGTCTGCCGACTTCTTCTTCTTCTTCTTGACATGGGAATTCGAGTCCTCGCCATCAATGTCGATGTTCGATTCAAAAGTGCGCCTCCGAAGGAAATCGAGGGTTGCGGATTATCAGTTACTATTCGGTTAGAGAATTCGGACCGCTAGCAGCGGTCGAGGCTGGACTTTCCTTTGATAAAAATGAAGCAGTTACAGCGGTTATAAATGTAGGAAAAGAGAAGCCGGCCAGTCAGACAGTCCGCAAGATGGGAAACTCGAGACCGCAGCTCAAACAAGCGAGCTCCTGGATTCGAGTGTGCGTGTCTTGTGAACAGTGCCGCCCCCTATTTATAGGCTCGGGGGCCTGCCCGAATGGGCAGGGATGTAATTACCTCCTGCCCGGGTACAGGAGAAACGGGCAGGTGGTGACGGGATGCACAAAGAAGAAAAAGAAAGAAGCCGCGCGGCTTGGCGGCTTGCTCTTCCGACCTGTCTGACCTGAGGCTGAAGATACCGGGACCAAGTCAAGGATGCAGACCGAGCGGCCTCTGGCTTGAGACCACGGTCTACCTTCTGGACATGGCTTGGCTGATCTTCACGAGGCAACCCGGATAGTCTCTGATCTGAAACCGCGGCTTGTTCTCCGGGCTTGAACCTTGAGTCTCTATGGCACAACCCGCGCGGTCTCCTACCTGAGACCACGGATAGCCTTCTTGCCTTGTCCCTTGAGGACCTTCACTCTTGGGGGCGGTCCGAAAATGACATCAGACCACCTGGCCTGGTTTACCCTGAACTGAGAGCCACTGATCCTGGAACCCAGCGGCCTGACCCAGCAGTTCGCCCGGTCTGAGATTGATCCAACCCGAGAAGCGGTTTTCCGGGTAAACAGTCGACTTCAGGCGAATAGCCTTCGCTTGTCGAGGAAGAACCCGATGAGCCGCTATCACCAGACCGCCCGGTCTTACTCGCGGAGCCAGTTGTTCTAGAGGACAAGCTGTCCTCATCATCATCATCGGCGTCGTCATCCGCATCGACCTCCTCAGCGGCTCTATCACCTTCATCGCCTCCTTGATGAATTACAATTTCCCTACTCGTGTCGGCTTCAGCCTCTTCACCCACCTTGCCTTTTCCTTTCTGCGTGCGGCTAATTTCATCAAGCTGGTCCTTCAAGGCAGGGAAGAGATCAGAAAAAGTAGTGCCCTCGAAGCCTTCGCACAGACCGCCCCGGTCTCCAAGAAGGCCCAAAGCTTTATTAATTCCTTGGGCCACATGCGGTAACACCTCATCCTAGAAGGCTAGGTTGGTCACCTCATATTGTTTCTGCAAAAGGAAAAATAAATTAGGTCGCCCGGGTTGAACAAAACAAACCGCGTCATCATTTGGAAAACTCACCGCCACGATCCCTTGAAGCCGCGCGTTCTCCGCAACCAGTTCTTCATGCTTCTTTTCTAGATATTTTTGTGCAGAAACCAGCCGCATGTACGATAAGGCCATGAAGTGATTGGCCGCAAACCCCCATGCACCGGCTTGTGCAGCTAGCCGGGGAAGCTCTTCTTCAGGAACTTTCTTCAACTTCTTTAAGGTCTTTCGACCATACATCGCGGCCCCGGCAGCTAGCCCATGGCGATTAATTTTCTCACTCCCCCATGAAGGAAGTGCGGTGGATACTCGGATGCGGCTTCCGTCCCTGTGCCAGAGGACAGTTGGGTTGACCTGCAGATCCGGCGGGTTCCCGCAGGAACGTAGAAACTCAAATTCATCAGAAGAGGTTGGGCTCTCTTCCTCCGATGATGGCGACCTGTTTTGCTGCTGCCTCCTTTCCCTCTGGGTCAAAACCGGACAGGCCAGGGTGACCGGCTTGTTCGCGGGGACAATATGGGCAGCTGTAAGATGAAATCAAAAGTTTGAGTAAGACAGTCCGCGTGGTCATATACAGGCGGGTTGAGAAGAACTTACTATGTTCGCGGAGGACGTCCTCCAGCTCTGAGAACAGCGGAATGTAATGATTGATATCTAACCGCTCGTTCTCGAGGAACGCGAAGGTGTCCAACTCGATCTTCCCGACTTGAGGAGCTTGGAAAACTTCTTCCCCCCGAACTTGCGGGTCGACTTGCAACAGTCCGAGATTGCCTTCGAACATTACAAACCACTCCGACCAGTTCGAGACCTTGTTCGCCAAATTGACGACCTTCAGTCCGTGACAGCCAAAGTAAAGATGCCCCCTGAAAGTTGAAGTCCCCACGTCGGGGACAGCCCGCACCGAAAAGAATTTCCTGAATAGATCAATGAAAATCTGTTCCTCTCGAACCGCAGATACGAAATAAAGCGATATATGGATGCTATGGAGTTCGGTGAAAGCTGGCCGGGTACAACCCCATAGTGGTCAAAAATGGCGACAACTTCAGGTGGCAGTGGAAACTTGAAGCCATATTCAAAATGGTCGACAGGAACGACTATCTGATGCGGGTTGGAAGAGTTGATCCGCTCGTCGCGCAAAGGGAGCCGCGCGAGCAGATCACTCCCTGCCATGTGTCTTGCAATGAATACGATAGCTCGGTCTGGGTGAGACGACACTCCGGCTGGTTCGCAGAGTGAAAGGCCAAGGACACATCTATTCGAACGACTTTAACCTTGACAGGTCGTTGCGACTTGGACTTAGATCGCGCCATTTGAAATCGTAAAAATGACTTCGAAAGGTCCCTACTTATAGATTTTGACGATCTGCGAATAGTAAAATTATATCGCGGCTACACATTCTAACCGCGCGGTTAACAGCCTGCATGATCAGATTTGCCAGAAAAACAAAAGAACCAAAGGCATTCAGGAAATCTGGTGCAAACATACATCACAGATCGCGCGACCTGTAATCAGTTCGGATAAAACATAGAGGATCTAAACAGAATACAAAGTACAGCGATTAAACAAGAACCCGCACGGGTTATTCAAATAAAAGACATAAAGCAGAAAGAACCATTGTCTAACAGAGGTCAAATCAACAAGTCGCACTCATAATACAAATTGTTCTAAAAAGCCGTTCACGGCTGGCGGTGTTCGGGGGAGACATCCTCTCTATGAAGCTGCGCGACCTGATCGCTAGTAGTGTTCAGAAGAGAGTAAATCTGGCTGGTATGATAATGGATGTGGTTGATAGTGCTATGAAGCCGCCCGGCATCCCTTTCAACCTTGGCTTTCTTCTCAGTCTCCACTGCAGCTCGCACGGCCTCAAGCTGCATCTCCAGACCTTTCTCCCTCTCTGTCCTGGATCTCCTGTCGGTCTCCATCTGCGCCTTCAGCGCCTCTTCAGCCTTCTTCCTTGCCTTTTGCTCGGCCTCCAGAGCGGTCCGAGTGGTGGCTTCCCGGTCTTCCACCTCCTTCAAGCGGACCTTCAGGTTAGCTAAGTCCTCCTCGAGATGATCAAACAATGGCTGCCCTTCTCGCGAAGCTGCTGCATAGGTCAACGCCGGGGTGACTAATGGAGGCAAGCTGGCCTCGAGGTCGCCCGGCTTCACAGTTTGATCTTCGCTCTCTACAAGAAGCCGTGCGGTTATATAAAGCAAGAGCATGCAATGCTATACATATATAAAAATGTACATATATATAAGATCAATGCTTGGGCGCACAGGCCGCTTAGACTCTTCCGGGTCCTTCCTCCGTTGTTGTTCACGCTAGAGTCTCTCTTTACTCTGCCTAGCGGAAGAGGACCAGGCCGCTAAAGGGAAAAAGCTCGGCGGCAGGTTCAGTAATTTATTTTGACGAGGCCGCGGAATGAAGAAACGGACAGCTTTATAACCCGCGGGGCGCTTACCTGGCGTAAAGGGATCAGGCCGCAGCGGCTTGTTTAAAACCCGTCTCGCCTCCTCCTCCTTCAGCATCATTATCTCTTTCCCGGTCATCGCCGGGGAAACCTCCTCCCGCGCTTTCAGCACCTCCTCAAGTTCCTTCGCTCTCTGCTCGACCTCTAGGGCGGCCCGAGTAGCAGCTTCTCGCTCTTCGACCTCCTTCTGAGCAGGCTCCTCAGGCCGGGCTGTGTTATCTATAGGAGGGTCAGTTCGCTTTGAAGTCACCGGGTTGTCGAGAAGCTTATCTCGGCTCTCCAGCTCATCCATCTTCTTAAAGATTCCATCAAATGATAAACTGCTCGCCGAGTCCGGAAGCAGACCACCTGATTTCACATCAGGGGTAGCCGGCGAGTCATTCAATTTAGCGGATGGGGGAGTCTCTAGGCCAAGCTCCTCTTTCAGTCGTGGATTGGTTTGGAGGAGGGACTCGGCCGGTTTCTTAAAAGCCGCCCTTTCCTTGGATGCTAGCCTCTTAACCCTCTTGGTTATTCGATCGGTTACTGACCCGGTCTTCTTTCTTTTCTTCCCTTCCTTACCCAAAGCTGGACTAATTTCTTTGGAGGGGCTGGGATAATCGTCCACAGATAGAGGGGTAATCAGGTCGTCTGGCTTCAGAGAGCTAACCGCCTCCTCCCCCATATCCTTGACTAACAAGTGAGGATTCCCGGATGGGCTGATTTCCATACCAAACGAGTCGGTCTCGCCGACTTTCTTTGAAGAGCTGCCAGAATCCACTTTACTAGAGGGGGCGGCCTCCCCTTTATTCAGCGGGCTGACGGCCTGTAGGCCGAGGTCGCCTGAAGGAATCAACGAATCGCTGGGAGGAAGCCCCGAGCTGTCCGCTGCGGGCTCTGCAGGAGTCTTGGGGATAGTTAAGTCCACAACGGACTTTGAAATATCCGTTGCGGGCTTTTCAGACCGCTCTTCCTTCTTCTGATCTCACCTGTGCCGCTTCTCCTTTTCTTTCTTCCTTTTCCGGTCTCCTTCTCCAACTTTCTTCGGCTTCTCCACTATATCGCGCCTTTGGCTTTCCTCCCCTTTCTTTTTATCTCCGGCAGGGACCACGCGGTATATAATCGTCGCTAAGAAGCCCATTGCTGTTGAATCTCCAGTTTTAAAAATTCTAACCGCAACTGGTGAGTAGTATCCCGTGATTTCAGAATAAATTCTGCAGAATGAGTGCTCAGGCTCTCTTATAGAGTTCAGCACAAGTCGAATGCGGCCTCCCGGCTAAAGCTAATCTTTTCGAAATTTTCTTGAGATTTGAAAATATGCGGGGATTATGTTTACCCGGAAAACCGCTCCTCAGGTTGAATCACTCTTAGGCCGGGCGGGCTTCTAAATCAAGCCGCTAGGTCCCAAGATCAGCGGCTCTCAGTCCAAGGTAAACTAAGCCGGGCGGTCTGATGTCGCTTCTGACCGCCCCCAAGATTGAAGATTGTCAGAACCCAAGGCAAGAAGGTGACCCACAGTCTCAAATCGGAGACCGCCCGGGTTGTATCGTGAAGATCGGCCAAGGTCACGTCCAGAAGGCAGGCCGCGGTCTCAAGTCAGAAGCCGCTCATTTTGCATCATCGCCTTGGTCACGATATCTTCAGCCTCTGGTCAGACGGGTCGGAAGGGCAAGCCGCCAAGCTGCGCGGCTTCTTTCTTTTCTTCTTTGTGTATCCCGTCACCGCTTGCCCGTTTCTCTTGTACCCGGGCAGACGGTTATTTTATCCCTGCCCATTCGGGCAGGCCCCCGAGCCTATAAATAGGGGGAGGCACTGTTCACAAGGGACACAGATGTTGAATCCAAAATTGCACCTCCACGATCTACTCGAGGGGATTGGGGGAAAAGGAGGCCGCGAGCAGCTGGTTACTTGGGTCGCGAGTGAAGAGGGGAGAAGAAGAGAGGGCCGCTAGCTTGCGGCGAGGCCAGACTTCGCCCGTCGCGGCAAAAGCCACTCCTGCGACGGGCTTTCCCTTTATTCAATAATCTGTCTTACAACTTGCCACTTTTAGTACATGGAAATGAAATGAGTACAAGAGGATGACAGATAAGAAAGACAAGTCGCCCAGGCTGTTTTGCTGAGGCCGCCCGGCCTATTTCTTGAGGTCGCCCGGGCTGCTTTGTTGAGGCCGCCCGGCCTGTTTCTTGAGGTCGCCCGGGCTGCTTTGTTGAGGTCGCTCGGAAAGGCCGCAGCTAGGTGCGGTCTGGCTGTTTCTAGCCGCTAGTTTTGCCCCCAACTTGCCTGTCCTTTGTTCATGGTCGAGGGTCCTATTTATAGGCTCTGGGTCGATGTCGTCACCTCCGGTGAGCCGGTGACTGGATCCCTACCTGCGCGGTCTGAAGGAAGAGGCCGTCCGGCTTGGCGGCCTGACGGAGGGGGCCGCCACTGCTGGGCGGTCTGACGGAGGAAGCCGCCCCTGCTGGGCGGCCTGACGGAGGAGGCCGCCCCTGCTGGGCGGCCTGACGGAGGAGGCCGCCCCTGCTGGGCGGTCTGACGGAGGAAGCCGCCCCTGCTGGGCGGCCTGACGGAGGAGGCCGCCCCTGCTGGGCGGCCTGACGGAGGAGGCCGCCCCTGCTGGGCGGTCTGACGGAGGAGGCCGCCCCTGCTGGGCGGTCCGACGGAGGAGGCCGCCTCTGCTGGGCGGCCTGACGGAGGAGGCCGCCCCTGCTGGGCGGTCTGACGGAGGAGGCCGCCCCTGCTGGGCGGTCTGACGGAGGAGGCCGCCCCTGCTGGGCGGTCTGACGGAGTAGGTCGCCCCTGCCGGGCGGTCTGACGGAGGAGGCCGCCCCTGCTGGGAGGTCTGACGGAGGAGGCCGCCCTGCTGGGCGGTCTGACGGAGGAGGCCGCCCCTGCTGGGCGGTCTGTCGGAGGAGGCCGCCCCTGCTGGGCGGTCTGACGGAGGAGGCCGCCCCTGCTGGGCGGTCTGACGGAGGAGGCCGCCCCTGCTGGGCGGTCTGACGGAGGAGGCCGCCCCTGTTGGGCGGTCTGTCGGTGGAGGCCGCCCCTGCTGGGCGGTCTGACGGAGGAGGCCGCCCCTGCTGGGCGGTCTGACGGAGTAGGCCGCCCCTGCCGGGCGGTCTGACGGAGGAGGCCGCCCCTGCTGGGCGGTCTGTCGGAGGAGGCCGCCCCTGCTGGGCGGTCTGACCTGCTTTATGTTCGCGAGTTCTCTTTAGGTACTCGCGTATTAGATTGTTTTATACCTGCTTTATGACCTGCTTTGCAGATATTAGTAGGTATTCGCGAGTCTCAGGTACTCGCGTTATATTGTATGTCTGCTTTATGTTCTGTTTTGCAGATATTAGCAGCTATTCGCGAGTTCTCTTCAGGTACTCGCGTATTAGATTGTTTTATACCTGCTTTATGTTCTGTTTTGCAGAGATTAGCAGTTATTCGCGAGTTCTCTTCAGGTAGTCGCGTATTAGATTGTTTTATACCTGCTTTATGTTCTGTTTTGCAGAGATTAGCAGGTATTCACGAGTTCTCTTCAGGTACTCGCGTATTGGATTGTTTTATACCTGCTTTATGTTCTGTTTTGCAGATATTAGCAGGTATTCGCGAGTTCTCATCAGGTACTCGCATAATAGATTATTTTATACCTGCTTTATGTTCTGTTTTTGCAGACATTAGCAGGTATTCGCGAGTTCTCATCAGGTACTCGCGTATTAGATTGTTTTATACCTGCTTTATGTTCTGTTTTGCAGATATTAGCAGGTATTCGCGAGTTCTCTTCAGATATTAGCAGGTATTCGCGAGTTCTCTTCAGGTACTCGCGTATTAGATTGTTTTATACCTGCTTTATGTTCTGTTTTGCAGATATTAGCAGGTATTCGCGAGTTCTCTTCAGGTACTCGCGTATTAGATTGTTTTATACCTGCTTTATGTTCTGTTTTGCAGATATTAGCAGGTATTCGCGAGTTCTCATCAGGTACTCGCATAATAGATTGTTTTATACCTGCTTTATGTTCTGTTTTTGCAGATATTAGCAGGTATTCGCGAGTTCTCATCAGGTACTCGCGTATTAGATTGTTTTATACCTGCTTTATGTTCTGTTTTGCAGATATTAGCAGGTATTCGCGAGTTCTCTTCAGGTACTCGCGTATTAGATTGTTTGAAAACCTGCTTTATGACCTGCTTTGCAGATATTAGTAGGTATTCGCGAGTCTCAGGTACTCGCGTTATATTGTATGTCTGCTTTATGTTCTGTTTTGCAGATATTAGCAGGTATTCGCGAGTTCTCTTCAGGTACTCGCGTATTAGATTGTTTTATACCTGCTTTATGTTCTGTTTTGTAGGTATTAGCAGGTATTCGCGAGTTCTCTTCAGGTACTCGCGTATTGGATTGTTTTATACCTGCTTTATGTTCTGTTTTGCAGATATTAGCAGGTATTCGCGAGTTCTCATCAGGTACTCGCGTATTAGATTGTTTTATACCTGCTTTATGTTCTGTTTTGCAGATATTAGCAGATATTCGCGAGTTCTCTTCGGGGAATCGCGTATTAGATTGTTTTATACCTGCTTTATGTTCTGTTTTGCAGATATTAGCAGATATTCGCGAGATCACTTCAGGTACTCGCGTATTAGATTGTTTTATACCTGCTTTATGTTCTGTTTTGTAGGTATTAGCAGGTATTCGCGAGTTCTCTTCAGGTACTCGCGTATTGGATTGTTTTATACCTGCTTTATGTTCTGTTTTGCAGATATTAGCAGGTATTCGCGAGTTCTCATCAGGTACTCGCGTATTAGATTGTTTTATACCTGCTTTATGTTCTGTTTTGCAGATATTAGCAGATATTCGCGAGTTCTCTTCGGGGAATCGCGTATTAGATTGTTTTATACCTGCTTTATGTTCTGTTTTGCAGATATTAGCAGATATTCGCGAGGTCACTTCAGGTACTCGCGTATTAGATTGTTTTGTACCTGCTTTATGTTCTGTTTTGCAGAGATTAGCAGTTATTCGCGAGTTCTCTTCAGGTACTCGCGTATTAGATTGTTTTATACCTGCTTTATGTTCTGTTTTGCAGAGATTAGCAGGTATTCGCGAGTTCTCTTCAGGTACTCGCGTATTAGATTGTTTTATACCTGCTTTATGTTCTGTTTTGCAGAGATTAGCAGGTATTCGCGAGTTCTATTCAGGTACTCGCGTATTAGATTGTTTTATACCTGCTTTATGTTCTGTTTTTCAGAGATTAGCAGGTATTCGCGAGTTCTCTTCAGGTACTCGCGTATTAGATTGTTTTATACCTGCTTTATGTTCTGTTTTGCAGATATTAGCAGATATTCGCGAGTTCACTTCAGGTACTCGCGTATTAGATTGTTTTATACCTGCTTTATGTTCTGTTTTATAGATATTAGCAGGTATTCGCGAGTTCTCATCAGGTACTCGCATAATAGATTGTTTTATACCTGCTTTATGTTCTGTTTTTGCAGACATTAGCAGGTATTCGCGAGTTCTCATCAGGTACTCGCGTATTGGATTGTTTTATACCTGCTTTATGTTCTGTTTTGCAGATATTAGCAGGTATTCGCGAGTTCTCATCAGGTACTCGCGTATTAGATTGTTTTATACCTGCTTTATGTTCTGTTTTGCAGATATTAGCAGATATTCGTGAGTTCTCTTCGGGGAATCGCGTATTAGATTGTTTTATACCTGCTTTATGTTCTGTTTTGCAGATATTAGCAGATATTCGTGAGTTCTCATCAGGTACTCGCGTATTAGATTGTTTTATACCTGCTTTATGTTCTGTTTTGCAGATATTAGCAGGTATTCGCGAGTTCTCTTCAGGTACTCGCGTATTAGATTGTTTTATACCTGCTTTATAACCTGCTTTGCAGATATTAGTAGGTATTCGCGAGTCTCAGGTACTCGCGTTATATTGTATGTCTGCTTTATGTTCTGTTTTGCAGATATTAGCAGGTATTCGCGAGTTCTCTTCAGGTACTCGCGTATTAGATTGTTTTATACCTGCTTTATGTTCTGTTTTGTAGGTATTAGTAGGTATTCGCGAGTTCTCTTCAGGCACTCGCGTATTGGATTGTTTTATACCTGCTTTATGTTCTGTTTTGCAGATATTAGCAGGTATTCGCGAGTTCTCATCAGGTACTCGCGTATTAGATTGTTTTATACCTGCTTTATGTTCTGTTTTGCAGATATTAGCAGATATTCGCGAGTTCTCTTCGGGGAATCGCGTATTAGATTGTTTTATACCTGCTTTATGTTCTGTTTTGCAGATATTAGCAGATATTCGCGAGTTCACTTCAGGTACTCGCGTATTAGATTGTTTTATACCTGCTTTATGTTCTGTTTTGTAGGTATTAGCAGGTATTCGCGAGTTCTCTTCAGGTACTCGCGTATTGGATTGTTTTATACCTGCTTTATGTTCTGTTTTGCAGATATTAGCAGGTATTCGCGAGTTCTCATCAGGTACTCGCGTATTAGATTGTTTTATACATGCTTTATGTTCTGTTTTGCAGATATTAGCAGATATTCACGAGTTCTCTTCGGGGAATCGCGTATTAGATTGTTTTATACCTGCTTTATGTTCTGTTTTGCAGATATTAGCAGATATTCGCGAGTTCACTTCAGGTACTCGCGTATTAGATTGTTTTGTACCTGCTTTATGTTCTGTTTTGCAGAGATTAGCAGGTATTCGCGGGTTCTCTTCAGGTACTCGCGTATTAGATTGTTTTATACCTGCTTTATGTTCTGTTTTGCAGAGATTAGCAGGTATTCGCGAGTTCTCTTCAGGTACTCGCGTATTAGATTGTTTTATACCTGCTTTATGACCTGCTTTGCAGATATTAGTAGGTATTCGCGAGTTCTCTTCAGGTACTCGCGTTATATTGTATGTCTGCTTTATGTTCTGTTTTGCAGATATTAGCAGGTATTCGCGAGTTCTCTTCAGGTACTCGCGTATTAGATTGTTTTATACCTGCTTTATGTTCTGTTTTGCAGAGATTAGCAGTTATTCGCGAGTTCTCTTCAGGTAGTCGCGTATTAGATTGTTTTATACCTGCTTTATGTTCTGTTTTGCAGAGATTAGCAGGTATTCGCGAGTTCTCTTAAGGTACTCGCGTATTGGATTGTTTTATACCTGCTTTATGTTCTGTTTTGCAGATATTAGCAGGTATTCGCGAGTTCTCATCAGGTACTCGCATAATAGATTGTTTTATACCTGCTTTATGTTCTGTTTTTGCAGACATTAGCAGGTATTCGCGAGTTCTCATCAGGTACTCGCGTATTAGATTGTTTTATACCTGCTTTATGTTCTGTTTTGCAGATATTAGCAGGTATTCGCGAGTTCTCTTCAGATATTAGCAGGTATTCGCGAGTTCTCTTCAGGTACTCGCGTATTAGATTGTTTTATACCTGCTTTATGTTCTGTTTTGCAGATATTAGCAGGTATTCGCGAGTTCTCTTCAGGTACTCGCGTATTAGATTGTTTTATACCTGCTTTATGTTCTGTTTTGCAGATATTAGCAGGTATTCGCGAGTTCTCATCAGGTACTCGCATAATAGATTGTTTTATACCTGCTTTATGTTCTGTTTTTGCAGATATTAGCAGGTATTCGCGAGTTCTCATCAGGTACTCGCGTATTAGATTGTTTTATACCTGCTTTATGTTCTGTTTTGCAGATATTAGCAGGTATTCGCGAGTTCTCTTCAGGTACTCGCGTATTAGATTGTTTTATACCTGCTTTATGACCTGCTTTGCAGATATTAGTAGGTATTCGCGAGTCTCAGGTACTCGCGTTATATTGTATGTCTGCTTTATGTTCTGTTTTGCAGATATTAGCAGGTATTCGCGAGTTCTCATCAGGTACTCGCGTATTAGATTGTTTTATACCTGCTTTATGTTCTGTTTTGCAGATATTAGCAGATATTCGCGAGTTCTCTTCGGGGAATCGCGTATTAGATTGTTTTATACCTGCTTTATGTTCTGTTTTGCAGATATTAGCAGATATTCGCGAGGTCACTTCAGGTACTCGCGTATTAGATTGTTTTGTACCTGCTTTATGTTCTGTTTTGCAGAGATTAGCAGTTATTCGCGAGTTCTCTTCAGGTACTCGCGTATTAGATTGTTTTATACCTGCTTTATGTTCTGTTTTGCTGAGATTAGCAGGTATTCGCGAGTTCTCTTCAGGTACTCGCGTATTAGATTGTTTTATAGCTGCTTTATGTTCTGTTTTGCAGAGATTAGCAGGTATTCGCGAGTTCTATTCAGGTACTCGCGTATTCGATTGTTTTATACCTGCTTTATGTTCTGTTTTTCAGAGATTAGCAGGTATTCGCGAGTTCTCTTCAGGTACTCGCGTATTAGATTGTTTTATACCTGCTTTATGTTCTGTTTTGCAGATATTAGCAGATATTCGCGAGTTCACTTCAGGTACTCGCGTATTAGATTGTTTTATACCTGCTTTATGTTCTGTTTTATAGATATTAGCAGGTATTCGCGAGTTCTCATCAGGTACTCGCATAATAGATTGTTTTATACCTGCTTTATGTTCTGTTTTTGCAGACATTAGCAGGTATTCGCGAGTTCTCATCAGGTACTCGCGTATTGGATTGTTTTATACCTGCTTTATGTTCTGTTTTGCAGATATTAGCAGGTATTCGCGAGTTCTCATCAGGTACTCGCGTATTAGATTGTTTTATACCTGCTTTATGTTCTGTTTTGCAGATATTAGCAGATATTCGCGAGTTCTCTTCGGGGAATCGCCTATTAGATTGTTTTATACCTGCTTTATGTTCTGTTTTGCAGATATTAGCAGATATTCGTGAGTTCTCATCAGGTACTCGCGTATTAGATTGTTTTATACCTGCTTTATGTTCTGTTTTGCAGATATTAGCAGGTATTCGCGAGTTCTCTTCAGGTACTCGCGTATTAGATTGTTTTATACCTGCTTTATAACCTGCTTTGCAGATATTAGTAGGTATTCGCGAGTCTCAGGTACTCGCGTTATATTGTATGTCTGCTTTATGTTCTGTTTTGCAGATATTAGCAGGTATTCGCGAGTTCTCTTCAGGTACTCGCGTATTAGATTGTTTTATACCTGCTTTATGTTCTGTTTTGTAGGTATTAGTAGGTATTCGCGAGTTCTCTTCAGGCACTCGCGTATTGGATTGTTTTATACCTGCTTTATGTTCTGTTTTGCAGATATTAGCAGGTATTCGCGAGTTCTCATCAGGTACTCGCGTATTAGATTGTTTTATACCTGCTTTATGTTCTGTTTTGCAGATATTAGCAGATATTCGCGAGTTCTCTTCGGGGAATCGCGTATTAGATTGTTTTATACCTGCTTTATGTTCTGTTTTGCAGATATTAGCAGATATTCGCGAGTTCACTTCAGGTACTCGCGTATTAGATTGTTTTATACCTGCTTTATGTTCTGTTTTGTAGGTATTAGCAGGTATTCGCGAGTTCTCTTCAGGTACTCGCGTATTGGATTGTTTTATACCTGCTTTATGTTCTGTTTTGCAGATATTAGCAGGTATTCGCGAGTTCTCATCAGGTACTCGCGTATTAGATTGTTTTATACATGCTTTATGTTCTGTTTTGCAGATATTAGCAGATATTCACGAGTTCTCTTCGGGGAATCGCGTATTACATTGTTTTATACCTGCTTTATGTTCTGTTTTGCAGATATTAGCAGATATTCGCGAGTTCACTTCAGGTACTCGCGTATTAGATTGTTTTGTACCTGCTTTATGTTCTGTTTTGCAGAGATTAGCAGGTATTCGCGGGTTCTCTTCAGGTACTCGCGTATTAGATTGTTTTATACCTGCTTTATGTTCTGTTTTGCAGAGATTAGCAGGTATTCGCGAGTTCTCTTCAGGTACTCGCGTATTAGATTGTTTTATACCTGCTTTATGACCTGCTTTGCAGATATTAGTAGGTATTCGCGAGTTCTCTTCAGGTACTCGCGTTATATTGTATGTCTGCTTTATGTTCTGTTTTGCAGATATTAGCAGGTATTCGCGAGTTCTCTTCAGGTACTCGCGTATTAGATTGTTTTATACCTGCTTTATGTTCTGTTTTGCAGAGATTAGCAGTTATTCGCGAGTTCTCTTCAGGTAGTCGCGTATTAGATTGTTTTATACCTGCTTTATGTTCTGTTTTGCAGAGATTAGCAGGTATTCGCGAGTTCTCTTAAGGTACTCGCGTATTGGATTGTTTTATACCTGCTTTATGTTCTGTTTTGCAGATATTAGCAGGTATTCGCGAGTTCTCATCAGGTACACGCATAATAGATTGTTTTATACCTGCTTTATGTTCTGTTTTTGCAGACATTAGCAGGTATTCGCGAGTTCTCATCAGGTACTCGCGTATTAGATTGTTTTATACCTGCTTTATGTTCTGTTTTGCAGATATTAGCAGGTATTCGCGAGTTCTCTTCAGATATTAGCAGGTATTCGCGAGTTCTCTTCAGGTACTCGCGTATTAGATTGTTTTATACCTGCTTTATGTTCTGTTTTGCAGATATTAGCAGGTATTCGCGAGTTCTCTTCAGGTACTCGCGTATTAGATTGTTTTATACCTGCTTTATGTTCTGTTTTGCAGATATTAGCAGGTATTCGCGAGTTCTCATCAGGTACTCGCATAATAGATTGTTTTATACCTGCTTTATGTTCTGTTTTTGCAGATATTAGCAGGTATTCGCGAGTTCTCATCAGGTACTCGCGTATTAGATTGTTTTATACCTGCTTTATGTTCTGTTTTGCAGATATTAGCAGGTATTCGCGAGTTCTCTTCAGGTACTCGCGTATTAGATTGTTTTATACCTGCTTTATGACCTGCTTTGCAGATATTAGTAGGTATTCGCGAGTCTCAGGTACTCGCGTTATATTGTATGTCTGCTTTATGTTCTGTTTTGCAGATATTAGCAGGTATTCGCGAGTTCTCTTCAGGTACTCGCGTATTAGATTGTTTTATACCTGCTTTATGTTCTGTTTTGTAGGTATTAGCAGGTATTCGCGAGTTCTCTTCAGGTACTCGCGTATTGGATTGTTTTATACCTGCTTTATGTTCTGTTTTGCAGATATTAGCAGGTATTCGCGAGTTCTCATCAGGTACTCGCGTATTAGATAGTTTTATACCTGCTTTATGTTCTGTTTTGCAGATATTAGCAGATATTCGCGAGTTCTCTTCGGGGAATCGCGTATTAGATTGTTTTATACCTGCTTTATGTTCTGTTTTGCAGATATTAGCAGATATTCGCGAGATCACTTCAGGTACTCGCGTATTAGATTGTTTTATACCTGCTTTATGTTCTGTTTTGTAGGTATTAGCAGGTATTCGCGAGTTCTCTTCAGGTACTCGCGTATTGGATTGTTTTATACCTGCTTTATGTTCTGTTTTGCAGATATTAGCAGGTATTCGCGAGTTCTCATCAGGTACTCGCGTATTAGATTGTTTTATACCTGCTTTATGTTCTGTTTTGCAGATATTAGCAGATATTCGCGAGTTCTCTTCGGGGAATCGCGTATTAGATTGTTTTATACCTGCTTTATGTTCTGTTTTGCAGATATTAGCAGATATTCGCGAGGTCACTTCAGGTACTCGCGTATTAGATTGTTTTGTACCTGCTTTATGTTCTGTTTTGCAGAGATTAGCAGTTATTCGCGAGTTCTCTTCAGGTACTCGCGTATTAGATTGTTTTATACCTGCTTTATGTTCTGTTTTGCAGAGATTAGCAGGTATTCGCGAGTTCTCTTCAGGTACTCGCGTATTAGATTGTTTTATACCTGCTTTATGTTCTGTTTTGCAGAGATTAGCAGGTATTCGCGAGTTCTATTCAGGTACTCTCGTATTAGATTGTTTTATACCTGCTTTATGTTCTGTTTTTCAGAGATTAGCAGGTATTCGCGAGTTCTCTTCAGGTACTCGCGTATTAGATTGTTTTATACCTGCTTTATGTTCTGTTTTGCAGATATTAGCAGATATTCGCGAGTTCACTTCAGGTACTCGCGTATTAGATTGTTTTATACCTGCTTTATGTTCTGTTTTATAGATATTAGCAGGTATTCGCGAGTTCTCATCAGGTACTCGCATAATAGATTGTTTTATACCTGCTTTATGTTCTGTTTTTGCAGACATTAGCAGGTATTCGCGAGTTCTCATCAGGTACTCGCGTATTGGATTGTTTTATACCTGCTTTATGTTCTGTTTTGCAGATATTAGCAGGTATTCGCGAGTTCTCATCAGGTACTCGCGTATTAGATTGTTTTATACCTGCTTTATGTTCTGTTTTGCAGATATTAGCAGATATTCGCGAGTTCTCTTCGGGGAATCGCGTATTAGATTGTTTTATACCTGCTTTATGTTCTGTTTTGCAGATATTAGCAGATATTCGTGAGTTCTCATCAGGTACTCGCGTATTAGATTGTTTTATACCTGCTTTATGTTCTGTTTTGCAGATATTAGCAGGTATTCGCGAGTTCTCTTCAGGTACTCGCGTATTAGATTGTTTTATACCTGCTTTATAACCTGCTTTGCAGATATTAGTAGGTATTCGCGAGTCTCAGGTACTCGCGTTATATTGTATGTCTGCTTTATGTTCTGTTTTGCAGATATTAGCAGGTATTCGCGAGTTCTCTTCAGGTACTCGCGTATTAGATTGTTTTATACCTGCTTTATGTTCTGTTTTGTAGGTATTAGTAGGTATTCGCGAGTTCTCTTCAGGCACTCGCGTATTGGATTGTTTTATACCTGCTTTATGTTCTGTTTTGCAGATATTAGCAGGTATTCGCGAGTTCTCATCAGGTACTCGCGTATTAGATTGTTTTATACCTGCTTTATGTTCTGTTTTGCAGATATTCGCGAGTTCTCTTCGGGGAATCGCGTATTAGATTGTTTTATACCTGCTTTATGTTCTGTTTTGCAGATATTAGCAGATATTCGCGAGTTCACTTCAGGTACTCGCGTATTAGATTGTTTTATACCTGCTTTATGTTCTGTTTTGTAGGTATTAGCAGGTATTCGCGAGTTCTCTTCAGGTACTCGCGTATTGGATTGTTTTATACCTGCTTTATGTTCTGTTTTGCAGATATTAGCAGGTATTCGCGAGTTCTCATCAGGTACTCGCGTATTAGATTGTTTTATACATGCTTTATGTTCTGTTTTGCAGATATTAGCAGATATTCACGAGTTCTCTTCGGGGAATCGCGTATTAGATTGTTTTATACCTGCTTTATGTTCTGTTTTGCAGATATTAGCAGATATTCGCGAGTTCACTTCAGGTACTCGCGTATTAGATTGTTTTGTACCTGCTTTATGTTCTGTTTTGCAGAGATTAGCAGGTATTCGCGGGTTCTCTTCAGGTACTCGCGTATTAGATTGTTTTATACCTGCTTTATGTTCTGTTTTGCAGAGATTAGCAGGTATTCGCGAGTTCTCTTCAGGTACTCGCGTATTAGATTGTTTTATACCTGCTTTATGACCTGCTTTGCAGATATTAGTAGGTATTCGCGAGTTCTCTTCAGGTACTCGCGTTATATTGTATGTCTGCTTTATGTTCTGTTTTGCAGATATTAGCAGGTATTCGCGAGTTCTCTTCAGGTACTCGCGTATTAGATTATTTTATACCTGCTTTATGTTCTGTTTTGCAGAGATTAGCAGTTATTCGCGAGTTCTCTTCAGGTAGTCGCGTATTAGATTGTTTTATACCTGCTATATGTTCTGTTTTGCAGAGATTAGCAGGTATTCGCGAGTTCTCTTAAGGTACTCGCGTATTGGATTGTTTTATACCTGCTTTATGTTCTGTTTTGCAGATATTAGCAGGTATTCGCGAGTTCTCATCAGGTACTCGCATAATAGATTGTTTTATACCTGCTTTATGTTCTGTTTTTGCAGACATTAACAGGTATTCGCGAGTTCTCATCAGGTACTCGCGTATTAGATTGTTTTATACCTGCTTTATGTTCTGTTTTGCAGATATTAGCAGGTATTCGCGAGTTCTCTTCAGATATTAGCAGGTATTCGCGAGTTCTCTTCAGGTACTCGCGTATTAGATTGTTTTATACCTGCTTTATGTTCTGTTTTGCAGATATTAGCAGGTATTCGCGAGTTCTCTTCAGGTACTCGCGTATTAGATTGTTTTATACCTGCTTTATGTTCTGTTTTGCAGATATTAGCAGGTATTCGCGAGTTCTCATCAGGCACTCGCATAATAGATTGTTTTATACCTGCTTTATGTTCTGTTTTTGCAGATATTAGCAGGTATTCGCGAGTTCTCATCAGGTACTCGCGTATTAGATTGTTTTATACCTGCTTTATGTTCTGTTTTGCAGATATTAGCAGGTATTCGCGAGTTCTCTTCAGGTACTCGCGTATTAGATTGTTTTATACCTGCTTTATGACCTGCTTTGCAGATATTAGTAGGTATTCGCGAGTCTCAGGTACTCGCGTTATATTGTATGTCTGCTTTATGTTCTGTTTTGCAGATATTAGCAGGTATTCGCGAGTTCTCTTCAGGTACTCGCGTATTAGATTGTTTTATACCTGCTTTATGTTCTGTTTTGTAGGTATTAGCAGGTATTCGCGAGTTCTCTTCAGGTACTCGCGTATTGGATTGTTTTATACCTGCTTTATGTTCTGTTTTGCAGATATTAGCAGGTATTCGCGAGTTCTCATCAGGTACTCGCGTATTAGATTGTTTTATACCTGCTTTATGTTCTGTTTTGCAGATATTAGCAGATATTCGCGAGTTCTCTTCGGGGAATCGCGTATTAGATTGTTTTATACCTGCTTTATGTTCTGTTTTGCAGATATTAGCAGATATTCGCGAGATCACTTCAGGTACTCGCGTATTAGATTGTTTTATACCTGCTTTATGTTCTGTTTTGTAGGTATTAGCAGGTATTCGCGAGTTCTCTTCAGGTACTCGCGTATTGGATTGTTTTATACCTGCTTTATGTTCTGTTTTGCAGATATTAGCAGGTATTCGCGAGTTCTCATCAGGTACTCGCGTATTAGATTGTTTTATACCTGCTTTATGTTCTGTTTTGCAGATATTAGCAGATATTCGCGAGTTCTCTTCGGGGAATCGCGTATTAGATTGTTTTATACCTGCTTTATGTTCTGTTTTGCAGATATTAGCAGATATTCGCGAGGTCACTTCAGGTACTCGCGTATTAGATTGTTTTTTACCTGCTTTATGTTCTGTTTTGCAGAGATTAGCAGTTATTCCCGAGTTCTCTTCAGGTACTCGCGAATTAGATTGTTTTATACCTGCTTTATGTTCTGTTTTGCAGAGATTAGCAGGTGTTCGCGAGTTCTCTTCAGGTACTCGCGTATTAGATTGTTTTATACCTGCTTTATGTTCTGTTTTGCAGAGATTAGCAGGTATTCGCGAGTTCTCTTCAGGTACTCGCGTATTAGATTGTTTTATACCTGCTTTATGTTCTGTTTTTCAGAGATTAGCAGGTATTCGCGAGTTCTCTTCAGGTACTCGCGTATTAGATTGTTTTATACCTGCTTTATGTTCTGTTTTGCAGATATTAGCTGATATTCGCGAGTTCACTTCAGGTACTCGCGTATTAGATTGTTTTATACCTGCTTTATGTTCTGTTTTATAGATATTAGCAGGTATTCGCGAGTTCTCATCAGGTACTCGCATAATAGATTGTTTTATACCTGCTTTATGTTCTGTTTTTGCAGACATTAGCAGGTATTCGCGAGTTCTCATCAGGTACTCGCGTATTGGATTGTTTTATACCTGCTTTATGTTCTGTTTTGCAGATATTAGCAGGTATTCGCGAGTTCTCATCAGGTACTCGCGTATTAGATTGTTTTATACCTGCTTTATGTTCTGTTTTGCAGATATTAGCAGATATTCGCGAGTTCTCTTCGGGGAATCGCGTATTAGATTGTTTTATACCTGCTTTATGTTCTGTTTTGCAGATATTAGCAGATATTCGTGAGTTCTCATCAGGTACTCGCGTATTAGATTGTTTTATACCTGCTTTATGTTCTGTTTTGCGGATATTAGCAGGTATTCGCGAGTTCTCTTCAGGTACTCGCGTATTAGATTGTTTTATACCTGCTTTATGACCTGCTTTGCAGATATTAGTAGGTATTCGCGAGTCTCAGGTACTCGCGTTATATTGTATGTCTGCTTTATGTTCTGTTTTGCAGATATTAGCAGGTATTCGCGAGTTCTCTTCAGGTACTCGCGTATTAGATTGTTTTATACCTGCTTTATGTTCTGTTTTGTAGGTATTAGCAGGTATTCGCGAGTTCTCTTCAGGTACTCGCGTATTGGATTGTTTTATACCTGCTTTATGTTCTGTTTTGCAGATATTAGCAGGTATTCGCGAGTTCTCATCAGGTACTCGCGTATTAGATTGTTTTATACCTGCTTTATGTTCTGTTTTGCAGATATTAGCAGATATTCGCGAGTTCTCTTCGGGGAATCGCGTATTAGATTGTTTTATACCTGCTTTATGTTCTGTTTTGCAGATATTAGCAGATATTCGCGAGATCACTTCAGGTACTCGCGTATTAGATTGTTTTATACCTGCTTTATGTTCTGTTTTGTAGGTATTAGCAGGTATTCGCGAGTTCTCTTCAGGTACTCGCGTATTGGATTGTTTTATACCTGCTTTATGTTCTGTTTTGCAGATATTAGCAGGTATTCGCGAGTTCTCATCAGGTACTCGCGTATTAGATTGTTTTATACCTGCTTTATGTTCTGTTTTGCAGATATTAGCAGATATTCGCGAGTTCTCTTCGGGGAATCGCGTATTAGATTGTTTTATACCTGCTTTATGTTCTGTTTTGCAGATATTAGCAGATATTCGCGAGGTCACTTCAGGTACTCGCGTATTAGATTGTTTTTTACCTGCTTTATGTTCTGTTTTGCAGAGATTAGCAGTTATTCCCGAGTTCTCTTCAGGTACTCGCGAATTAGATTGTTTTATACCTGCTTTATGTTCTGTTTTGCAGAGATTAGCAGGTATTCGCGAGTTCTCTTCAGGTACTCGCGTATTAGATTGTTTTATACCTGCTTTATGTTCTGTTTTGCAGAGATTAGCAGGTATTCGCGAGTTCTCTTCAGGTACTCGCGTATTAGATTGTTTTATACCTGCTTTATGTTCTGTTTTTCAGAGATTAGCAGGTATTCGCGAGTTCTCTTCAGGTACTCGCGTATTAGATTGTTTTATACCTGCTTTATGTTCTGTTTTGCAGATATTAGCAGATATTCGCGAGTTCACTTCAGGTACTCGCGTATTAGATTGTTTTATACCTGCTTTATGTTCTGTTTTATAGATATTAGCAGGTATTCGCGAGTTCTCATCAGGTACTCGCATAATAGATTGTTTTATACCTGCTTTATGTTCTGTTTTTGCAGACATTAGCAGGTATTCGCGAGTTCTCATCAGGTACTCGCGTATTGGATTGTTTTATACCTGCTTTATGTTCTGTTTTGCAGATATTAGCAGGTATTCGCGAGTTCTCATCAGGTACTCGCTTATTAGATTGTTTTATACCTGCTTTATGTTCTGTTTTGCAGATATTAGCAGATATTCGCGAGTTCTCTTCGGGGAATCGCGTATTAGATTGTTTTATACCTGCTTTATGTTCTGTTTTGCAGATATTAGCAGATATTCGTGAGTTCTCATCAGGTACTCGCGTATTAGATTGTTTTATACCTGCTTTATGTTCTGTTTTGCAGATATTAGCAGGTATTCGCGAGTTCTCTTCAGGTACTCGCGTATTAGATTGTTTTATACCTGCTTTATGTTCTGTTTTGCAGATATTAGCAGATATTCGCGAGTTCACTTCAGGTACTCGCGTATTAGATTGTTTTATACCTGCTTTATGTTCTGTTTTATAGATATTAGCAGGTATTCGCGAGTTCTCATCAGGTACTCGCATAATAGATTGTTTTATACCTGCTTTATGTTCTGTTTTTGCAGACATTAGCAGGTATTCGCGAGTTCTCATCAGGTACTCGCGTATTGGATTGTTTTATACCTGCTTTATGTTCTGTTTTGCAGATATTAGCAGGTATTCGCGAGTTCTCATCAGGTACTCGCTTATTAGATTGTTTTATACCTGCTTTATGTTCTGTTTTGCAGATATTAGCAGATATTCGCGAGTTCTCTTCGGGGAATCGCGTATTAGATTGTTTTATACCTGCTTTATGTTCTGTTTTGCAGATATTAGCAGATATTCGTGAGTTCTCATCAGGTACTCGCGTATTAGATTGTTTTATACCTGCTTTATGTTCTGTTTTGCAGATATTAGCAGGTATTCGCGAGTTCTCTTCAGGTACTCGCGTATTAGATTGTTTTATACCTGCTTTATGACCTGCTTTGCAGATATTAGTAGGTATTCGCGAGTCTCAGGTACTCGCGTTATATTGTATGTCTGCTTTATGTTCTGTTTTGCAGATATTAGCAGGTGCGATCTCGGACTCAACAGAAACACGCGACCTTCAGATCGCGGATTGTCGGTGAAATCCCTTTTCGCCATAATGTCAGAACGTCAGTTCCCCCTTGGAGACAGCTCCGATCATAGCGAGGACTCCTTGTGGGAAGCCCTGGAGCAGTCAAAGAGAGAAGCCGAGCGGGCTCAGAGGGCCACTGATCAGCGACTTGAAGAGATCAGTCGGACTTTAGCAATACTAACTGAGCGACTGGTTCCGCAACAAGCCGCGGCTAATCAGGCGATGACCCCGGTCCTTCCTCCACCTCCTCCTTACTCGCTACCGCAAGCCGCTAATTTCCAGCTCCATCAAGAAGACCCTGCGGCTAGGAAAAACTTCTATCAGGAAGCCGCGCACAACATGCCAGCTCGAGTCCTCGACTTCCAGAGGGCGACTTCTCACGCTGCCCATCTTTCCTACCCGCAGGAGGGCGCGGCCCGTCTCTCCTATCCGCCTGAAGTTCCTATTCATCACTCCTACCCGCCAGAAGCATCCGCCCGGTCTTCTTATCAGGCGGCTTGTCCGCGAATAGCCGCAGCTCCAGCGGCTTATTACTCTACTCCTCTATATGAAGACATGGAAGAAACCTCTCCCTTTGTGGACGAAGTCAGAGGGGAGCCTGCCCCTAATAATTTCAAGGAACCTCGCCTGCCAGCGTTCAATGGAGAGACTGATCCCACGGTTCATTTACAAGCTTTCGAGTCAGCCATTGCTCTCAGAACCTTAACTGATGCAACCAAGTGCAAGCTTCTTGTAACCTCCTTTGAAGGACAAGCGAGGGAATGGTTTTACGGTTTGCACCCCAGGTCGATCCGTTGTTTCACGGAGTTGCGAAGAGAATTCCTGCTGAGATTCTCCACCTCAAGGAAAAGAAAGAGCGGCCCGGCGGCCCTTTTCGATATAAAACAACGGGAAGGCGAGACATGGGCTCGTTTTGTGGATTGATTCCAGAGAGAGATCATGGAAGTCCAAAATGTGGACCCGGAGCTGTATAGGGTTGCCCTCATCCGTGGCCTAAGGGAGGGCCCCCTAAAGTTCGAAGCAAATATAAGGGAGCCTAAGACTTATCAGGAAATGATAAGTTTGGCGAATATGTTTATCAGAGGAGAGAAGAGCAATCCAGACTACGTCGCGAAGCTGGTAAGCGACAAGGAGCCATCGAATCCACCCTTCCGTCATCCACCATCGAATCAGTCCCACTTCGAACCCCGTTCCCAAAGGGGGAGGAACTACAAGAATAAGTAACCATTTATGGGCCATCATCGGTTTCAAGATCAGAAACCACCGTTGGTCGTCGCTCCCGCTCCATCCGCTCCCCTTCCGCAAATCATGCTGGTATATTTACAACAGTATGCTGCGCAGCCACCTCCAGTCATTCCATCAACTCAATACGATGATTCGCAAGAGTCTTTCACTCCCCTAAACGTCACCATGGACGAAGTAGTTCAGATTCTGCAAAAGAGGCCAGATTTCAAAAGGCCTGCTCCTCTGAAGTCGGATGTTCGCAATCGAAATCCGAACCTTTATTGTGAATATCATAAAGAGGGGGGACATCTAACTAAAGACTGTCGAGCTCTTCGTCTGCTTATAGAAAGACTCCTGGGTGAAGGAAAGCTCCGGGGTCTAGTTCGAAAAGATAAAATTGCTGCGCCAACTACTGAGAAGAAAAAGGAGAAGGAAACAGTAGAAGTAACCTTGGAATGCGCCGACGTCGAGGACGCCGGCTACTATGGTGACATCCATCCTTCTACCGAATGCGTCGAAGTCAATGATGTGGGCCCCTTAGGGGACATCTACTGTATCCATGGGGGAGCTGGAGCAGAATCATCTCGCAAATCCAGCATTGCGAGGGTTCTAAAGCAGGAAGTGGCAGCCACTACAAGTTCTCCTCCCGAAAGTACTATCGTCACGTTTGGTCAGGATGACCTTCCCCCCATTGCTAATCCTTTCGATGATGCTGTGGTTATCAAGGCCATCATCGAAAACTATACAGTCCACAAGATTCTGATTGATACCGGCAGCTCTGTCAATCTCCTTTTCCGTCCGACTTTCAAGGCCCTGAAGACTGGAAAGCATCTGCTCCCCACCGATGGACCCCTCTACGGTTTTTCTGGGGAGAAGAAGGAAGTAGAGGGTTCAGTGAAGCTCCTGGTCTCTCTTGGAGGAATAATAAAGTTGATCAATTTCGTGGTAGTAGATGCTCCGAGCAACTACTGTGCTATCTTCGGGAGGCCGATTCTTAATGCGTATAGGGCGGTAGTGTCCACCTTTCATCTTGCCCTCAAGTTCGCTGCTGAAGGAAAACAGTATCGGGTCAGAAGCAACCCAAAGGTAGCTCGGGAGTGCTACGTCCGAACTGTCAACATGGTCACCGACGCTCCACTTCCCAAGATCATGGATGAGGTTTTGGAGGTTGCTGAGTCTCCAGAGGACGCCGAGGAAGGAAAAGATCGAGAAGGGGCTCACTTGGAACCTGCCCAAGCGACCCAAGAAGTTCCTATTGCTGAGGGGGCAGAAAAGAAGCTGGTCATCAACGCTGAATTGTCAGAAGAGGAGAAAGTGGAGCTAATCTCATGTCTGTTGGGAAATCTGGATATCTTCGCTTGGTCAGCGGAGGATATGCCAGGAGTGGATCCAGACGTCGCTTGTCATCATCTAAACGTATCTCCTGAGTTCAAGCCCGTCCAGGAAAAGAAGTGAGAAGTGGCGACCAAGCTGGCGTTGCCCATCAGAGAGGAGGTTTCCAAACTCCTAAAAGCGGGTTTCATTTCTGAGATTCAATATCCCACGTGGATGTCGAATGTTGTAATGGTTAAGAAATCTTGTGGGAAGTGGCGCATGTGCGTGGACTTCACCAAACTTAATAAAGCGTGCCCTAAAGATTGTTACCCTTTGCCTCGGATAGATGTCTTAGTTGATTCCGCTGTTGGGTATGGTTTTATGAGTTTCCTCGATGCCTTCTCCGGGTACCATCAAATTAAAATGCACAAACCTGACATCCCGCATACCTCATTTATCAAAAACGATGGGTGTTACTACTATCTCGTAATGCCCTTCGGTCTTAAAAATGCGGGTGCAACATACCAAAGAATGATGGATACCGTCTTTAAACATCAAAAGGGCAGGAATCTCGAAGTTTACGTTGATGACCTTCTTCTCAAAAGTAAAACATTCTCATTGCACTTGGAAGACCTCGTAGAGACGTTCGCTACTCTACTGAGGTTCAAGTTAAAATTAAACCCATTGAAATGTGTGTTCGGGGCAAGCAAAGGAAAATTTCTTGGGCATCTCTTAACTCCTGATAGCCTTGCACCAAATCCAGATAAGGTGAAGGCCATCCTTGATATGACCCCTCCTCAAAATACTAAAGAAGTTCAACAACTTGGGGGGAGATTAGCAGGATTGAGCAGGTTTATCTCCAAATCCGGAGATAAAAGTGCCCCATTCTTTAAAACATTACGAGGGGGATCAAAGTTCGAATGGAGCGAGGAGTGTAACAAGGCTTTCGAGCAGCTGAAGGGACAGTTAACTTCGACTCCACTACTCCAAAGTCCCCGTGAGGGGGAAAAACTATTCTTATATCTGGGAGTCGAACCAGAAGCGGTGAGTTCTGTCCTCGTTCGGGAAGAGAAGAGGAGGCAGATTCCAATATACTATGTCAGCCACATCCTTAAGGATGCAGAAACCAGATATTCGATCCTGGAGAAACTGGCCTTGGCTTTGGTTATGTCTGCGCGAAGGCTTCGCCCTTATTTCCAGGCTCATTCCGTCCAAGTTATTACAGATCATCCTCTAAAAAGTATTCTTGAAAAGCCAGATCATTCAGGAAGGTTGGCAAAATGGGATATTGAACTAAGTGAATTTGAGATATCGTACATCCCCCGAACAGCAATCAAAGCGCAAATCTTGGCAGACTTCCTGGTAGATACAACAGAGCTTAGTCCTGAACAGGTGGTACGATCTCCTCTGGCTTGGATCATTTATGTGGATTGGGCTTCTGGCAGAAACTCCGCGGGAGCCGGAGTAGTGTTGATCAGCCCAAATGGCATCAGGCTGGAGCATGGTATCAAGTTCTTCTTTCCAGTTACAAATAACCAGACAGAATACGAAGCACTTCTGGCTGGGCTAAGGCTTGCAAAGGAGTTGGGCATAGAATATGTACATGTTAGAACTGATTCACTGGTGATGTCCTCCCAGGTCTTGGGAAATTATGAGACAAGGGAGCCAATTCTGCGAAAATATCTGCTATTAGCCAAAAAGGAAATCGAAAGATTCAAGTCATTTATTATCGAGCACATCCCAAGAACGCAAAATGAGGAGGCAGATGAATTATCGAAGTTCGGTCTTCCATCGGGGGAGTGACCTTTGAACTTTTTCATCCGGCAATAGATGAGGCAGAACTCATGCAAATTGATCATAATCCTTCATGGAAGGATCCTTACGAGTTATTCATATCAAAGGGGGAGTTCCACCATTCCATCAAAGATCAGAGAAGATTCAAAAGGAAGGCGGCATATTATTATCTAATAGCAGGAGTACTCTACAGAAAAACTTTGATTTCCCCCTCAGCATGATGTGTTTCAGAAGAAGAGATTCCTATCATACTTCAGGAAGTTCATTCTGGGAGTGTGGTAGCCATTCAGGGGCAAAAACCTTAGAAAAGAGGATCCTGCGGCAAGGATATTTTTGGCCGACTATGAGAAAGGATGCTGAAGCATTTGCCAAGCGGTGTGCGCAGTGCCAAAAGTTCGCTCCTCTTCAGCATCTGCCCGCTCAGTTGCTTAGGTCAATAACTGCACCCTGGCCCTTTGCAGTTTGGGGGATGGATCTCATCGGACCCTTTCCAATGGCTAGCGGTCAGCGCCGCTTTATCATAGTGATGATTGACTACTTCAGCAAGTGGATCGAGGCTAAGGCACTGGCAAGAACTACTACCCAAATCATCAGAAACTTCATCTGGGGAGAAATAGTCTGCCGACACGGAATTCTGCTGGCAATTGTCACTGATAATGGTCCACAATTCAATAATCCCGAGATGATTAAATTTTGCGATCAGGTTGGAATTGACCTGCGGTTTTCCTCAGTACATCATCCAAGGACCAATGGTCAGGTAGAAGCAGCCAACAAACGAATCCAGCAGCTCCTGATGAAAAGAGTTTGGAATCAGAAAGGAAACTGGGCGGATCAACTTCCCTCCATCCTTTGGACTCTTCGTACTACTCCATCTTCAGCTACAGGGGAGACACCATTCAAACTGTCTCATGGCTCAGAGGCTGTTGTTCCTGTGGAGTTTGAGGTGGTCACTCCAAGAGTTGTGTACGGAAAAGAAGGAGGAGAAGCGTGGGTAGACTACAATGACGAGGCTATCAAGTATAGTCTGGATCTAATCGAAGAACTTCAGGACGAGGCAACAATCAGGCAAGAAGAAGTTAAAAGGAGGATGGCAAAGTACTTTGACAAAAATGTCAGGGTAAAGCATTTCGCGGTCGGCGACGTCGTACTAAAAAAGGTTGATGCAGCAGCCCGAACAGGTAATGTCGGGAAGCTAAATCCTAATTGGTCTGGACCTTTCATCGTCAAGGAGGCATTAAAAAGTGGGGCTTATCGCCTCCAAACAAGTGAAGGAGAAGAAATCCCGCGCACCTGGAGTGGCGACGATCTCAAACGGTTCTATCCTTGAAATGTCTTCCTTACTTTTCTACAGTTTTTTGAGATATTTTAATAAGAAGCTCCATACTGACACCTCTCCATGTCTGATGTTTCTTTTCTGCATTTTCTCATATATCAAACTCACTGAACCACGGAGACATCGACAAGTTCTGCTCGAACCCCCTCAGATTGTAGTCATTAGCGTAAAACCATGAAGATCATGTGTAGCGGGGAGTTTTTGCACACGTGTAGTGGTAGCTTGCCATTTCTCGTGCGGTGGTCTTCAGAACCTTGGATCCCGGCTGATATCCGACACACCCCTGCATCAAGGGAGGTCTAGGTGAATGTTGGCTCTATCATGCCCCGAGGGGGATATAATTACAGCTTTGATGATCCTTCTGAGGAAAGCAATGTCGGTATAGCCCCCGCGGCATAACCACACCTGCCCAACTGATCATCTTAGTCTGTGACTATCGAATACTCCAAGGTACTCTCGAGCGATGCCTAAGCGGGACCCACAACTGAGTTGATCTCTCTGAGGAAAGCAATGTTCGCTGCCTAGGCCCACCTGCCCAATTGATCAACTCGACTTGTAGCCCTAGGCAAGAGAGCAGTCGAGTCGCTTACAGCCCTTATGACCACTTGAGGAAAGCAATGTTCGCCGCCTAGGCCCACCTGCCCACTTGGTCATCTGGGTCTGTACTTGTTTCTCTTTATTTCTACAGCTCTTATGACCACTTGAGGAAAGCAATGTTCGCCGCCAAGGCCCACCTGCCCACTTGGTCATCTGAGCCTGTAGATTATCCTTTTTCCCTACAGGAAGGTATTCACCTCTTGTGGTTTTTTGTATAAAACCATTCGGGGAAGATATTATTAAAGCAGGTACAGGTGTTCTTCTACCCTAATAAAGGGTTGTGATATCTAGATCGGGCGGTCTGAACTTTCAAACCGAACGGTCTGATTGTGTATAAGTTGGGGTATTTCTGGATAATTACATGGTTGCCCGGGTTGTATTCTAACCGGGCGGTCCTGACAATCTTTTATAGGTTGGGCATTTTTGAACAATTATATGACTGCCCGGATTATATTCTAACTGGGCGGGTTTATTCATCCATTATAAATTTTATATTTATGGAGCTAATTATATGATTGCCCGGATTGTGTTCTGACCGGTCGGGTTTATCTATCCCTCCATTCTGTTGAATTGGATATTTCTGGATCTGAATATATTGCTCGGGTTGTATTCTAACCAGGCGGGCATTACCTATCTTTTACAATTAATTAAGTTGGATATCTCAAGATCTAAATATCTGATCGCCCGGATTATTCTTCAATCGATCGAGTTGAACTATTTCTTGAAGCAAAAGTTATCTCTAAGATGTAGTGTATTACTTGCCGAGATAGAATTCGAACCGCGCAAAGTTATGATTTGTTATTTACATCGGCAAGGATAAAATATCTCTGAATGATAAGAAGCCGCCCGGTCTAAATTATAGTCGCATGAGTATATATGTTATGGTTCATATTATCAGAAATCAGACGTCCTGAGACCTAAATGAGTAATCGCACGGTTCGAATATAGATCGTCCAAGATCATCAAATCATCACTTATGCTCAGATCAGGATAACCGCACGGCTAGATCATAAAAGGCAAAAGGTAAAAAGAAAGAAAAGAAACAAGACATTAGCCACAAGTAAGTGATACTAGAAGGTCAATCAAACAGGTAAAATTTCTATTCATTTCTTCAAATGTTTTGACAAAAATTTAACTGCCCGGCTAACAAAAGAAAGACCGGCGATTGTTCAAAAATAAAGCTAAAAACAAAGGCATTATTCTGCCGACTTCTTCTTCTTCTTCTTGACAGGAGAAATCGAGTCCACATCAACGTCGGGCGAATAACCTTCACTTGACGTGGAAGAATAATCCGATGAATCGCTACCACTGGACCGCCCGGTCTTACTAGCAGAGCCAGTTGTTCCAGAGGACAAGCTGTCCTCATCATCATCATCATCATCAGCATCATCATCCGCGTCGACCTCCTCAGCGGCTCCAGCACTTCCATCACCTCCCTGATGGAGTACGATCTCCCTGCCCGCATCGGCTTTAGCCTCCTCGCCCACCTTGGCTTTTCCCTTCTGCCTTCGGCGGATCTCATCAAGTTGAACCTCCAGGGCAGGGAAGAGGTCGTAGAAGGTAGTACCCCCGAATCCTTCGCACAGACCGCCCCGGTCTCCCATAAGACCCAAAGCTTTGTTGATCCCTTGGGCCACATGAGGCAACACCTCGTCTTGGAAGGCCGGGTTGGTCATCTCATATTGTTTCTGCAAAAAAGAAAAGAAAAATAATAAATCAGGTCGCTCGGTCTGAATAAAAGAAGCCGCGTCATCATTTGCCAAACTCACCGCCACGACTTCTTGAAGCTGCGCATTCTCTTCTTGAAGCCGCGCATTCTCCGCGACCTGCTCCTCGTACTTCTTCTCCAGAAATTTCTAGACAGAAACCAGCCGCCTGTGCGACAAGGCCATGAAGTGATTGGCCGCGAACCCCCATGCGCCGGCTTGCGCCGCTAGCCGGGGAAGCTCTTCTTCCGGAGTCTTCCTCAGCTTCTTCAAAGTCTTTCGGCCATACATAGCGGCCCCGGCGGCTAGCGCATGGCGGTTAATTTTGTCACTTCCCCATGGGGGAAGTGTAGTGGATACCCGGATGCGGCTCCCATCCCTATGCCAGAGGACAGTCGGGTTGCCCTGCAGGTCGGGCGGGTTTCCGTAGGAACGAAGAAGCTCATATTCATCGGGGGACGCCGGGCCCTCTTCCTCTGATGATGGCGACCTGTTTCGCCGCTGCCTTTTCTCCCTCTGGGTCAAAACCGGGCCGGCCGGAGTGACCGGCTTGTTCGCAGGGACGATGTGGGCAGCTGCAAGGTAAAATAAGAAGTTTAAGCAAAGCAGTCCGCGCGGTCATATGCAAGCGGTCTAGAAGAACTTACTGTGCTCGGGGAGGACATCCTCTAGCTCTGAGAACAGCGGGATGTAATGATTGATGTCCAACCGCTCATTCTCAAGAAACGTGAAGGTGTCCTTCTCGATCTGTCCAACCTGGGTGATCTTGAAGGCCTCTTCCCCACGAACTTGCGGGTTGGTTTGCAACAGCCCGAAGTTGCCTTCGAGCATTACGAACCGCTCCGACCAGTCCGAGACCTTGTTCGCAAGGTTGACAATTTTCAGTTCGTGGCATCCAAAGTAGAGATGCCCCCTGAAAGTTGAAGTCCCCACGGCGGAGACAGCCCGCACCGAGAAGAACTTCCTGAAAAGGTCAAGGGAAAAACTGGTTCGCTCGAACCGAAGGTAGGATATGAAACTGTAAATGGAGGCGATGGAGTTCGGTGGAAGTTGGCCGGGTACAACCCCGTAATGGTCGAAAATGGCTATGACTTCAAGTGGCAGCGGAAATTTGAAGCCATATTCGAAGTGGTCGACCGGGACGGCTATTTGGTGCGGATTGGAAGAGTTAATCCGCTCGTCACGCAAAGGAAGCCGCGCGAGCAGGTTACTCCCTGCCATGTGTTTTGCGATGAATTCATCCAGTTCGCTCTGGGTGAGTCGGCACTCTGGGTGGTCCGCCGAATGAAAGGCTAAGGCCGCATCCGCTCGAACGGCTTTAACCTTAACAGGCCGCTGCGACATGTTCTTAGATCGCGCCATCTGGAAATCGTAAAAATGACTTCGAAGAGTCCCTACTTATAGTTACGATCTGCGAATAGTAAAATTATGCCACGGCTATACGTTTCTAACCGCGCGGTCAATTGCCTGCATGGTTAGGTTCACCAGAAAAACAAAAGAAGCAAAGGAAGCAGAAGCAAGCATACATCACAGATCGTGCGACCTGAAATCAGTTCGGATAAAACACAGAAGAAACAGAACACAAACACAGCGGCTAAACAAGAACCCGCACGGGTCATTCAAATAAAAGACAATAAAAAGAAGCATTGTTTAAACAAAGTCCGAATCAACAGGCCGCATTCATAATACAAATTGTTTTCAAAAATCCGGTCACGGCTAACGGTGTTCAGGGGAGACGTCTTCTCTGTGAAGTCGCGCGACCTGGTCGCTGGTGGTGTTCAGAAGGGAATAAATCTGGCTGGTATGATAATGGAGATGGTTGATTGTGCTATGAAGCCGCCCGGCATCCCTTTCAACCCGCGTAGCGGGAATCATGCGGGGGGTTGCGGTGGCCTCATCAATCATAGGATCAGCCGCCCGAACCGGGGGAGGATTTGAGCCCGCCCTAACAGTCGGGCGGCTAACAACCTGCATTCCATCATTCATACTTCGCCGGCCCGCAGCGACTTCCCTGGTTAACCGCAGGAATTTATCCTAGTAGTACTTCGAATCATCCTCGAACTTAGCCGATGTTTTCTTCTCCTTCTCGAGTTGAGCGGTCAGAGTGGCGACTTGCGCCACCTTAGCTCTCTTCTCGGCCTCCACCGTAGCTCGCGCGGCCTCAACCTGCGCCTTCAGTGCCTCTTCAGCCTTCTTCCTCGCCATTCGCTCGGCCTCCAGAGCAGTCCGAGTGCCGGCCGCCCGGTCTTCTACCTCCTTCAAGCGGGCCCTCAGATTCACCAGATCCTCCTCGAGATGCTGGAACAGTTGCGGCCCTTCTTGCGAAGTCGTCGCGCAGGTTGATATCAGGGGGACTAATGGAGGCAGGCTGGCCTCAAGGTCGCCCGGCTTCACAATCTGCTCCTCGCTATCTGCAAGAGGCCGATTGGGTTATAAGAAGCAAGAGCATACAACGCCATATACATACAAAATGGACATAAATATAAGATCAATGCCTGGGCGCACAGGCCGCTTAGACCGTTCCGGGTCCATCCTCCGACGTTGCTCACGCCAGAGTCTCTCCGTTTTCTGCCTAGCGGAAGGGGACCAGGCCGCTAAGGGAAAGAAGCTCGGCGGCGGGTTCAGTAATTTATTACGACGAGGCCGCGGGATGAAGAAGCGGACATCTTTATAATCCATGGGGCGCTTACCTGGTGCAAATGGATCAGGCCGCAGCGGCTTGTCCAAAACCCGCTCCGTCGTTTCCTTCTTCACCATCATTATCTCCTCCTCGGTCATCACCGAGGGGACCTCTGCCTGCACTTTCAACACTTCTCCGAGTTCCCTCGCTCTTTCTTCGACCTCCAGGGCGGTCCGGGCAGCAGCTTCTCGCTCTTCGGCCTCCGTCCGAGCGGTCTCCTCAGGCTGGGCTGTGTTATCTGTAATGGGGGCAGTTCGCTTTGAAGAAATTGGGTTGTCAAGAAGTTTATCTCACCCCATCAGCTCATCCATATCCTGAAAGATCCCATTAAGTGATAAGCTACTCGCCGAGTCCGGGGGCAGGTCGCCCGGTTTCGCATCAGGGGTAGCAGGCGAATCATTTACCTTAGCGGATGGAGGAGTCGCTAGGCCAAGCTCCTCTTTTAGTCGCGGATTGGTCTGGAGGAGGGACTCGGCTGGTTTCTTAAAAGCCGCCCTTTCCTTGGAGGCTAGTTTCTTGACCTTCTTGGTTATTCGCTCGGTCACTGACCCGGCCTTCTGGAAAGCAAGTATGCCGAGTCTAGTAGTAACCGCGCGGCTCAATTGTGTTCGGTTTTCGGGATGTCGTAATACATTCGTAATAAGTTAGCACCTTCTCAGAATAAATCGGACAAATTCGATTCGGATTAAAAGAAGCTAGCTATGCGAGTGGGTTTTTTATAGATACTTTGCCAGAATCTTATGAGAATCACTATCCTAACCGGATGAATAAACATTAAGTCGCATGACTTGTTTAAATTTAATACAAAGAAATCGCAAACAATCACATGTAAGTCACAGAAGGTAGACGGATAGACAGGTAAAAACTTTTCATTTCATGATCAAAACATTTACATTATATTTTAAGCTGTCCGGCTAACAACATCAAGCCGACGGCTATTCAAAATAAAAAACAAAATACGGCTACTGATTGTGCGACTTGAGTTTCTTAGACGCAGGAGCACTTGAATGTTCGCTGCCATCAATCGAAACGTCAGGAGAATAACCCTCGCTGCCCGACGAGGATGAGCTGCTCAATTCGCCCGATTTGCGACCAGCCTCCTCTTCAGAATCGCTGGATTCGGACTCCGAGTCACTCTCCCACTCTTAGCCGCTCCGGGTTCTTCGGCCTCATCATCTCCATCATCGCTCTCCTCCGAACTGGATCCGTCGGCTTTATTCTTTCCTTTAGCTTTCCACCTGATCTTTTCTAACTTCTTTTGCAAGATCGGATAGGCATCCGAGAAGGTTAAATGCTCGAAACCAGGCGCGAACCCGTTGAGCTCCCGCAAGCGGTTAAAAGCATTATCAATTCCCTCGGCGACCTGAGGGAAGAGTTCCTGCTGATAGACCGGGTCGGTCTCATCATACTTAGCCTGCAAAAGAAAAGAGTAAGATAAGACCGTGCGGTCTGAGAACATTGGTGTTGAGGCTGGCCAGGTGATGACTTACCGACTCGGCTTCCTTTAGCCGCGCATTTTCTTTCTTCAGTTCGGCAATTTCCTTCTCTTGGAGAGCGTTTTCTTTAAACAACCTCTTGAAGGTCATTCCCATGAAGGCGTTGGTGATGAGGCTCTCGGCACCAACCCGCGCGGCCTCTCTGGCGAGCTCTTCTACAGGAATTTTCCTTAACCTCCTGAAGTTCCGTCGGCCGAACATGGCGATGCTAGCGGCCTCAGCATGCCGGCCCGACTTCTCGTTCGCCCAGTGGGGAAGCGCAGTAGAGACCTGGACACTATCACTATCCGGATGCCAGGTCAAGACCGGGCGGCTTTTTAGATCCTTCACCTTGCTGAAGGAGCGGAGGGCGGCGAAGTCGCCTGAGGAACCCGAATCATCCCCATCGGACGGCAGCGGCTTGTTCCTGGCTTGCCTCTTTCTTTTCTCCGTCTGAGTTAAGACTAAACCAGCCGGGCTTATCGGCTTGTTGGCAGGAACAACGGCTTGGGCTACAAAAGGAGAAGAGTCAGCACAAGAGATCGAGCGGTTAACATTGAAGTCGGAAGCAAAGGGAAGCTTACTATCTTCAAGCCGAACGTTCTCTAGCTCGGCAAGTAGAGGGATATGGTAGCTTATGTTAAGCCGCTCATCCTTGAGAAGCTTGCAGATTCCCTTCTCCACTTCGCTTATTGGGACCGGTTGAAAGGCCTCCTCAGGCCGCACTTGTGGATTCGGGTTCAACAGGCCAAGTCGGCCTTCGAAGATCAAGTACCTCTCCGACCAGGCCGTGACTTTGTTCGCCAGATTGACCATCTTCAATCCGCGGCAGCAAAAATAGAGGTGGCCTTTGAAGACATCCGATTCAGAGTCCGGGATGGCCCGCACCGAGAATATCTTCCTGAAGAGGTCCATAGAGAAGCGGACTCTCTCAGATCGCAGGTAGGAGATGAAGCTACATATCCCGGCCATCAAGTTGGGAGAAATCTGGCCGGGAACAACTCCATAATGGTCATGGACCATAGCGAGCTCAATCGAAATCGGGAATTTAAATCCGCAATCAAAATGGTCGATTGGGATCGCGATATGGTTTGGGCCAGACGAATTCATCCGCTCATCACGGAGCGGAAGCCGCGCGAGCAGCGGACTGTCAGTCATGTGCTTCTCGACGAATTCGTCCAGCTCGGCCTTTGTCAAACGACACTCCTCGAGGTCTGCAGAATGAAAGGCCACAGCGGCTTCGGAGTGGGTAGCAGAAGTCTTGGCAGGTCGCTTCGGCTGGCGCTTTACTCCCATCTTGAAATTTTGGTAAAAGGAATTTCGGGAGGGCGCTACTTATAAGAACGGCTGATCTGCATTTAGCAAAGGTCAAATCACGGCTAGACCGATCAACCCGTACGGGTACATCATCACAAAAGTCAACCACAGAGACTGTATAATTCAAACAAGCGAATTAAAGAATCACGAAAACAAGCAGATCGGTTTATGTAAAATAACCCACAGGCATCAATCAACACAGCAAGAAGGCATAAAAGTAAATTCGAATATGTAAGCCGCACGGCCTGGATAGCGGATCGAATATTATAAAGTCAGGTTCAAGCAATTGTCCAAAGGACCGAATAGAAATATTATTACAAGTTCATATCTTAGAGCCACTCGTTAAGGACGGGTATCGCTCGGTTCATCCTCCCTGTGAAGCCGTGCGACATGGTCGCCGATTTGAAGTACAGTTCCCTGCATTTGGTTCATATTATGATTAAGGCGGTTGATCATGCTATGAATCCGCGCGGCATCTCTCTCTACTCGCGTCACGGGGATCATGCGAGTAGGCAAGGTCGCTGCGGACTCATGAACACTAACAGCTGGGTGGATCGTCCCGGCTACAGGAAGAGACGAGCTCGTCCCTGCGACCAGGCGGCTTGACCCTCGCCGGCCTTCGTCAACCACGTTAATAGGGCGCCGACTTCCGCCGGCTTCCTTTGCAAAATGAAGGTATCTGTCCCTATAATAGGCACAGTCCTCTTCGAGCTTGCGGACTTCCTTCTTTCCACGATCAATCCGGACGGTCAGCGCAGCTACCTGGTCTTGCTGCGCCTTTTCTTTCTCTCGACGCTCTCTCCGCTCGGCCTCCAGCGCTGCTCGGCTTTCCTTCCGTTCGGTTTCCAATTCAACCCGAAGAGCAGCTTTCTCATCTTGGGCGGCCTTCTCTCTCTCCTCCACAGCCCTCAACTGCTTAGCAAGGGTTTCCAGATTCTTTTGAAGCCGGGACATCTCGTCCTCCATCCGAGTATCTGGCAGAGAAGAACTCAGCAGGTGTGGATCAAGAGGGGGAAGATAGGTCACCAGTTCGCCCGGCTTCGGGATAGAGTCACGGTCATCTGCAATAAGAGAAAATAGTCAAGGAGTATTCAAAAGGAAACCGCTTTCATCGAATTTTCCTCGCTTACAAGCCGCGGCAGTTTGAATTGAATTCGGGCGGATGGGTCGCCTTGTTAGCTCGGTATCGAACTTTCGGCGTTGTTCTCTCCACGATCTCTCACTTTGCCTCCGCTTAGCAGCAGAAAGTTGAGCAGCGGAGGGAAAGAAGCTGGGCGACGGGTTCAACAACGAAGCGCGCGACTTGTTTCGAGGCCGCGGCCTGAAAAAACGAACAGGGCGGTAATCCGCTTCCTCTTTGCCTTGCAGCAAAAGATTGGGTTGCGGCAGAGGCGGCCTGGCAAGTTGATCTCTTACTCGCTCCGCCTTCACCTGCATAAACCGCAAGCCGGCCGTCACGGTATCTTCAGCTACCGGTATGGTTCTTTCTGTCGCGACCTCAGGAAGGATGGCCTCCTTAAGGCTGGTCGCATCCTCACACAGGGCGAATCCTTTCTCTCCTGGCGGGTTGGCAGCCTGCAGTTCGGAAGAAGTTCTCAGCTGATCATCTTGCTTCTGAAAAGAATCAAAATCCTTGAGGAGTTCACTTACGGAAATGCTATGAGCATCGACTGGAATCTGGTCGTTCGGCTGGGGGGAAGGAGTAATCAAGCCCTCCGAGACTTCATTCTCGCGCGACTTGCCTTGCAGGCTGTCCGCTCTCGATTTCCCGGACGCTGCCTTGTTCTTGGCCTTTAGCTTCTTCATTTTCTTGAGAAGCCTGTCCGCTGTGGACTCCTCCTTCTTTCTCTTAATTACTGGAGGTTGGTTTTTCCGGACTGTCCTCAACATTAATTACTGGAGCTTCCTGATCGGTCGGCTTGGGGGAGTCAACTGCCTCTCCCCCTTCATCACTTATGTTCAAATGGAAAACCCCGGACGGTGTAACTTCCATCTTGAAAGACTCGTCCCCATCGCCTTTCTGGGAAGCAGTCTCCAAGTCTGTCTTACCCGGCAGGGAAGGCGGACTGTTTCCTTTATCAGAGAAGGTTGGGGGATCAGCTGGGGGTGGGTTCGGACAGCTCGCCTCATTTTTAGTCGACAGGACGGCTGATTGCTCAGGAAGCAGTTCGGTCGGCTTACTCGCCTCCTGTCCAGACGACATGCCGACTGTCAACCCTGCAGGCGGGTCAGTCGGTTTACTTGTAAAAGCAATTGTTACGGTCTTATCAAGTCGCGTCGCCTTTTTCTTCTTCTTCTCTTTCGAGCGGTCTCTCTCGCGGTTCTTTCCGGGCTTCTCCAGAACTTCGAGCGCGGCCATCAAGTCCACCATCTTTTTCGGGTTGTTCAACCCGAAAGCCCTAACCGCAATAGGCGAGTAGTGACTCGTGGTAACAATGGAGTTATGCCAGAATCGAAGCTTCTGGAACATTTATAACCAACGGGGTGAAGACGGCGCGGTCTCCGGCTAGCACTGATATTTTCAAAATCTTCACGGAAATTTAAAAATATGCGGGGATTATGTTTACCCGGGAAACCGCTTTCAAGAGGATTACTCGCAGGCCGAGCGGTTTGCGGATCAAAGTCGCCCGGTTCAGGTTAAACGAGATCCATCGACACCAGCTAGCAACAGGTTGGGCGATCTGGCATAACTCAGACCGCCGCCAAGTATTAAAGATAGTCCAAGCCCAAGTCCAACAGGGCAAGTCGCGGTCTCAAGTCGGAGATCACACGGTTTATGCCATGGAGATAAGCTCAGATTCAAGGTCAAAGAACAAGCCGCGGTCTCAAAATAGAGACCGCTCGGATAGCACCGTCGCCTTGGTCGCATCATCTTTATCTTCTGGACAGACAAGTCGGAAGGGCAAGCCGCCAAGCCGCGCGGCTTATTTCTTTCCTTCTTTGTGTATCCCGTCACTGCCTGCCCGTTTCTCCTGTACCCGGGCAGGCGGTTATTTTATACCTGCCCATTCGGGCAGGCCCCCAAGCCTATAAATAGGGGGCGGCACTGTTCCCAAGACACACACACTCGAATCTAGGAGCTCGCTTGTTTGAGCTGCGGACTCGAGTTTCTCGTCTTACGGACTGTCTGACCGACCGACTTCTCTTTTCCTGCACTTGTAACCCGCTGTAACCCCTTCTTTCTAATCAAAGGAAAGCCCGTCGCAGGAGTGGCATTTGCCGCGGCGGGCGAAGTGTGGCCTTGATCGCTGCTAGCAGTCTCATTCTTCTGCACAAAAAGTAACCGGCAACCCGCAGCCTCCGGTTTCCCTCGGAGGTGCGATTTCGGACTCAACAGATGGCAACTCAAGAAGTAAGTCACCCAATCACGAGTCTCGTATGTTGCTTCTCCAATACCAGACATAGGCGCAGATGCCACAGGGATGGGTGTCCCACCAGCAGTCGCACCAGCACACTGATCTTCCATCACTCTTATTTCAGCTTCACTAGCTGTGGTTGTCTCCTGCAAGGGAGTGAGACCAACATCTTCACCAATCACCTAGTAGAAGGACGGAAAAACTCAGCAACACACGCGACATTAAAATATACAAAGATCAAATCAGCACGCAAAGAACACTCAGGTCCTTAGTCACAACATCCAATGCATGACTGCTACAACGGTCTTAGGATAAGACTTTACAAGTGACACCTTAGCGACAACAGGGTTCAACACACCACTGTTAAAACGATACCAAAGGTAGTCACCACACACGTACTCCATCATACGGAAAATACAATGGCGTAAGATCATCAAGTCTAATATTAGACTTGAGTCAAACCTAGTGCTCTCATGGCACTCACAATATAGGGTATACAAAACCCTGCAAACACACCTGGGCATTTACTTGTCCGGACAACCACACCAGACTCTCGGGGACCCAAGTCACAGAGTTTACAAACTCAAGGCCAAACTATGGCTCCCAAACACAAGCATAGTGCACACAGGGCACCCAAACTAAAATTAGGAGTGTACACCTCCCAATTTCACTGAATCTCTTACCGGTCCGAACTCTCAAATCAAACTCACGGTCTAACTCATGTTTCTGCACAAAAGAATAGATTTCATATTTAACTAAAAAAGCGCGATAGAGGGGAGCATCCCGCAACTGTCCAAAAAGAGCGTGACGGGAATCCACCCATCCTTTCAATACACTTCCTTGCTCATGAATCAAAATTCATCACCGCCATTAACATAGCGTGTCACTACTTAATCATAAATCTTAAGTGTGAATTTGTGCGCTCGCTTGCGCACATCGAGGTCACACCATCAAGCGTAGGGTAACACAAATGATTGGATGCCTCTTTCAATACATCACACTTAACTTCACACGACATAAATGTAATCCAACGATTCCAAATAATAGGTCGCCAAAGGTTTGACGTCAACTATAGTTATCTAATACCGTATCGGGTGAATCACTACAACAAATCTCATCTTAAAGACCATGACTTTTCATTCCACTAGTCATGCTCCCATAAGGGTTGCCACAAGGACTCACAACATTTATCAACATACTAAGGTGGTCAACACCTAAGTTATGGAAACACCCAAAATATAGCGGCGAATCTCCTAACATTCGCATTCCTTTACATTTAACCGCTCATTCTATTTTCTAATAACGTAATCCTTGGGGAAATGAAGGCCAAAATCCCTTCAGCCGGTCATTAATAATGCTCACACATGTGAGGCACATGGTCTAGCAGTCATAAGTAGGGGAAATCACCAAGCATGAGACGCTTAAATTCCCAAAAGTGCACGAAAACCACGATTTTGGTCATTCCTAAGTGGACATTCTGCTTAAATTTAGTCATTTAGGCTCTTGCACTGTAAGTGCTCACCACCCGTTAAAAAAGGGTTCGTCCCGAAACCTAAAGACTAGCGGATCACGAAACCTAAAGTCTGATACCAATTGTAACATCCCTGGTCGCAAATAGAATATAACATGGGTCCAGCCGGGACCCCACGACATATAATATCCACAAAGCCTAAAATGTTAGTCATTGATACAAGAAAACATGCTAATAAAACTCAAAGTAAACAGAAACGGAAGCTAACCACAAGCGCAAAACAAAGGGGCCAGAATGTCCACATCAACAAGGAAAACAGTACTGAAGTGACACGGCCTTAAGGCCTTACATGGCTTTCAAAAGAGGTACAGACAAACCAAAAGGGCTACATGAAAAACCCCAAAACAGAGAGAGGACCCTAGCCAGCTCCTCAGCAACCCATGGGCTCCGACCCACTACACACCACTGCGAGCTCCGCCACGTGAAACCAAGAACAAACAGGCAGTGCTACGAAGGTCAGTATGGGGCTGACCAACACAACGTACCGACTCCTCCCCCCGGCCATCCTAGCGGACTCTGGGGCGAGTATATCGCTCTCCTGCAAGTACGCACGCACACCAAAATATGCAAACAAGGAACAAAGGACCAAGAGTCAGGGGACACACTAAGCGCCACCCTTCAAACTACCATGCACGTGCTATGAACACACTGAAAGCGTACAATCTAAACTTCAACGCTCAGTAAAACAGTACGAGCGCGACTCGGTCAATCGTAGTGACAGAAGGGACCAAACCTACAACTATCCTAGAGAATGGACAGAGGACCGGTTTGGGATAAACGACCTACAACTACCCCTTTGTGAGGTGGCAGAGGACTGGTCAGAAAATATACGACCTACAGCTGCCTTTGACGTGGCAGAGGGCTGGTCAGAAGACATACGACCTACAACTGCCTTTTTGACGCGGCAGAGGGCTGGTCAGAAAATATACGACCTACAACTGCCTTTGGCGTGACAGAGGGCTGGTCAGAAAATATACGACCTACAACTGCCTTTGACGTGGCAGAGGGCTGGTCAGAAGACATATGACCTACAACTGCCTTTTTGACGTAACAGAGGGCTGGTCAGAAGACAACCTACAACTGCCATTTCGAGATGCCAGAGGACTGATCAAAGGAAACGCAATCTACGCACTGACGGGGATCCACCCGTCCAACAAAACCCCACAAAAACATCGTTCTACCGGGCCCAATACAGGCCCGCCTAGGAACGGGGCATTCACGAATAAAGCCCACGAATTCCTACAATACTACGACGAATAACACGGGACATTCCCGTTCACGTACCAAGGGCTAATCGCAATGCACATCACAGAAACATCACCGATCTGGGCAGAACGGCACGGGTAGGCTTCACACAGCAAGCCTAAATCCAAACTCGCGCGTCGGATTACTAATGCAGTTTATGCCGGGGACGGACACAATCGACCCGGAGGGGGTTCGCAATGAACCTAGAGAAACACACACCGAGTCCAATTGGAGACGGGTGGCCCTCCTAAGCAAAAGTGAAAGCAGAAAACTACACCGGGGTCGCGATCCCACGCCCTGGCGAAGTCCCCGCTCTCCACCACGTAGCGGGAGAGGGACTCTACGTGCAGTTCACACAAACATACGCCGGGGTCATAATCCCACGCCCTGGCGGAGTCCCCGTTCTCAACCGAGACGGTGTGAGGGGACTCTCATTGCACGAAACATAACCATAAGCACACCAACATACAGAACATACGGTCCTAAGACCGGGGGAAGAAATCATTACCCTTGGCGCACGTCGCGAAGCCATCGGAACGATCGTAACGGCTGACCTACAACAGATCTAGCCTCGACTCAGCTCCGCACACGGTTATCGGCAAGCGGCTTGACAAGGCGTAAACAGAGGGGCTGCCCTTCCACAGATCTGATATCTAACAGTGATTTCGGCAAGGAGGGCTCACAAAATGAGCCCTAGAGGAACCTCACGGCAAGGGGCTTGGAGGAAGGGGGATCGACCTTCAGCTTTTCGGCCACCGGCATGCTCAGAACCTGGCAGCAGGGCCCTTCTTCTTCCTCCTATCTAGGTCGGCGAGAAGGAGGATCGGGTATGGGAGGGATAGCTCGAAAGTGATAGCACAAGGGGCGGAGCTCCACCTTACTAGACGCGAGAAGAGAGGGAGACCGGCTTCCCTGTGCGACGAGAGCGAGAGAGAGAGCAAGATCGGGAGGGAGATCGGCTTCCCTGAGCGGCAGCCTGCACGAAAACGAGAGAGGGAGCTCGGGAGAGGAGAGATCGGGGAAAGGGGGTTGCGGCTGGTTCATGCAAAGTGAGAGGGAGAGAGGAATCTGGAGGGGGTTTAGGTTCTAAGGGTTAGGTTAGATTTGCTAACCGCAGACCAAGGCTGCTAACCGCACCCCTAAAGCTGCTAACCACACCCCACTCAGCTGTTCGCACACCCAGCTCTCTATTTGCACCCCAAAACTCCTAATCGCAGGCCACGCCTAAGTTTGCTAAACATTAAAATATTGGTGGCGTTACATTAGCTCCTCTTGACACATAAACTGTAACAGCCATAACTTTTAATCTGGTTGTCCGATTTTTACGCACAACATCTTTTTGGAATGAGCTCGGAGCCCTTCATCCAATGGAGAGCAAATTTTACCAATTCCAGTTTGTTTAGTGGTCAATATACATCGGGTTGGTAATAAGGTATTTAGCTCGAAGGGAGACCTAAACTTCAAACATCCGTTAACTTTTGATCCGGTTGTCTGATTTTTGCCCACAATACCTTTTCGGAATAAGATCGGAGCCCTAAATCCAATGGAGAACAATTTTAAAAGATTCAAGCTCGTTTAGAGGTCGATATAAAGTGGGTTCTGGTGGTAATGCGATATTTAGCTCCAAATGAAACATAAAATTTAAAATGAAAGAATTTTTTATGCGGTTGGTAGTGAGAGTGAGGGATTTAGCTCCAAATGTCGCTCAAACTTTAAACATCAATAACTTTTGATCCGGTTGTCTGATTTTACCCCCATAACACCTTTTAGGAATGAGCACAGAGCCCTACATTCATTGAATCACAAGTTGTACCCATTGCTATTCATTTAGTTGTCGATATATAGCGGGTTGCACTGGTAATGTGAAATTTAGCTTCAAATGACACCTAAACTTGAAACAGCCATAAATTTTGATCAGGTTGTCTGATTTTTGCCCACAAAACCTCTTCGAAATAAGCTCTGAGCTATACATTCAATGGAGAGCAAGTTTTACACAATCTATTTCCTTTAGTGGTCGATATATATTGAGTTGCAGTGGTCATGTGGGATTTAGCTCCAACTGACACCTAAACTTCAAACAGCTATAATTTTTGATCTGGTTGTCCAGATTTTGCCCAAAACACCTTTTCGGAATGAGCTCAGAGCCATACATCCTTTGGAGAAAAGGATTTACTTGATCGACTTCATTTACTGGTCGACGGATAGTGGATTAAGGTGGAAATGGGGGATTTTTCTCCAATTGACACCTAAACTTCAAACATCCATAACTTTGATCCGGTTATCAGATTTTTGACCACAACATTTGTTCGGAACGAGATCGGAGCCCTACATCCAACGGACAACAATTTATACCCATTTTAGTTCGTTTAGTGGTTGATCTACAGTGGGTTGCAGTGGTAATGTGGGATTTAGATTCAAATTACAAATAAACTCCAAACAGACAGAACTCTTGCTCTAGTTGCCCAATTTTTTCCCACAATACCTTTTTAGAATGAGCTCAGACCCCTACCTCCAATGGAGGGTAGGATATAACCATTCATGTTTGTTTATTGTTCGATATACAGTGGATTCCTGTGATAATGCGGGATTTGGCTTCAAATTACACCTAAACTTCAAGCACCCATAACTTTTGATACAGCTGTTCGATTTTTGCGCACAATACATTTTCAGAAAAGAGCTCGTATTCTCCATCTAACAGAGAATAAGATTTATCCATTCGAGAATAAGACAACACCTTTCGGATTGTCTGATTTTCACCCACAATACCTTTTCGGAATGAGATCGGAGCCCTAAATCCAATGGAGAACAATTTAAACCCATTCCAGCCCATTTAGAGGTCGATATACAATGAGTTGTAGTGGTAATACTAGATTTAGCTCCAAATGACACATACACTTCAAAATGATAGAATTTTTAATGCTGGTTGTAGTGAAAATGAGAGATTTAGCTCCAATTGACACTCAAACTTTAAACAACAACAACTTTTGATGCAATTGTCTGATTTTATCCCACAACACCTTTGCGAAAAGAGCTCGGAGCACTACATTCATTGGAGCACAAGTTTTACCCTTTCTAGTTCATTCAGTTGTCGATATATAGCGGGTTGCAGCGGTAATGCGAAATATAGCTCCAAATGACACCTAAACTTCTAACAGCCATAACTTTTGATTTGTAAGTTTGATTTTTGCCCACAACACCTTTTCAGAATATGCTCGGAGGCATACATCCAATGGAGCACAATTTTAAACCATTCCAGCTCATTTTAGTGGTCAATATACAAATGGTTGCAATGGTAATGAGGGATTTAGCTCCTCTTGACACATAAACTGTAACAGCCATAACTTTTGATCTGGTTGTCCAATTTTTACGCACAATATCTTTTTGGAATGATCTCAGAGCCCTACATCCAATGGAGAACAAATTTTACCCATTCCAGTTTGTTTAGTGGTCAATATACACCGGGTTGATAATGTGGTATTTAGCTCGAAAGGAGACCTAAACTTCAAACATGCCTAACTTTTGATCCGGTTGTCTGATTTTCGCACACAATACCTTTTCGAAATGAGATCGGAGCCCTACATCGAATGGAGAACTATTTTAACTCATTCAAGCTCGTTTAGAGGTCGATATAAAGTGTGTTGTAGTGGTAATGCGATATTTAGCACCAAATGACACAAATTTCAAAATGAAAGAATTTTTGATGCAGTTGGTAGTGAGAGTGAGAGATTTAGCTCCAAATGACGCTCAAACTTTAAACATCAATAACTTTTGATCAAGTTTTCTGATTTTACCCCCACAACACCTTTTAGGTATGAGCTCGAAGCCCTACATTCATTGAAGCACAAGTTTTAACCATTGTAGTTCATTTAGTTGTCGATGTATAGCGGGTTGCACTGGTAATGCGAAATTTAGCTCCAAATGACACCTAAACTTGAAACGGCCATAAATTTTGATCAGGTTGTCTGATTGTTGCCCATAAAACCTCTTCAAAATGAGCTCTGAGCCATACATTCAATGGAGAGCATGTTTTACACAATCTAGTTCATTTAGTGGTCGATATACATTGAGTTGCAGTGGTCATGTGGGATTTAGCTCCAACTGACACCTAAACTTCAAATAGCTATAATTTTTGATCTGGTTGTCCGGATATTGCCCAAAAGACCTTTTCGGAATGAGCTCAGAGCCATACATCCTATGGAGAAAAGGATTTACTCGATCGTCTTCATTTAGTGGTCGACGGATAGTGGATTATAGTGGAAATGAGGGATTTTGCTCCAATTGACACCTAAACTTCAAACATCCATAACTTTGATCCGGCTGTCAGATTTTTGCCCACAACATTTTTTCAGAATGTGATCGGAGCCCTACATCCAATGGACAACAATTTATACCCATTCTAGTTCGTTTAGTAGTTGATCTACAGTGGGTTGCAGTGGTAATGTGGGATTTAGCTCCAAATTACAAATAAACTCCAAACAGACAGAACTCGTGCTCTAGTTGCCCAATTTTTTTCTCACAATACCTTTTTAGAATGAGCTCAGAGCCCTACATCCAATGGAGGGTAGGATATAACCATTCATGTTTGTTTATTGTTCGATATGCAGTGGCTTCCTGTGGTAATGCGGGATTTGGCTCCAAATTACACCTAAATTTCAAGAAGCCATAACTTTTGATCCGGCTGTTCGATTTTTGCCAACAATACTTTTTCAGAAAAGAGCTCGTATTATCCATCCAACAGAGAATAAGATTTACCCATTCGAGAATAAGACAACACCTTTCGGGTTGTCTGATTTTCGCCCACAATACTTTTTCAGAATGAGATCGGAGCCCTAAATCCAATGGAGAACAATTTAAACCCATTCCAGCTCGTTTAGAGGTCGATATACAGTGAGTTGTAGTGGTAATACTAGATTTAGCTCCAAATGACACATACACTTCAAAATGATAGAATTTTTAATGCTGGTTGTAGTGAAAATGGAGATTTAGCTCAAAATGACACTCAAGCTTTAAACAGCAACAACTTTGCGAAATGAGCTCGGAGCACTACATTCATTGGAGCACAAGTTTTACCCTTTTCAGTTCATTCAGTTGTCGATATATAGCGGGTTGCAGCGGTAATGCGAAATATAGCTCCAAATGACACCTAAACTTCTAACAGCCATAACTTTTGATTTGTAAGTTTGATTTTTGCCCACAACACCTTTTCAGAATATGCTCGGAGGCACACATCCAATGGAGCACAATTTTAAACCATTCCAACTCATTTTAGTGGTCAATATACAAATGGTTGCAATGGTAATGAGGGATTTAGCTCATCTTGACACATAAACTGTAACAGCCATAACTTTTGATCTGGTTGTCCGATTTTTACGCACAACATCTCTTTTGAATGAGCTCGAAGCCCTACATCCAATGTAGAGCAAATTTTACCAAATCCAGTTTGTTTAGCGGTCAATATACATCGGGTTGGTAATAAGGTATTTAGCTTGAAGGGAGACCTAAACTTCAAACATCCGTAACTTTTGTTCCGGTTGTCTGATTTTCGCCCACAATACCTTTTCGGAATGAGATCGGAGCACTCAATGTAATGGAGAGCAATTTTAAAACATTCAAGCTCGTTTAGAGGTCGATATAAAGTGGGTTCTGGTGGTAATGCGATATTTAGCTCCAAATGACACATAAATTTCAAAATGAAAGAATTTTTTATGCGGTTGGTAGTGAGAGTGAGGGATTTAGCTCCAAATGACGCTCAAACTTTAAACATCAATAACTTTTGATCTGGTTGTCTGATTTTACCCCCACAACACCTTTTAGGAAGGAGCCCGGAGCCCTACATTCATTGAATCACAAGTTGTACCCATTGCAGTTCATTTAGTTGTCGATATATAGCGGGTTGCACTGGTAATGCGAAATTTAGCACCAAATGACACCTAAACTTGAAACGGCCATAAATTTTGATCAGGCTGTCTGATTTTTGCCCAAAAAACCTCTTCGAAATGAGCTCTGAGCCATACATTCAATGGAGTGCATGTTTTACACAATCTAGTTCATTTAGTGGTCGATATACATTGAGTTGCAGTGGTCATGTGAGATTTAGCTCCAACTGACACCTAAACTTGAAACAACTATAATTTTTGATCTGGTTGTCCGGATATTGCCCAAAAGACCTTTTCGGAATGAGCTCAGAGCCATACATCCTATAGAGAAAAGGATTTACTCGATCGTCTTCATTTAATGGTCGACGGATAGTGGATTATAGTGGAAATGAGGGATTTTGCTCCAATTGACACCTAAACATCAAACATCCATAACTTTGAACTTGTTGTCAGATTTTTGCCCACAACAATTTTTCGGAATGAGATCGGAGCCATACATCAAATGGACAACAATTTATACCATTCTAGTTCGTTTAGTGGTTGATCTACAGTGGGTTGTAGTGGTAATGTGGGATTTAGCTCCAAATTACAAATAAACTCCAAACAGACAGAACCCTTGCTCTAGTTGCCCAATTTTTGCCCACAATACCTTTTTAGAATGAGATCAGAGCCCTACATCCATTGGAGGGTAGGATATAACCATTCAAGTTTGTTTCTTGTTCGATATGCAGTGGCTTCCTGTGGTAATGCGGGATTTGGCTCCAAATTACACCTAAACTTCAAGCAGCCATAACTTTTGATCTGACTGTTCAATTTTTGCGCACAATACTTTTTCAGAAAAGAGCTCGTATTCTCCATCCAATAGAAAATAAGATTTACCCAATCGAGAATAAGACAACAAATTTCGGATTGTCTGATTTTCGCCCACAATACATTTTCGGAATAAGATCGGAGCCCTAAATCTAATGGAGAACAATTTAAACCCAGTCCAGCCCGTTTAGAGGTCGATATACCACTAGTTGTAGTGGTAATACTAGATTTAGCTCCAAATGACACATACACTTCAAAATGATAGAATTTTTAATGCTGGTTGTAGTGAAAATGAGAGATTTAGCTCCAAATGACACTCAAACTTTAAACAACAATAACTTTTGATGCGGTTGTCTGATTTTATCCCACAACACCTTTTCGAAATGAGCTCGGAGCACTACATTCATTGGAGCACAAGTTTTACCCTTTCCAGTTCATTCAGTTGTCGATATATAGCGGGTTGCAGCGGTAATGCGAAATATAGCTCCAAATGACACCTAAACTTCTAACAGCCATAACTTTTGATTTGTAAGTTTGATTTTTGCCCACAACACCTTTTCAGAACATGCTCGGAGGCACACATCCAATGGAGCACAATTTTAAACCATTCCAGCTCATTTTAGTGGTCAATATACAAATGGTTGCAATGGTAATGAGGGATTTAGCTCATCTTGACACATAAACTGTAACAGCCATAACTTTTGATCTGGTTGTCCGATTTTTACGCACAACATCTCTTTTGAATGAGCTCGAAGCCCTACATCCAATGTAGAGCAAATTTTACCAAATCCAGTTTGTTTAGTGGTTAATATACATCGGGTTGGTAATAAGGTATTTAGCTTGAAGGGAGACCTAAACTTCAAACATCCGTAACTTTTGATCCGGTTGTCTGATTTTCGCCCACAATACCTTTTGGGAATGAGATCGGAGCACTCAATGTAATGGAGAACAATTTTAAACCATTCAAGCTCGTTTAGAGGTCGATATAAAGTAGGTTCTGGTGGTAATGCGATATTTAGCTCCAAATGACACATAAATTTCAAAATGAAAGAATTTTGTATGCAGTTGGTAGTGAGAGTGAGGGATTTAGCTCCAAATGACGCTCAAACTTTAAACATCAATAACTTTTGATCCGGTTGTCTGATTTTATCCCCCACAACACCTTTTAGGAAGGAGCCCGGAGCCCTACATTCATTGAATCACAAGTTGTACCCATTGCAGTTCATTTAGTTGTCGATATATAGCGGGTTGCACTGGTAATGCGAAATTTAGCTCCAAATGACACCTAAACTTGAAACGGCCATAAATTTGATCAGGCTGTCTGATTTTTGCCCAAAAAACCTCTTCGAAATGAGCTCTGAGCCATACATTCAATGGAGAGCATGTTTTACACAATCTAGTTCATTTAGTGGTCGATATACATTGAGTTGCAGTGGCCATGTGAGATTTAGCTCCAACTGACACCTAAACTTCAAACAACTATAATTTTTGATCTGGATGTCCGGATATTGCCCAAAAGACCTTTTCGGAATGAGCAGTGGCCATGTGGATTATAGTGGAAATGAGGGATTTTGCTCCAATTGACACCTAAACATCAAACATCCATAACTTTGATCCGGTTGTCAGATTTTTGCCCACAACAATTTTTCGGAATGAGATCGGAGCCATACATCAAATGGACAATAATTTATACCCATTCTAGTTCGTTTAGTGGTTGATCTACAGTGGGTTGTAGTGGTAATGTGGGATTTAGCTCTAAATTACAAATAAACTCCAAACAGACAGAACTCTTGCTCTAGTTGACCAATTTTTGCCCACAATACCTTTTTAGAATGAGATCAGAGCCCTACATCCATTGGAGGGTAGGATATAATCATTCAAGTTTGTTTCTTGTTCGATATGCAGTGGCTTCCTGTGGTAATGCGGGATTTGGCTCCAAATTACACCTAAACTTCAAACAGCCATAACTTTGGATCCGATTGTTCAATTTTTGCGCACAATATTTTTTCAGAAAAGAGCTCGTATTCTCCATCCAACAGAGAATAAGATTTACCCAATCGAGAATAAGACAACACATTTCGGGTTGTCTGATTTTCGCCCACAATACCATTTTCGGAATGAGATCGGAGCCCTAAATCCAATGGAGAACAATTTAAACCCATTCCAGCCCGTTTAGAGGTCGATATACCACTAGTTGTAGTGGTAATACTAGATTTAGCTCCAAATGACACATACACTTCAAAATGATAGAATTTTTAATGCTGGTTGTAGTGAAAATGAGAGATTTAGCTCCAAATAACACTCAAACTTTAAACAACAACAACTTTTGATGCGGTTGTCTGATTTTATCCCACAACACCTTTGCGAAATGAGCTCGGAGCACTACATTCATTGGAGCACAAGTTTTACCCTTTCCAGTTCATTCAGTTGTCGATATATAGCGGGTTGCAGCGGTAATGCGAAATATAGCTCCAAATGACACCTAAACTTCTAACAGCCATAACTTTTGATTTGTAAGTTAGATTTTTGCCCACAACACCTTTTCAGAATATGCTCGGAGGCACACATCCAATGGAGCACAATTTTAAACCATTCCAGCTCATTTTTGTGGTCAATATACAAATGGTTGCAATGGTAATTAGGGATTTAGCTCATCTTGACACATAAACTGTAACAGCCATAACTTTTGATCTGGTTGTCCGATTTTTACGCACAACATCTCTTTTGAATGAGCTTGAAGCCCTACATCCAATGTAGAGCAAATTTTACCAAATCCAGTTTGTTTAGTGGTCAATATACATCGGGTTGGTAATAAGGTATTTAGCTTGAAGGGAGACCTAAACTTCAAACATCCGTAACTTTTGATCCGGTTGTCTGATTTTCGCCCACAATACCTTTTCGGAATGAGATCGGAGCCCTCAATGTAATGGAGAACAATTTTAAACCATTCAAGCTCGTTTAGAGGTCGATATAAAGTGGGTTCTGGTGGTAATGTGATATTTAGCTCCAAATGACACATAAATTTCAAAATGAAAGAATTTTGTATGCGGTTGGTAGTGAGAGTGAGGGATTTAGCTCCAAATGACGCTCAAACTTTAAACATCAATAACTTTTGATCTGGTTGTCTGATTTTACCCCCACAAGACCTTTTAGCAAGGAGCACGGAGCCCTACATTCATTGAATCACAAGTTGTACCCATTGCAGTTCATTTAGTTGTCGATATATAGCGGGTTGCACTGGTAATGCGAAATTTAGCTCCAACTGACACCTAAACTTCAAACAACTATAATTTTTGATCTGGTTGTCCGGATATTGCCCAAAAGACCTTTTCGGAATGAGCTCAGAGCCATACATCCTATAGAGAAAAGGATTTACTCGATCGTCTTCATTTAATGGTCGACGGATAGTGGATTATAGTGGAAATGAGGGATTTTGCTCCAATTGACACCTAAACATCAAACATCCATAACTTTGATCTGGTTGTCAGATTTTTGCCCACAACAATTTTTCGGAATGAGATCGGAGCCTTACATCAAATGGACAACAATTTATACTCATTCTAGTTTGTTTAGTGGTTGATCTACAGTGGGTTGTAGTGGTAAAGTGGGATTTAGCTCCAAATTACAAATAGACTCCAAACAGACAGAACTCTTGCTCTAGTTGCCCAATTTTTGCCCACAATACCTTTTTAGAATGAGATCATAGCCCTACATCCATTGGAGGGTAGGATATAACCATTCAAATTTGTTTCTTGTTCGATATGCAGTGGCTTCCTGTGGTAATGCGGGATTTGGCTCCAAATCACACCTAAACTTCAAGCAGCCATAACTTTTGATCCGGCTGTTCAATTTTTGCGCACAATACTTTTTCAGAAAAGAGCTCGTATTCTCCATCCAACAGAGAATAAGATTTTCCCAATCGAGAATAAGACAACACATTTCGGGTTGTCTGATTTTCGCCCACAATACATTTTCGGAATGAGATCGGAGCCCTAAATCCAATGGAGAACAATTTAAACCCATTCCAGCCCGTTTAGAGGTCGATATATCACTAGTTGTAGTGGTAATACTAGATTTAGCTCCAAATGACACATACACTTCAAAATGATAGAATTCTTAATGCTGGTTGTAGTGAAAATGAGAGATTTATCTCCAAATGACACTCAAACTTTAAACAGCAACAACTTTTGATGCGGTTGTCTGATTTTATCCCACAACACCTTTGCAAAATGAGCTCGGAGCACTACATTCATTGGAGCACAAGTTTTACCCTTTCCAGTTCATTCAGTTGTCGATATATAGCGGGTTGCAGCGGTAATGCGAAATATAGCTCCAAATGACACCTAAACTTCTAACAGCCATAACTTTTGATTTGTAAATTTGATTTTTGCCCACAACACCTTTTCAGAATATGCTCGGAGGCACACATACAATTGAGCACAATTTTAAACCATTCCAGCTCATTTTAGTGGTTAATATACAAATGGTTGCAATGGTAATGAGGGATTTAGCTCATCTTGACACATAAACTGTAACAGCCATAACTTTTGATCTGGTTGTCTGATTTTTACGCACAACATCTCTTTGGAATGAGCTCGAAGCCCTACATCCAATGTAGAGCAAATTTTACCAAATCCAGTTTGTTTAGTGGTCAATATACATCGAGTTGGTAATAAGGTATTTAGCTTGAAGGGAGACCTAAATTTCAAACATCCGTAACTTTTGATCCGGTTGTCTGATTTTCGCCCACAATACCTTTTCGGAATGAGATCGGAGCCCTCAATGTAATGGAGAACAATTTTAAACCATTCAAGCTCGTTTAGAGGTCGATATAAAGTGGGTTCTGTTGGTAATGCGATATTTAGCTCCAAATGACACATAAATTTCAAACTGAAAGAATTTTTTATGCGGTTGGTAGTGAGAGTGAGGGATTTAGCTCCAAATGACGCTCAAACTTTAAACATCAATAACTTTTGATCCGGTTGTCTGATTTTACCCCCACAACACCTTTTAGGAATGAGCCCGGAGCCCTACATTCATTGAATCACAAGTTGTACCCATTGCAGTTCATTTAGTTGTCGATATATAGCGGGTTGCACTGGTAATGCGAAATTTAGCTCCAAATGACACCTAAACTTGAAACGTCCATAAATTTTGATCAGGCTGTCTGTTTTTTGCCCAAAAAACCTCTTCAAAATGAGCTCTGAGCCATACATTCAATGGAGACATGTTTTACACAATCTAGTTCATTTAGTGGTCGATATACATTGAGTTCCAGCGGTCATGTGAGATTTAGCTCCAACTGACACTTAAACTTCAAACAGCTATAATTTTTGATCTGGTTGTCCAGATTTTGCCCAAAACACCTTTTCGGAATGAGCTCAGAGCCATACATCCTTTGGAGAAAAGGATTTACTCGATCGACTTCATTTAGTGGTCGACGGATAGTGGATTATAGTGGAAATGGGTGATTTTTCTCCAATTGACACCTAAACTTCAAACATCCATAACTTTGATCCGGTTATCAGATTTTTGACCACAACATTTGTTCGGAATGAGATCGCAGCCCTACATCCAACGGACAACAATTTATACCCATTCTAGTTTGTATAGTGGTTGATCTACAGTGGGTTGCAGTGGTAATGTGGGATTTAGCTCCAAATTACAAATAAACTCCAAACAGACAGAACTCTTGCTCTAGTTGCCCAATTTTTGCCCACAATACCTTTTTAAAATGAGCTCAGAGCCCTACATCCAATGGAGGGTAGGATATAACCATTCAAGTTTGTTTGTTGTTCGATATGCAGTGGCTTCCTGTGGTAATGCAGGATTTGGCTCCAAATTACACCTAAACTTCAAGCAGCCATAATTTTTGATCTGGCTGTTCGATTTTTGCGCACAATACTTTTTCAGAATAGAGCTCGTATTCTCAAACCAACAGAGAATAAGATTTACCCATTCGAGAATAAGACAACACATTTCGGGTTGTCTGATTTTCGCCCACAATACCTTTTCGGAATGAGATCGGAGCCCTAAATCCAATGGAGAACAATTTAAACACATTCCATCCCGTTTAGAGGTCAATATACAGTGAGTTGTAGTGGTAATACTAGATTTAGCTCCAAATGACACATACACTTCAAAATGATAGAATTTTTAATGCTGGTTGTAGTGAAAATGAGAGATTTAGCTCCAAATGACACTCAAACTGTAAACAACAACAACTTTTGATGCGGTTGTCTGATTTTATCCCACAACACCTTTGCGAAATGAGCTCGGAGCACTACATTATTGGAGCATAAGTTTTACCCTTTCCAGTTCATTCAGTTGTCGATATATAGCGGGTTGCAGCGGTAATGCGAAATATAACTCCAAATGACACCTAAACTTCTAACAGCCATAACTTTTGATTTGTAAGTTTCATTTTTGCCCACAACACCTTTTCAGAATATGCTCGGAGGCACACATCCAATGGAGCACAATTTTAAACCATTCCAGCTCATTTTAGTGGTCAATATACAAATGGTTGCAATGGTAATGAGGGATTTAGCTCCTCTTGACACATAAACTGTAACAGCCATAACTTTTGATCTGGTTGTCTGATTTTTACGCACAACATCTCTTTGGAATGAGCTCGGAGCCCTACATCCAATGTAGAGCAAATTTTACCAATTCCTGTTTGTTTAGTGGTCAATATACATCTGTTGGGATCGAAATCGCACCTCCGAAGGAAATCGGAGGCTGCAGGTTGCCAGTTACTTTTTAGGTGGGAAAAATGGGACCGCTAGCAGTGGTCAAGGCCAGACTTCGCCCGTAACGGCGAATGCCACTCCTGTGACGGGCTTTCCTTTGATTAAAATGGGGCGGTTACAAATGCAGAAAAGAGAAACCGGCCGGCCAGACAGTCCGCAAGACGGAAAACTCGAGTCCGCAGCTCAAACAAGCGAGCTCCTGGATTCCAGTCTGTGTCCCTTGGGAATAGTGCCGCCCCCTATTTATAGGCTCGGGGGCCTGACCGAACGGGCAGGGATAAAATAACGGTCTGCCCGAGTACAGGAGAAATGGGCAGGCGATGACGGGATACACAAAGAAGGAAAAGAAAGAAGCCGCGCGACTTGGCGGCTTGCCCTTCCGACCTGTCTGACCAGAGGCTGAGGATGACGCGACCAAGGCGACGATGCAATCCGGGCGGTCTTCGACTTGAGACCGCGGCTTGTTCTTTGATCATGAACCTTGGCTTGTCTCTATGGCACAATCCGCCCGGTCTCCGACTTGAGACCGCGACTTGTCCAGTTGGACTTGGGCCTGGATTATCTTTAGTACTTGAGGGCGATCTGAATTATGTCAGACCGCCCGGCTTGTGCTAGTTGGTGTTGATGGACCTTGTATAACCTGAGCCGGGCGACTTGGATCTGCAAACCGCACGGTCTGCGAGTAATCCTCTTGAAAGCGGTCTTCTGGGTAAACATAATCCCCGCATATTTTTAAATTTCCGAGAAGATTTCGAAAATATCAGTTCTAGCCGGAGACCGCGCCGATTTCACCCTGTTGGTTATAAAATGTTCCAGGAGCTTCTATTCTGGCATAACTCCATTGCTATCATGAGTCACTACTCGCCTATTGCAGTTAGGACTTTTAGGCTGAACAGCCCGAAAAAGATGGTGGATTTAATGGCCTAGCTCGAAGTTCTTGAGAAGCCCGGAAAAAACCGCGAGAGAGACCGCTCGAAGGATAAGAGGAAGAAGAAGAAAACGACGCGGCCTGACAATATAGTAACGGTCGCTTCCACGAGTAGGCCGACCGACCTGCCTCCCGAGCTGACAGTCGACTTATCGACCAAAAAGGAAGCGAGTAAGCCGACCGACCTGCATCCCGAATTGACAGTCCACTTATCGATTAGAAAGGAGGAGATTCGCCCGAATCCATCCCCAACTGATCCCCCAGCTTTCTCTAACAAGGGAGACAACCCGCCTCCTCCGCCGGATAAGACAGACTTGGAGACCGTCGTCCCGAAGAGCGATGGTGATGAGTCTTTCAAGATGGAGGTCACCCCGTCCGGGGTTTTTCATCTAAAAATTAGAGATGAAGGGGAAGAGGCAATTGACTCCCCCAAGCCGAGCGACCAGCAAGCTTCAGTAGTCAACATCGAGGATAGCCCGGAAAAGTCAGCCATCCTGAAGTCGAAAAAGAGGAAGGAGGAGTCCGCGGCGGACAGGCTTCTGAAGAAGATGAAGAGGCTAAAAGCCAAGAACAAGGCAGCGTCCGGGAGACCGAAAGCGGACAGTCTCGGAGGGCGTGATTACTCCCTCCCCCCAGTCGAACGACCAGGCTCTCGTTGACGCCCATAGCATTTCCGTAAGTGACCTCCTCAAGGATTTTGATTATCTTCAGAAGCAAGATGATCAGCTGAGAACTTCTTCCGAACTGCAGGCTGCCAACCCGCCAAGAGAGAAAGGAGCCGCCCTGTCTGAGGATGCGACTAGCATTAAGGAGGCCGCCCTACCTGAGGTTGCAGCTAGCACTCAGGCGGCCGTCCCCCCTGAGGTTGCGACCAGAACCGAAAGGACCGTACCGGATCATGAAGATACCGTGATGACCGGTCTCCGATTCATGCAGGTGAAGACGGAACGAGTAAGAGATCAACTTTCCAGGCCGCCACCGCCGCCACCCAATCTTTTGCTGCAAGGTAAAAAGGAAGCGGGTTACCACCCTGTTCGTTTTTTCAGGCCGCGGCCTCGAAATAAGTCGCGCGCTTCGTTGTTGAACCCGTCGCCCAGCTTCTTTCCCTCCGCTGCTCAATTTTCTGCTACTAAGCGGAGGCAGAGCGAGAGATCGTGGAGAGAACAATGCCGAAAGTTTGATACCGAGCAAGCATGGCGACCTGTCCTCCCGAATTCAACCCAAACCGCTGCGGCTTGTAAGCGAGGAAGTTTCGAAGAGAGCGATCTCCTTTTGAACACTTTCTGACTGCTTTTTCTTATTATAGATGATCGTGACTCTATTCCGAAGCCGGGCGAACTGGTGTCCTATCTCCATCCGCTTGATCCGCCTTCGCCGGGATCCCGGGTTGTACCAAATACTCGGATGGAGGATGAGATGGGCCGTCTTCAAAGGAATCTTGAAGCTCTTGCAAAGCAGTTGAGGACCCTTGAGGAGCGGGAGAAGACCGCTCAAGAAGAAAAGATTGCATTGCGGGCAGAACTGGAGGCTGAAAGGAAAGAGAGCCGGGCTGTGCTGGAGACCGAGCGGAGTGAGCGCCGAGAAAAGGAGAAAGCGCAACAAGATCAGGTGGCCGCACTGACCACCCGGGTTGATCGCGGAAAGAAGGAGATTCAGAAGCTTGAAGCGGACTGCGCCTATTATCGGGATAAATATCTTCATTTGTCGAGGGAGATCGGCGGAAGCCGACGTCCCCTTAATGCTGCTGATGGAGGTCGGGGTGGATCACGCCGCCCGGATGCTGGGACGAGCTCGTCTCTTCCAGCGGCCGGGATGATCCAACATATTGCTAGTGCGAATGAGCCCGCAACGGCCCTTCCTACCCGTGTAATTCCAGCGGCGCGGGTAGAGAGGGATGCCGCGCGGCTTCATAGCATGATCAATCACCTTAATCACGGCATGAACCAAATGCAAGGGACAATTCTCCAGATAGGCGACCAAGTCGCGCGGCTTCATAGGGAAGATGCGCCGAGTGATGCCCGCAAATGATGAGTGATTTTAAGATCTTTATCTGTAATAATATTTCTATTCGGTCCTTTGGACGACTGTGAATTTGGTTTCATGATATTTGGTCTGTTTTCCAGGCCGCGCGGTCTGAGTTTTTGAATTTACTTTATGTTCGTGTTGAATGTTGATTGATGCCTGTGGACTACTTCATAAGCCGATCGGCTTCTTTTCGTGCTTTTCTAATTCGTCTGCTTGAATTATACTTGTCTTGGTAATTCTTTTGTGGCGATGTGCCCGCGCGGGTTGATCGGTCTAGCCGTGATTTGACCCTTGTTAGATGCAAATCAGTCGTTCTTATAAGTAGCATCCTTCCGAAAGTCTTTTTACTAGAATTTCGAGATGGGAGCAAAGCGCCAGCCGAAGCGACCTGCGAAAACCTCTGCTACCCGCTCTGAAGCCGCTGTGGCTTTTCACTTAGCAGACCACGAGGAGTGTCGTTTGAACAAGGCCGAATTGGATGAATTCGTTGAGAAACACAGGACTGACAGCCCACTGCTCGCGCGACTTCCGCTCCGTGATGAGCGGATGAATTCTTCTGGCCCAAACCAAATCAAAATCCCAATCGACCATTTCGATTGCGGATTTAAGTTCCCGATTTCGATTGAGCTCACCATTGTTGAGTCCGAGATCGCACCTCCGAGGGAAACCGGAGGCTGCGGGTTGCCAGTTACTTCTTATGTAGAAGAATGGGACCGCTAGCAGCGGCAAGGCCAGACGTCGCCCGCCGCGGCAAATGCCACTCCTGCGATGGGCTTTCCTTTGATTAGAAAGAAGTGGTTACAGCGGGCTGCAAGTGCAGGAAAAGAGAAGCCGGCCGGTCAGACAGTCCGCAAGACGAGAAACTCGAGTCCGCCGCTCAAACAAGCGAGCTCCTAGATTCGAGTGTGCGTGTCTTGGGAACAGTGCCGCCCCCTATTTATAGGCCTGGGGGCATGCCCGAGCGGGCAGGGATAGAATAACCGCTTGCCCGGGTACAAGAGAAACGGGCAGGCGGTGACGGGATACACAAAGAAGGAAAGAAAATAAGCCGCGCGGCTTGGCGGCTTGCCCTTCCGACTTGTCTGACCAGAAGCTGGAGATGATGCGGCCAAGATGACGATTCTACCCGCTCGGTCTCTGTCTTGAGACCGCGACCTGTTCTTTGGCTTTGGACCTTGGCTTGTCTCCATGGAATAAACCGCGCGACCTCCGACTTGAGACCGCGACTTGCCCTGTTGGACTTGGGCTTGGATTATCTCTGGTTCTCGGAGGCGGCCTGAATTATTATAGACCGCCCGGCCTGTGTTAGCTGGTGCCGATGGAGCTTGCTTAACCTGAGCCGGGCGACTTGGATCCGCAAACCGCTCGGTCTGCGAGTAATCCTCTTGAAAGCGGTTTCCCGGGTAAACATAATCCCCGCATATTTTTAAATTTCCGTGAAGATTTCGAAAATATCAGTGCTAGCCGGAGACCGCGCCGTCTTCACCCCGTTGGTTATAAATGTTCCGGAAGCTTCGATTCTGGCATAACTCCTTTGTTACCACGAGTCACTACTCGCCTATTGCGGTTAGGGCTTTCGGATTGAACAGCCCGAAAAAGATGGTGAACCTGATGGCTGAGCTTGAAGTTCTCGAGAAGTCCGGAAAGAACCGCGAGAGAGACCGCTCGAAAGAGAAGAAGAAGAAAAAGGTGAAGCGGCCTGATAAGACCATAACAATTGCTTCTGCGAGTAACCCGACCAACCTGCCTGCGGAGTTGACAATCGATTTGTCATCTAAACAGGAGGGGAATAAGCTGACCGAACTGCTGCCTGAGCAAACAGTCGCCTTGTCGACCAAGAATGCGGAGAGCTGTCTGAACCCGCCCCCAGCTGATCTCCCAACCTTTTATGACAAAGGAAATAGCCCGCCTTCTCCGCCGGATAAGACAAACTTGGAGGCTGCTTCCCAGAAAGGCGACAGGGATGAGTCTTTCAAGATGGAGGTCACCCCGTCTGGGGATTTTCATTTAAAAATTAGAGATAAAGGAGAGACAGTTGACTCCCCCAGGCCGAGCGAACAGCAAACCCCAATAGTCAACATCGAGGATAGTCCGGAAAAAACAACCGCTCAAAGTCGAAGAAGAGGAAGAAGGAAGAGTCCGCGGCGGACAGGCTTCTCAAGAAGATGAAGAGGCTGAAGGCCAAGAATAAAGCAGCATCTGGGAAATCGAAAGCGGACAGCCTGCAAGGCAAGTCGCGCGAGAATGAAGTTTCGGAAGGCTTGATTTCTCGTTCCCCCCAGCCGAACGACCAGGTTCCAATTGATGCTCATAGTATTTCCGTAAGCGACCTCCTCAAGGATTTTGATTCTTTTCAGAAGCAGGATGAACAACTGAGGACTTCTTCCGAACTGCAGGCTGCCAACCCGCCAGGAGGGAAGGGATCCGCCCTGTCTGAGGATGCGACCAGTCTTAAGGCGGCCATCCTTCCTGAGGTCGCGACTGAAAGAACAATACCGGTACCCGAAGATACCGTGACGGCTGGTCTGCGGTTTATGCAGGTGAAGGCGGAGCGAGTAAGAGATCAACTTGCCAGGCCGCCCCCGCCGCAACCCAATCTTTTGCTGCAAGGTAAAAGGGGAGCGGATTACCCCTCTGTTCGTTTTTTCATGCCGCGGCCTCGAAACAAGTCGCGCGCTTCATTGTTGAACCCGTCGCCTAGCTTCTTTCCCTCCGCCGCTCAATTTTCTGCTGCTAAGCGGAGGCAAAGTGAAAGATCGTGGAGAGAACAACGCCGAAAGTTTGATACCGAGCTGGCAAGGCGACCCGTCCGCCCGAATTCAATTCAAACTGCCGCGGCTTGTAAGCGAGGAAAATTCAATGAAAGCGGTTTACTTTTGAACACTCCTTGACCATTTTCTCTTATTGTAGATGACCGTGGTTCGATTCCGAAGCCGGGCGAACTGGTGTCTTATCTTCCCCCTCTTGATCCTCCCCTGCTGCGTTCTTCTTTGCCGGATAACCGGATGGAGGATGAGATGTCCCGGCTTCAAAAGAACTTGGAAACCCTTTCCAAGCAGTTGCGGGCTGTGGAGGAGAGAGAGAAGACCGCCCAGGACGAGAAAGCTGCTCTTCGGGCCGAATTGGAGACCGAAAGGAAGGAGAACCGTGCGGCGCTGGAGGTCGAGCGGAGAGAGCGCCGAGAGAAGGAAAAGGTGCAGCAAGACCAGGTGGCTGCGCTGACCGCCCGGATTGACCGGGGAAAGAAAGAAGTCCGCAAGCTCGAAGAGGACTGCGCATATTATAGGGACAGATACCTCCATTTGGCGAAGGAAGCCGACGGAAGTCGGCGCCCTGCTAACATGATTGACGAAGGCCGGCGTGGGTCAGGCCGCCCGGATGCAGGGACGAGTTCGTCTCTCCCTGTAGCCAGGACGACCCACCCAGTTGTGAGTGTTCATGAGCCCGCAGCAGCCTTGCCTACTCGCGTGATCCCCGCGTCACGAGTAGAGAGAGATGCCACGCGGATTCATAGCATGATCAACCGCCTTAATCATAACATGAACCAAATGCAGGGAACTGTCCTTCAGATCGGCGATCACGTCGCGCGGCTTCACAGGGAGGACGAGCCGGGTGAAAACTGTCCGTAATGAATGGCTCTAAGATATGAGCTTGTAATATTATTTCAATTCGGTCCCTTGGACAATTGCTTGACTCTGATTACGTAGCATTCGATCTGCCTTTCAGGCCGTGCCGGCTTAAATATTCAAATTTATCTTTTTCTGCCTTATTATGTTGATTGATGCTTGTGGGTTGTTTCACATAAACCGATCTGCTTGTTTTCGTGATTCTTTAATCCGCTTGTTTAGATTTACTTAGTCTTTGTGGTTGGTTTTTGTGGTGATGTACCCGTACGGGTTGACCGGTCTAGCCGTGATTTGACCTTTACTAGATGCAGATCAGCCGTTCTTATAAGTAGCGCCCTTCCGGAAGTCCTTTTATCAAAATCTCAAGATGGGAGTAAAGCGCCAACCGAAGCGACCTGCCAAGACTTCTGCTACCCGCTCCGAAGCCGCTTCGGCCTTTCACTCTGCGGACCTCGAGGAGTGTCGTTTGACAAAAGCTGAGCTGGACGAATTCGTCGCGAAGCATATGACCGACAGTCCGCTACTCGCGCGGCTTCCGCTTCGGGACGAGCGAATGAATTCGTCTGGTCCAAACCACATCGCGATCCCAATCGACCATTTCGATTGCGGATTTAAATTCCCGATCTCCATTGAGCTCGCCATGGTCTTTGACCATTATGGAGTTGTTCCCGGCCAGATTTCTCCCAACTCGATGGCCGGGATATGTAGCTTCATCTCTTACCTGCGATCTGAGAGAGTTCGCTTCTCTATGGACCTCTTCAGGAAGATATTCTCAGTGCGGGCCATTCCGGATTCTGAATCGGATGTCTTCAAAGGCTACCTCTACTTTGGCTGCCGCGGGTTGAAGATGGTTAACCTGGCGAACAAAGTCACGGCCTGGTCGGAGAGGTATTTGATCTTCGAAGGCCGACTTGGCCTTTTGAATCCGAATCCGCAAGTGCGGCCTGAGGAGGCCTTTCAACCGGTCCCCATAAGCGAAGTGGAGAAGGGAATCTGCAAACTTCTCAAGGATGAGCGGCTTAACATAAGCTACTATATCCCTCTACTTGCCGAGCTAGAGAACGTTCGGCTCGAAGATAGTAAGCTTCCCTTTGCTTCCGACTTCAATGTTAACCGCTGGGTCTCTTGTGCTAACTCTTCTCCTTTTATAGCCCAAGCTGTTATTCCTGCCAACAAGCCGATCAGTCCGGCCGGTTTAGTCTTGACTCAGACTGAGAAGAGAAAGAGGCAAGCTAGGAACAAGCCGCTGCCGTCCGATGGGGAAGATTCGGGTTCCTCAGGCGACTTCGTCGCCCTTCGCTCCTTTAGCAAGGTGAAGGATGTAAAAAGCCGCCCGGTCTTGACCTGGCATCCGGATAGTGATAGTGTCCAGGTCTCTACTGCGCTTCCCCACTGGGCGAACGAGAAGTCGGGCCGGCATGCTGAGGCCGCTAGCATCGCCATGTTCGGCCGACGGAACTTCAGGAGGTTAAGGAAAACTCCTGTGGAAGAGCTCGCCAGAGAGGCCGCGCGGGTTGGCGCCGAGAGCTTGATCACCAACGCCTTCATGGGGATGACTCTTAAGAGGTTGGTTAGAGATAACGCTCTTCAAGAGAAAGAAATTGCCGAACTGAAGAAAGAGAATGCGCGGCTAAAGGAAGCCGAGTTGGTAAGTCATCACCTGGCCAGCATCAACACCAATGTTCTCAGACCGCACGATCTTACCTTACTCTTTTCTTTTGCAGGCTAAGTATGATGAGACCGATCCGGTCTATCAGCAGGAACTCTTCCCTCATGTCGCTGAGGGAATTGATAATGCTTTTAACCGCTTGCGGGAGCTCAACGGGTTCGCGCCTGGTTTCGAACATTTCACCTTCTCGGACGCCTATCCGATTTTGCAAAAGAAGTTAGAGAAAATCAGGCGAAAAGCCAAGGGAAAGAACAAAGCCGACGGATCTAGATCAGAGGAGAGCGATGACGAGGATGATGAGGTCGAAGAACCCGCAGCGGCTAAGAGTGGCGAGAGCGGCTCGGAGTCCGAATCCAGCGATTCTGAAGAAGATGCTGGTCGCAAGTCGGGCGAATTGAGCAACTCATCCTCGTCGGGTAGCGAGGGTTATTCTCCTGATGTTTCGATTGAAGGCAGCGAACATTCAAGTGCTCCTGCGTCTAAGAAACTCAAGTCGCATGATCAGTAGTTGTATTTTGCTGTTTTATTTTGAATAGCCGTCGGCTTGATGTTGTTAGCCGGACGGCTTAAAATATAATGTAAACAAATGTTTTGATGAGGAAATGAAAAGCTTTTACCTGTCTATCCGTCTACCTTCTGTGACTTACTTGTAATTGTTTGCGATCTCTTTCTGTGTTAAATCTAACCAAGTCGTGCGGCTTAATGTCAACTCATCCGGTTAGGATAAGATTCCGGTAGAGCATCTAAGAAACCCACTCGCATGGCTTGCTTCTCTTAATCCGAATCGAATATATCCGATTTATTCTGAGAAAGTGCTAACTTATTACGAATGTATTACGACATCCTGGAAATCGAACATAATTAAGCCGCGCGGTTACTGTTAGATTCATCATACTTGCTTCCCAGGATAAAGAAATACAAGTCACAAGAACAATTATCAGACCGAGCGGTTAGTGTTTTAACTCAGACGACTTGCAGCTGACATCGCTGTAAATCCCACCTCCGGAAATGTAACCAGATAACCGATCCGGAGTTTAAAATAATCAAGCCGTGCGACCATAAACTAGCCCTACGTAAATGCCTTGCAAAACAGAAAATCCAGTCTCCAGAAGATCAGCTGTGCGATTAACATTTAACCCGAACAATCTATATGACTAATATATAACATTGACTGACAAGCCGCACGGGCTGTATGTAGAATTCGTGCGATTAGCAGATTTAATACTTGCAATGAGAATCATAACCTGACGAGCTGTATATAGAATTCGTGCGATTAGCAGGTTTAATACTTGCAACGAGAATCATAACCTGACGAGCTGTATATAGAATTCGTGCGATTAGCAGGTTTAATATGTGAAAAGAGAATCATAACCGCCTGGTTGAAGGAACCTGTGACTATCCGATCGGATTGAGTGGAAATCCATAAGTATGATAAATTCATAATCCGGATAATAAGGTCGGTCGGTCATGATTATGCTTGCTTCCCTGATATTCACCTTGATACCTTAATGATACCCTATTTATTTCAAACCGTCCGGTCTAGAAACCGAACCGTATGACATCTTTGGAACCTGTTGATTTTAGCTCGCCTGGTTTAACAACCAGACCGTCAGGTTTAATAACCAGACCGCCCTGATTAATAACCAGACCGCCTGAAAACCTTGGTACCTGCTTATTTCAAACCGCCCGGTTTGAGTATTAAGCCGTCCGGTCTATGTTGCACATAGAAACCCTGCTTTTTCTCCCAAATGGTCAATAATGATCGTTTGGGATGAGATAATCCCTTGTAATGTAATAAAGATGATTACAGACTCAAATGACCAAGTGGGCAGGTGGGCCTAGGCGGCGAACATTGTTTTCCTCAAGTGGTCATAAGAGCTGTAGAAATAAAGAGAAGCAAGTACAGACCCAGATGACCAAGTGGGCAGGTGGGCCCATGCGGCGAACATTGCTTTCCTCAAGTGGTCATAGGGGCTGTAAGCGACTCGACTGCTCTCTTGCCTAGGGTTACAAGCCGAGTTGATCAATTGGGCAGGTGGGCCTAGGCGGCGAACATTGCTTTCCTCAGAGAGATCAACTCAGTTGTGGGTCCCGCTTAGGCACCGCTTGAGAGTACCTTGGAGTATTCGGTAGTCACAGACTAAGATGATCAATTGGGCAGGTGTGGTTATGCCGCGGGGGCTATACCGACATTGCTTTCCTCAGAAGGATCATAAAAGCTGTAATTATATCCCCCTCGGGGCATGATAGAGCCAACATTCACCTAGACCTCCCTTGATGCAGGGGTGTGTCGGATATCAGCCGGGATCCAAGGTTCTGAAGACCACCGCATGGGAATTGGCAAGCCACCACTACACGTGTGCGAAAACTCCCCGCTACACATGATCTTCATGGTTTTACGCTAATGACTACAATCCGAGGGGGTTCGAGCAGAACTTCGCGATGTCTCCGTGGTTCAGTGAGTTTGATATATGAGAAAATGCAGAAAAGAAACATCAGACATGGAGAAGTGTCAGTATGGAGCTTCTTATTAAAATATCTCAAAAAACTGCAGAAAAGTAAGGAAAACATTTCAAGGATAGAACCGTTTGAGATCGTCGCCACTCCAGGTGCGCGGGATTTCTTCTCCTTCACTTGTTTGGAGGCGATAAGCTCCACTTTTTAATGCCTCCTTGACAATGAAAGGTCCAGACCAATTAGGATTTAGCTTCCCGACATTACCTGTTCGGGCTGCTGCATCAACCTTTTTTAGTACGACGTCGCCGACCGCGAAATGCTTTACCCTGACATTTTTGTCAAAATACTTTGCCATCCTCCTTTTAACTTCTTCTTGCCTGATTGTTGCCTCATCCTGAAGTTCTTCGATTAGATCCAGACTATACATGATAGCCTCGTCATTGTAGTCTACCCACGCTTCTCCTCCTTCTTTTCCGTACACAACCCTTGGAGTGACCACCTCAAACTCCACAGGAACAACAGCCTCCGAGCCATGAGACAGTTTGAATGGTGTCTCCCCTGTAGCTGAAGATGGAGTAGTACGAAGAGTCCAAAGGATGGAGGGAAGTTGATCCGCCCAGTTTCCTTTCTGATTCCAAACCCTTTTCATCAGGAGCTGTTGGATTCGCTTGTTGGCTGCTTCTACCTGACCATTGGTCCTTGGATGATGTACTGAGGAGAACCGCAGGTCAATTCCAACCTAATCGCAAAATTTTATCATCTCGGGATTATTGAATTGTGGACCATTATCAGTGACAATTGCCAGCGGAATTCCGTGTCGGCAGACTATTTCTCCCCAGATGAAGTTTCTGATGATTTGGGTAGTAGTTCTTGCCAGTGCCTTAGCCTCGATCCACTTGCTGAAGTAGTCAATCATCACTATGATAAAGCGGCGCTGACCGCTAGCCATTGGAAAGGGTCCGATGAGATCCATCCCCCAAACTGCAAAGGGCCAGGGTGCAGCTATTGACCTAAGCAACTGAGCGGGCAGATGCTGAAGAGGAGCGAACTTTTGGCACTGCGCACACCGCTTGGCAAATGCTTCAGCATCCTTTCTCATAGTCGGCCAAAAATATCCTTGCCGCAGGATCCTCTTTTCTAAGGTTTTTGCCCCTGAATGGCTACCACACTCCCCAGAATGAACTTCCTGAAGTATGATAGGAATCTCTTCTTCTGAAACACATCGTGCTGAGGGGGAAATCAAAGTTTTTCTGTAGAGTACTCCTGCTATTAGATAATAATATGCCGCCTTTCTTTTGAATCTTCTCCGATCTTTGATGGAATGGTGGAACTCGCCCTTTGATAGGAATAACTCGTAAGGATCCTTCCATGAAGGATTATGATCAATTTGCATGAGTTCTGCCTCATCTATTGCCGGATGAAAAAGTTCAAAGGTCACTCCCCCCGATGGAAGACCGAACTTCGATAATTCATCTGCCTCCTCATTTTGCGTTCTTGGGATGTGCTCGATAATAAATGACTTGAATCTTCCGATTTCCTTTTTGGCTAATAGCAGATATTTTCGCAGAATTGGCTCCCTTGTCTCATAATTTCCCAAGACCTGGGAGGACATCACCAGTGAATCAGTTCTAACATGTACGTATTCTATGCCCAACTCCTTTGCAAGCCTTAGCCCAGCCAGAAGTGCTTCGTATTCTGCCTGGTTATTTGTAACTGGAAAGAAGAACTTGATAGCTTGTTCCAGCCCGATGCCATTTGGGCTGATCAACACTACTCCGGCTCCCGCGGAGTTTCTGCCAGAAGCCCCATCTACATAAATGATCCAAGCCAGAGGAGATCGTACCACCTGTTCAGGACTAAGCTCTGTTGTATCTACCAGGAAGTCTGCCAAGATTTGTGCTTTGATTGCTGTTCGGGGGATGTACGATATCTCAAATTCACTTAATTCAATAGCCCATTTTGCCAACCTCCCTGAGTGATCTGGCTTTTCAAGAATATTTTTTAAAGGATGGTCTGTAATAACTTGGACGGAATGAGCCTGAAAATAAGGGCGAAGCCTTCCCGCAGACATAACCAAAGCCAAGGCCAGTTTCTCCAAGATCGAATATCTAAAAAGGTTCTGCATCCTTAAGGATGTGGCTGACATAGTATATTGGAAACTGCCTCCTCTTCTCTTCTCGAACGAGGACAGAACTCACCGCTTCTGGTCCGACTCCCAGATATAAGAATAGTTTTTCTCCCTCACGGGGACTTTGGAGTAGTGGAGTTGAAGTTAACTGTCCCTTCATCTGCTTGAAAGCCTTGTTACACTCCTCGCTCCATTCGAACTTTGATCCCTTTCGCAATGTTTTAAAGAATGGGGCACTTTTATCTTCGGATTTAGAGATAAACCTGCTCAATCCTGCCAATCTCCCCCGAAGTTGTTGAACTTCTTTAGTATTTCGATGAGGGGTCATATCAAGGATGGCCTTCACCTTATCTGGATTTGGTGCGAGGCCATCAGGAGTTAAGAGATGCCCAAGAAACTTTCCTTTGTTTGCCCCGAACACACATTTTAATGGGTTTAATTTTAACTTGAACCTCCGTAGAGTAGCGAACGTCTCTACGAGGTCTTTCAGGTGCAATGAGAATGTTTTACTTTTGAGAAGAAGGTCATCAACGTAAACTTCGAGATTCCTGCCCTTTTGATGTTTAAAGACGGTATCCATCATTCTTTGGTATGTTGCACCCGCGTTTTTAAGACCGAAGGGCATTACGAGATAACAGTAACACCCATCGTTTGTGATAAATGAGGTATGCGGGATGTCAGGTTTGTGCATTTTAATTTGATGATACCCGGAGAAGGCATCGAGGAAACTCATAAAACCATACCCAACCGCGGAATCAACTAAAACATCTATCCGAGGCAAAGGGTAACAATCTTTAGGTCACGCTTTATTAAGTTTGGTGAAGTCTACGCACATGCGCGACTTCCCACCAGATTTCTTAACCATTACAACATTCGACATCCACGTGGGATATTGAATCTCAGAAATGAAACCCGCTTTTAGGAGTTTGGAGACCTCCTCTCTGATGGGCAATGCCAGCTTGGTCGCCACTTCTCTCTTCTTTTGCTGGACGGGCTTGAACTCAGGAGATACGTTTAGATGATGACAAGCCACGTCTGGATCCACCCCTGGCATATCCTCCGCGGACCAAGCAAAGATATCCAGATTCCTCAGCAAACAGGAGATTAGCTCCACTTTCTCCTCTTCTGACAATTCAGCGTTGATGACCAGCTTCTTTTCTGCCCCCTCAGCAATAGGAACTTCTTGGGTCGCTTGGGCAGGTTCAAAGTGAGCTCCTTCTCGATCTTTTCCTTCCTCGGCGTCCTCTGGAGACTCAGCAACCTCCAAAACCTCATCCATGATCTTGGGAAGTGGAGCGTCGGTGATCATGTTGACAGTTCGGACGTAGCACACCCGAGCTACCTTTGGGTTTCTTCTGACCCGATACTGTTTTCCTTCAGCAGCGAACTTGAGGGTGAGATGAAAGGTGGACACTACCGCCCTATACGCATTCAGAATCGGCCTCCCGAAGATAGCATAGTAGTTGCTCGGAGCATCTACTACCACGAAATTGATCAACTTTATTATTCCTCCAAGAGAGACCAGGAGCTTCACTGAACCCTCTACTTCCTTCTTCTCCCCAGAAAAACCGTAGAGGGGTCCATCGGTGGAGAGCAGATGCTTTCCAGTCTTCAGGGCCTCGAAAGTCGGACGGAAAAGGAGATTGACAGAGCTGCCGGTATCAATCAGAATCTTGTGGACTGTATAGTTTTCGATGATGGCCTTGATGACCACAGCATCATCGAAAGGATTAGCATTGGGGGGAAGGTCATCCTGACCAAATGTGACGATAGTACTTTCGGGAGGAGAACTTGTAGTGGCTGCCACTTCCTGCATTAGAACCCTTGCAATGCTGGATTTGCGAGATGATTCTGCTCCAGCTCCCCCATGGATACAATAGATGTCCCCTAAGGGGCCCACATCATTGACTTCGACGCATTCGGTAGAAGGATGGATGTCACCATAGTAGCCGGCCTCCTCGACGTCGGCGCATTCCCAGGTTACTTCTACTGTTTCCTTCTCCTTTTTCTTCTCAGTAGTTGGCTCAGCAATTTTATCTTTTCGAACTAGACCTCGGAGCTTTCCTTCTCCCAGGAGTCTTTCTATAAGCAGACGAAGAGCTCGACAGTCTTCAGTTAGATGTCCCCCCTCTTTATGATATTCACAATAAAGGTTCGGATTTCGATTACGAACATCCGACTTCGGAGGAGCAGGCCTTTTGAAATCCGGCCTCTTTTGCAGAATCTGAACTACTTCGTCCATGGTGACATTCAGGGGAGTGAATGACTCTTGCGAATCATCGTATTGAGTTGATGGAATGACTGGAGGTGGCTGCGCGGCATACTATTGTAAATATACCTGCATGATTTGCGGAAGGGGAGCGGATGGAGCGGGAGCGATGGCCAACGGTGGTTTCTGATCTTGAAACCGCTGATGGCCCATAAATGGTTGCTTATTCTTGTAGTTCCTCCCCCTTTGGGAGCGGGGTTCGAAGTGGGACTGATTTGATGGTGGATGATGGAAGGATGGATTCGATGGCTCCTTGTCGCTTACCAGCTTCGCGACGTAGTCTGGATTGCTCTTCTCTCCTCTGATAACATATTTGCCAAACTTATCATTTCCTGATAAGTCTTAGGCTCCCTTATATTTTCTTCGAACTTTAGGGGGCCCTCCCTTAGGCCATGGATGAGGGCAACCTTATACAGCTCCGGGTCCACATTTTGGACTTCCATGATCTCTCTCTGGAATAGATCCACAAAACGAGCCCATGTCTCGCCTTCCCGTTGTTTTATATCAAAAAGGGCCGCCGGGCCGCTCTTTCTCTTCCTTGAGGTGGAGAATCTCAGCAGGAATTCTCTTCGCAGCTCTGTGAAACAACGGATCGACCTGGGGTGCAAACCGTAAAACCATTCCCTCGCTTGTCCTTCAAAGGAGGTTACCAGAAGCTTGCACTTGGTTGCATCAGTTAAGGTTCTGAGAGCAATGGCTGACTCGAAAGCTTGTAAATGAACCGTGGGATCAGTCTCCCCATTTAACGCTGGCAGGCGAGGTTCCCTGAAATTATTAGGGGCAGGCTCCCCTCTGATTTCGTCCACAAAGGGAGAGGTTTCTTCCATGTCTTCACATAGAGGAGTAGAGTAATAAGCCGCTGGAGCTGCGGCTATTCGCGGACAAGCCGCCTGATAAGAAGACCGGGCGGCAGCTTCTGGCGCGTAGGAGTGATGAATAGGAACTTCAGGCGGGTAGGAGAGACAGGCAGCGCCCTCCTGCGGGTAGGGAAGATGGGCAGCGTGAGAAGTCGCCCCCTGGAAGTCGAGGACTCGAGCTGGCATGTTGTGCGCGGCTTCCTGATAGAAGTTTTTCCTAGCCGCAGGATCTTCTTGATGGAGCTGGAAATTAGCGGCTTGCGGTAGCGAGTAAGGAGGAGGTGGAGGAAGGACCGGGGTCATCGCCTGATTAGCCGCGGCCTGTTGCGGAATCAGTCGCTCAGTTAGTATTGCTAAAGTTCGACTGATCTCTTCAAGTCGCTGATCAGTGGCCCTCTGAGCCCGCTCGGCTTCTCTCTTTGACTGCTCCAGGGCTTCCCACAAGGAGTCCTCGCTATGATCGGAGCGGTCTCCAAGGGGGAACTGACGGTCTGACATTATGGCGAAAAGGGATTTCACCGACAATCCGCGATTTGAAGGTCGCATGTTTCTGTTGAGTCCGAGATCGCACCTCCGAGGGAAACCGGAGGCTGCGGGTTGCCAGTTACTTTTTATGTAGAAGAATGGGACCGCTAGCAGCGGTCAAGGCCAGACTTCGCCCGCCGCGGCAAATGCCACTCCTGCGACGGGCTTTCCTTTGATTAGAAAGAAGTGGTTACAGCGGGCTGCAAGTGCAGGAAAAGAGAAGTCGGCCGGTCAGACAGTCCGCAAGACGAGAAACTCGAGTCCGCAGCTCAAACAAGCGAGCTCCTAGATTCGAGTGTGCGTGTCTTGGGATCAGTGCCGCCCCTATTTATAGGCCTGGGGGCCTGCCCGAGCGGGCAGGGATAGAATAACCGCCTGCCCGGGTACAAGAGAAACGGGTAGGCGGTGACGGGATACACAAAGAAGGAAAGAAAATAAGTCGCGCGGCTTGGCGGCTTGCCCTTCCGACTTGTCTGACCAGAAGCTGGAGATGATGCGGCCAAGATGACGATTCTACCCGCTCGGTCTCTGTCTTGAGACCGCGACCTGTTCTTTGGCTTTGGACCTTGGCTTGTCTCCATGGAATAAAGTGCGCGAACTCCGACTTGAGACCGCGACTTGCCCTGTTGGACTTGGGCTTGGATTACCTCTGGTTCTCGGAGGCGGCCTGAATTATTATAGACCGCCCGGCCTGTGTTAGCTGGTGCCGATGGAGCTTGCTTAACCTGAGCCGGGCGACTTGGATCCGCAAACCGCTCGGTCTGCGAGTAATCCTCTTGAAAGCGGTTTCCCGGGTAAACAGCCATGGTCTTTGACCATTATGGAGTTGTACCCGGTCAGATTTCTCCTAATTCGATGGCCGGAATTTGCAGCTTCATCTCCTACCTGCGATCTGAGAGAGTCCGCTTTTCTATGGATCTCTTCAGGAAAATATTCTCGGTGCGGGCCATCCCGGACTCTGAATCGAATGTCTTCAAAGGCCATCTCTACTTTGGTTGCCGCGGGTTGAAGATGGTTAACCTCGCGAACAAGGTCACAACCTGGTCGGAGAGATACTTGATCTTCGAAGGCCGACTTGGCCTGTTGAACCCGAATCCGCAAGTGCGGCCGGAGGAGGCCTTTCAACAGGTCGCAATAAGCGAGGTCGAGAAGAAAACCTGCAAGCTTCTCGAGGATGAGCGGCTTAACGTAAGCTACTACATCCCGCTACTTGCCGAGCTAGAGAATGTTCAGCCTGAAGATAGTAAGCTTTCCTTTAACCCGCTTCCGACTTCAATATTGACCGCTCGGTCATTTGTGTTGACCCTTTCCTCTTTTTTGTAGCCGAAGCCGTTGTCCCTGCCAACAAGCCGGTCAGCCCGGCCGGTTTAATCTTAACTCAGACGGAGAAGAGAAAAAGACAAGTCAGGAACAAGCCGCTGCCATCCGACGGGGAGGATTCGGCCTCTTCGGGCGACTTCTCCGCCCTTCGTTCCTTTAGCAAGGTGAAGGATTTAAAAGGCCGCACGGTTTTGTCATGGCATCCGGACGGCGACGATGTTCAGGTCTCTACCGCGCTCCCCCATTGGACGAATGAGAAGTCGGGCCGGCATGCTGAGGCCGCTAGCATTGCCATGTTCGGCTGACGGAACTTCAGGAGGTTGAGGAGGATTCCCGAGGAAGAGCTCGCCCGGGAGGCCGCGCGGGTTGGTGTCGAGAGCCTCATCACCAATGTCTTTATGGGAATGACCTTCAAAAGGTTGATTAAAGCAAATGATCACCTAGAGAAGGAAATCGCCGAATTGAAGAAGGAGAATGTGCGGCTAAAGGAAGCCGAGTCGGTAAGTTATCACCTGGCCAGCCGTCCTTCTGAATTTTTCAGACCGCGCGGTCTCTTACCTTACTCTTTTTTGCAGGCAAAGTATGATGAGACCAATCCGGTTTATCAGCAGGAACTTTTCCCTCATGTCGCCGAGGGAATCGACAATGCTTTCAACCGCCTGCGGGAGCTCAAATCATTCGCGCCTGGTTTCGAGCATTTTACCTTCTCAGACGCCTACCCGATCTTGCAAAAGAAGTTAGAGAAGATCAGGCGGAAAGCCGAAGGAAAGAACAAAGCCGACGGATCCAGTTCAGAGGAGAGCGACGACGGGGATGATGAGGCCGAAGAACCCGCAGCTGCTGAGAGTGGGGAGAGTGGCTCGGAGTCCGAATCCAGCGGTTCCGAAGAAGAGGCTGGGCGCAAGTCGGGCGAATTGAGCAGTTCATCCTCGTCGGGTAGCGACGGTTACTCCCCTGACGTTTCAATTGACGGGAGCGATCACTCAAGTACCCCTGCGTCTAAGAAACTTAGGTCGCATAATTAGTAGCTTGTATTTTGCTTTTTGTTTTGAATAGCCGTCGGCTTGACAATGTTAGCCGGTCGGCTTAAAATATAATGTAAAGAATGTTTTGATAATGAAATGGAAAACTTTTACCTGTCTATCTGTCTACCTTTTGCGACTTACTTGTGGTTGTTTGCGATCTTTTTCTGTGTTAAATCTAACCAAGTCGTGCGATTTAATATTAACTTATCCGGTTTGGATAATGCTCTTCACAGGATTCCGGTAAAGTATCTATTGGTAAAAACCCACTCGCATAGCTTGCTTCTTTCAATCCGGATCGAATTTGTTCGATTCATTCTGAGAAGGTGCTAACTTATTATGAATGCATTACGACATCCCGGAAGCCGAACATAATCAAGCCGCGCGGTTACTACTAGACCCTGCATATTTGCTTTCCAGGATAAAGAATGGCAAGTCATAAGAATAATTATCAGACCGAGCGGCCAGTACTTTAACTCAGGCGACTTGCAACTAAGATTGCTGCAAGCCCCACCCCCGTGAATGTAACTGACAACCGATCAAGATTTTGAAATAATCAAGCCGTGCGACCATAACCTGGCTCTACATAACTGCCTTGTAAGACAGAATATCAAGTGGCAAGAAGATCATCCGATAGACCGTGCGATTAATATTTAATCCAAACAATTTATATGACAGCCTTATATAATATTGGCTGATAACCCGCACGGGCTGTATATAGAATTTGTGCGATTAGTAGGTTTAACACTTCCAATCATAACTGTCTGATCGAAAAGAGCCTGTAATTAGCCGATCGGATAGAGTTGAAACCCATAAAGATGATAGATTCACAACCCGAATATTGAGGTCGGCCGGTCATGATTATGCTTGCTCACTTGATATTTACCTTGTGACATTTTAATGATATCCTGTTCATTTCAAACCGTCCGGTCTGAACACCGGGCCGCATGACATCTTTGGAACCTGCTGATTTTAGACCGCGTGGTTTAATAACCAGACAGCCTGAAAACCCTGGTACCCGCTTATTTCAAACCGCCCGGTTTGAGTATTAAGTCATCTGGTTTGTGATGTACATAGGAATCCTGCTTATTCCTCCAGATGGTCTATAATGACCATATGGGATGAGATACTTTCCCTGTAATGCGATTAAGGATAACTACAGACTCAGATGACCAAGTGGGCAGGTGGGCCTAGGCGGCGAACATTGCTTTCCTCAAGTGGTCATAAGAGCTGTAGAAATAAAGAGAAAGACAAGTACAGACCCAGATGACCAAGTAGGCAGGGCCTAGGCGGCGAACATTGCTTTTCTCAAGTGGTCATAAGGGCTGTAAGCGACTCGACTGCTCTCTTGCCTAGGGCTACAAGCCGAGTTGATCAATTGGGCAGGTGGGCCTAGGCGGCGAACAATGCTTTCCTCAGAGAGATCAACTCAGTTGTGGGTCCCGCTTAGGCATCGCTTGAGAGTACCTAGGAGTATTCGATAGTCACAGACTAAGATGATCAGTTGGGCAGGTGTGGCTATGCCGCGGGGGCTATACCGACATTGCTTTCCTCAGAAAGATCATAAAAGCTGTAATTATATCCCTCTCGGGGCATGATAGAGCCAACATTCACCTAGACCTCCCTTGATGCAGGGGTGTGTCGGATATCAGCCGGGATCCAAGGTTCTGAAGACCACCGTACGGGAATTGGCAAGCTACCACTACACGTGTGCGAAAACTCCCCGCTACACATGATCTTCATGGTTTTACGCTAATGACTACAATCCGAGGGGGTTCGAGCAGAACTTGGCGATGTCTCCGTGGTTCAGTGAGTTTGATATATGAGAAAATGTAAAAAGGGAACATCAGACATGGAGAAGTGTCAGTATGGGGCTTCTTATTAAAATATCTGAAAAATTGCAGGAAAGTAAAGAAGACATATTTTAAGGATAGAACCGTTTTAGATCGTCACCACTCCACGTGCGCGAAATGTCTTCTCCCTCGCTTGTTTGGAGGCAGTAAGCCCCACTTTTTAATACCTCCTTGATGATGAAAGGTCTAGCCCAATTAGGATTTAGCTTCCCGACATTGCCTGTTCGGGCTGCTGCATCAACCTTTTTTAGCACAACGTCGCCAATCGCAAAATGCTTTACCCTGACATTTTTGTCAAAGTACTTTGCCATCCTCCTCTTAACTTCTTCTTGTCTGATTGTTGCCTCGTCTTGAAGTTCTTCGATCAGATCCATGCTATACTTGATAGCCTCATCATTGTCTTCTATCCACGCTTCTCCTCCCTCTTTTGCATACACGACTCTTGGAGTGACTACCTCAAACTCTACAGGCACAACGGCTTCCGAGCCATGAGATAATTTGAATGGTGTCTCCCCAGTAGCTGAAGATGGGGTAGTACGAAGGGTCCAGAGAATGGAAGGAAGCTGATCTGCCCAATTTCCCCTTTGATTCAAAACCCTTTTCATCAGGAGCTGCTGGATTTGCCTGTTCGCTGCTTCTACTTGGCCGTTTGTCCTTGGATGATGTACTGAGGCAAATCGAAGATCAATTCCCGCCTGATCACAAAAGTTTATCATCTCCGGATTATTGAACTGTGGACCATTATCAGTGACAATTGCTAGCGGAATTCCATGACGGCAGACTATTTCTCCCCAGATGAAGTTTCTGACAATTTGGGTTGTAGTTTTCGCCAGCGCTTTCGCCTCAATCCACTTGCTGAAATAGTCGATCATTACAATGATAAAACTACGCTGGCTGCTGGCTATTGGGAAAGGTCCAATAAGAGCTGTTTACCCAGAAATCGGCGATCCTTTTCGAGGAGATTTTTTCTGCGTTTCTCCTACAGGTCATGCGGCTAGGGATCTCCTGCCCGCCCAGTAGGGGCGGTCTCCTTCCTCAGGTCGCCCAGCCGGGGCGGCCTCCTCCTTTAGACCGCGCGGGTAGACGGTCTTGGCCTTCAGACCGCGCGGGTAGGCGGCCTCCCTCTTCAGACCCAGCAGGGGCGGCCTCCTCCTTTAGACAGCGTGGGTAGGCGGTCTCGTCCTTCAGACCGCGCGGGTAGGCGGCCTCCCCCTTCAGACCCAGCAGGGGCGGCCTCCTCCTTTAGACCGCGCGGGTAGGCGGTCTCGTCCTTCAGACCGCGCGGGTAGGCGGCCTCCCCCTTCAGACCCAACAGGGGCGGCCTCCTCCTTTAGACCGCGCGGGTAGGTGGTCTCGTCCTTCAGACCGAGCGGGTAGGCGGCCTCCCCCTTCAGACCCAGCAGGGGTGGCCTCCTCCTTTAGACCGCGCGGGTAGGCGGTCTCGCCCTTCAGACCGCGCGGGTAGGCGGCCTCCCCCTTCAGACCCAGCAGGGGCGGCCTCCTCCTTTAGACCGCGCGGGTAGGCGGTCTCGTCCTTCAAACCGCGCGGGTAGGCGGCCTCCCCCTTCAGACCCAGTAGGGGCGGCCTCCTCTTTTAGACTGCGCGGGTAGGCGGTCTCGTTCTTCAGACCGCGCGGGTAGGGGTCTCCATTGTTCAGACCGCGCGGGTAGGGATCCGGTCACCGGCTCACCGGAGGTGACGACATCGACCCAGAGCCTATAAATAGGACCCTCGACCATGAACAGAGGATAGGCAAGTTGGGGACAAAACTGGCGGCTAGAAATAGCCAGACCGCACCTATTAGCGGTCTGACCGACGAACTCCTAACTGCCAGTTCAGGCGGTCTCAACAACAGGCCGGGCGACCTCAGCAAATAGCCCGGGCGACCTGTCCGGGAGGTCTCAACAACAGGCCGGGCGGCCTCAGCAAACAGCTCGGGCGACCTGTCCGGGCGACCTCAGCAAACAGCCCGAACGACTTTCTTTTCTTACCCACAACTCTCTTGTATTCATTGTATTTCCATGTACTAAACACAACGAGCTGTAATACAGATTATTAAATAAAGGTAAAGACCGCCGCAAGAGTGGCATTTGCCGCGGCGGGCGAAGTCTGGCCTCGCCGCAAGCTAGCGGCCCCCTCTTCTTTTCTCTCGTTCAGCTCTTCATTTGCGACTCAAGTAACCAGCTACTCGACCACTACCCCCTCTCTTTCCTTCTCGAGGGCGAGTGGACAATTTCGGCATCAACAGAAACACGCGACCTTCAGATAGCGAGTGGTTGATGAACAACAGTTGCAATGAAGATGCGAGATTTGGCCTAAAATACATTCAATCTTAAAACGGCCATAACTTTTGATCCGGGTGTCGGAATTCAAAAATTCAAAGCCCGACGCGACCGTCTTGAGCCGAACAAATTTTAGAAAATTTTACCAAATCCAGTTTGTTTAGTGGTCAATATACATCGGGTTGGTAATAAGGTATTTAGCTCGAAGGGAGACCTAAACTTCAAACATCCATAACTTTTGATCCGTTTGTCTCATTTTCGCCCACAATACCTTTTCGGAATGAGATCGGAGCCCTAAATATAATGGAGAACAATTTTAAAGCATTCAAGCTCGCTTAGAGGTCGATATAAAGTGGGTTCTGGTGGTAATGCGATATTTAGCTCCAAATGACACATAAGTTTCAAAATGAAAGAATTTTTTATGCGGTTGGTAGTGAGAGTGAGGGATTTAGCTCCAAATGACGCTCAAACTTTAAACATCAATAACTTTTGATCCGGTTGTCTGATTTTACCCCCACAAAAACTTTTAGAAAGGAGCCCGGAGCCCTACATTCATTGAATCATAAGTTGTACCCATTGCAGTTCATTTAGTTGTCGATATATAGCGGGTTGCACTGGTAATGCGAAATTTAGCTCCAAATGACACCTAAACTTGAAACGACCATAAATTTTGATCAGGCTGTCTGATTTTTGCCCAGAAAACCTCTTCGAAATGAGCTCTGAGCCATACATTCAATGGAGAGCATGTTTTACACAATCTAGTTCATTTAGTGGTCGATATACATTGAGTTGCAGCGGTCATGTGGGATTTAGCTCCAACTGACACCTAAACTTCAAACAGCTATAATTTTTGATCTGGTTGTCCAGATTTTGCCCAAAACACCTTTTCGGAATGAGCTCAGAGCCATACATCCTTTGGAGAAAAGGATTTACTCGATCGACTTCATTTAGTGGTCGACGGATAGTGGATTATAGTGGAAATAGGTGATTTTTCTCCAATTGACACCTAAACTTCAAACATGCTTAACTTTGATCCGGTTATCAGATTTTTGACCACAACATTTGTTCGGAATGAGATCGGAGCCCTACATCCAACGGACAACAATTTATACTCATTCTAGTTTGTATAGTGGTTGATCTACAGTGGGTTGCAGTGGTAATGTGGGATTTAGCTCCAAATTACAAATAAACTCCAAACAGACAGAACTCTTGAGCTAGTTGCCCAATTTTTGCCCACAATACCTTTTTAAAATGAGCTCAGAGCCCTACATCCAATGGAGGGTAGGATATAACCATTCAAGTTTGTTTGTTGTTCGATATGCAGTGGCTTCCTGTGGTAATGCAGGATTTGGCTCCAAATTACACCTAAACTTCAAGCAGCCATAATTTTTGATCCGGCTGTTCGATTTTTGCGCACAATACTTTTTTGGAATAGAGCTCGTATTCTCAATCCAACAGAGAATAAGATTTACCCATTCGAGAATAAGACAACACATTTCGGGTTGTCTGATTTTCGCCCACAATACATTTTCGGAATGAGATCGGAGCCCTAAATCCAATGGAGAACAATTTAAACCCATTCCATCCCGTTTAGAGGTCGATATACAGTGAGTTGTAGTGATAATACTAGATTTAGCTCCAAATGACACATACACTACAAAATGATAGAATTTTTAATGCTGGTTGTAGTGAAAATGAGAGATTTAGCTCCAAATGACACTCAAACTTTAAACAGCAACAACTTTTGATGCGGTTGTCTGATTTTATCCCACAACACCTTTGCGAAATGAGCTCGGAGCACTACATTCATTGGAGCACAAGTTTTACCCTTTCCAGTTCATTCAGTTGTCGATATATAGCGGGTTGCAGCGGTAAAGCGAAATATAGCTCCAAATGACACCTAAATTTCTAACAGAAATAACTTTTGATTTGTAAGTTTGATTTTTGCCCACAACACCTTTTCAGAATATGCTCGGAGGCACACATCCAATGGAGCACAATTTTAAACCATTCCAGCTCATTTTAGTGGTCAATATACAAATGGTTGCAATGGTAATGAGGGATTTAGCTCCTCTTGACACATAAACTGTAACAGCCATAACTTTTGATCTGGTTGTCCGATTTTTACGCACAATATCTTTTTGGAATGAGCTCGGAGCCCTTCATCCAATGGAGAGCAAATTTTACCAATTCCAGTTTGTTTAGTGGTCAATATACATCGGGTTGGTAATAAGGTATTTATCTCGAAGGGAGACCTAAACTTCAAACATCCGTAACTTTTGATCCGGTTGTCTGATTTTCTCCCACAATACCTTTTCGGAATGAGATCGGAGCCTTAAATCCAATGGAGAACAATTTTAAACCATTTAAGCTCGTTTATAGGTCGATATAAAGTGGGTTCTGGTGGTAATGCGATATTTAGCTCCAAATGACACATAAATTTCAAAATGAAAGAATTTTTGATGCAGTTGGTAGTGAGAGTGAGAGATTTAGCTCCAAATGACACTCAAACTTTAAACATCAATAACTTTTGATCAGGTTGTCTGATTTTGCCCCCACAACACCTTTTAGGAATGAGCCCGGAGCCCTACATTCATTGAATCAAAGGTTGTGCCAATTGCAGTTCATTTAGTTGTCGATATATAACGGGTTGCACTGGTAATGCGAAATTTAGCTCCAAATGACACCTAAACTTGAAACGATCATAAATTTTGATCAGGTTGTCTGATTTTTGCCCAGAAAACCTCTTCGAAATGAGCTCTGAGCCATACATTCAATGGAGAGCATGTTTTACACAATCTAGTTCATTTAGTGGTCGATATACATTGAGTTGCAACGGTCATGTGAGATTTAGCTCCAACTGACACCTAAACTTCAAACAGCTATAATTTTTGATCTGGTTGTCCAGATTTTGTCCAAAACACCTTTTCAGAATGAGCTCAGAGCCATACATCCTTTGGAGAAAAGGATTTACTCGATCGACTTCATTTAGTGGTCGACGGATAGTGGATTATAGTGGAAATGGGTGATTTTTCTCCAATTGACACCTAAACTTCAAACATCCATAACTTTGATCCGGTTATCAGATTTTTGACCACAACGTTTGTTCGGAATGAGATCGGAGCCCTACATCCAACGGACAACAATTTATACTCATTCTAGTTTGTATAGTGGTTGATCTACAGTGGGTTGTAGTGGTAATGTGGGATTTAGCTCCAAATTACAAATAAACTCCAAACAGACAGAACTCTTGCTCTAGTTGCCCAATTTTTGCCCACAATACCTTTTTAAAATGAGCTCAGAGCCCTAGATCCAATGGAGGGTAGGATATAACCATTCAAGTTTTTTTGTTGTTCGATATGCAGTGGCTTCCTGCGGTAATGCAGGATTTGGCTCCAAATTACACCTAAACATCAATCAGCCATAATTTTTGATCCGGCTGTTCGATTTTTGCGCACAATACTTTTTCAGAATAGAGCTCGTATTCTCAATCCAACAGAGAATACGATTTACCCATTCGAGAATAAGACAACACATTTCGGGTTGTCTGATTTTCGCCCACAACACCTTTTCGGAATGAGATCGGAGCCCTAAATCCAATGGAGAACAATTTAAACCCATTCCATCCCGTTTAGAGGTCGATATACAGTGAGTTGTAGTGATAATACTAGATTTTGCTCCAAATGACACATACACTACAAAATGATAGAATTTTTAATGCTGGTTGTAGTGAAAATGAGAGATTTAGCTCCAAATGACACTCAAACTTTAAACAGCAACAACTTTTGATGCGGTTGTCTGATTTTATCCCACAACACCTTTGCGAAATGAGCTCGGAGCACTACATTCATTGGAGCACAAGTTTTACCCTTTCCAGTTCATTCGGTTGTCGATATATAGCGGGTTGCAGCGGTAAAGCGAAATATAGCTCCAAATGACACCTAAATTTCTAACAGCCATAACTTTTGATTTGTAAGTTTGATTTTTGCCCACAACAGCTTTTTAGAATATGCTCGGAGGCACACATCCAATGTAGCACAATTTTAAACCATTCCAGCTCATTTTAGTGGTCAATATACAAATGGTTGCAATGGTAATGAGGGATTTAGCTCCTCTTGACACATAAACTGTAACAGCCATAACTTTTGATCTGGTTATCCGATTTAACGCACAATATCTTTTTGGAATGAGCTCGGAGCCCTTCATCCAATGGAGAGCAAATTTTACCAATTCCAGTTTGTTTAGTGGTCAATATACATCGGGTTGGTAATAAGGTATTTAGCTCGAAGGGAGACCTAAACTTCAAACATCCGTAACTTTTGATCCGGTTGTCTGATTTTCGCCCACAATACCTTTTCGGAATGAGATCGGAGCCCTAAATCCAATGGAGAGCAATTTGAAACCATTCAAGCTCGTTTAGAGGTCGATATAAAGTGGGTTCTGGTGGTAATGCGATATTTAGCTCCAAATGACACATAAATTTCAAAATGAAAGAATTTTTGTTGCAGTTGGTAGTGAGAGTGAGGGATTTATCTCCAAATGACGCTCAAACTTTAAACATCAATAACTTTTGATCCGGTTGTCTGATTTTACCCCCACAACACTGTTGAGTCCGAGATCGCACCTCCGAGGGAAACCGGAGGCTGCGGGTTGCCGGTTACTTTTTATGTAGAAGAATGAGACCGCTAGCAGCGGTCAAGGCCAGACTTCGCCCGCCGCGGCAAATGCCACTCCTGCGACGGGCTTTCCTTTGATTAGAAAGAAGTGGTTACAGCGGGCTTCAAATGTAGGAAAAGAGAAGCCGGCCGGTCAGACAGTCCGCAAGACGAGAAACTCGAGTCCGCAGCTCAAACAAGCGAGCTCCTAGATTCGAGTGTGCGTGCCTTGGGAACAGTGCCGCCCCCTATTTATAGGCTTGGGGGCCTTCCCTAACGGGCAGGGATAAAATAATCGCCTGCCCGGGTACAGGAGAAACGGGCAGGCGGTGACGGGATACACAAAGAAGGAAAGAAAATAAGCCGCGCGGCTTGGCGGCTTGCCCTTTCAACTTGTCTGACCAGAAACTGGAGATGATGCGGCCAAGGCGACGATTCTACCCGCTCGGTCTCTGTCTTGAGACCGCGACTTGTTCTTTGTCTTCGGACCTTGGCTTATCTTCATGACATAAACTGCGCGACCTCCGACTTGAGACCGCGACTTGCCCTGTTGGACTTGGGCTTGGATTACCTCTGGTTCTTGGAGGCGGCCTTAATTATTAAAGACCGCCCGGCCTGTGTTAGCTGGTGCCGATGGAGCTTGTTTAAACTGAGCCGGGCGACTTGGATCCGCAAACCGCTCGGTCTGCGAGTAATCCTCTTGAAAGCGGTTTCCCGGGTAAACATAATCCCCGCATATTTTTAAATTTCCATGAGGATTTCGAAAATATCAGTGCTAGCCAGAGACCGCGCCGTCTTCACCCCGTTGGTTATAAATGTTCTAGAAGCTTCGATTCTGGCATAACTCCATTGTTACCACGAGTCACTACTCGCCTATTGCGGTTAGGGCTTTCGGATTGAACAGCCCAAAAAAGATGGTGAACCTGATGGCTGAGCTTGAAGTTCTCGAGAAGTCCGGAAAGAACCGCGAGAGAGACCGCTCGAAAGAGAAGAAGAAGAAAAAGGTGAAGCGGCCTGATAAGACCGTAACAATTGCTTCTGCGAGTAACCCGACCAACCTGCCTGCGGAGTTGACAATCGATTTGTCATCTAAACAGGAGGGGAATAAGCCGACCGAACTGCTTCCTGAGCAAACAGTTGTCTTGTCGACCAAGAATGCGGAGAGCTGTCTGAACCCGCCCCCAGCTGATCCCCCAACCTTCTCTGACAAAGGAAACAGCCCGCCTTCTCCGCCGGGTAAGACAAACTTGGAGGCTGCTTCCCAGAAAGGCGACGGGGATGAGTCTTTCAAGATGGAGGTCACCCCGTCCGGGGATTTTCATTTAAAAATTAGAGATGAAGGAGAGGCAGTTGACTCCCCCAGGCCGAGCGAACAGCAAACCCCAATAGTCAACATCGAGGATAGTCCGAAAAAAACAACCGCTCAAAAGTCGAAGAAGAGGAAGAAGGAAGAGTCCGCGGCGGACAGGCTTCTCAAGAAGATGAAGAGGCTGAAGGCCAAGAATAAAGCAGCATCTGGGAAACCGAAAGCGGACAGCCTGCAAGGCAAGTCGCGCGAGAATGAAGTTTCAGAAGGCTTGATTACTCCTTCCCCCCAGCCGAACGACCAGGTTCCAATTGATGCTCATAGTATTTCCGTAAGCGACCTCCTCAAGGATTTTGATTCTTTTCAGAAGCAAGATGAACAACTGAGAACTTCTTCCGAACTGCAGGCTGCCAACCCGCCAGGAGAGAAGGGATCCGCCCTGTCTGAGGATGCGACCAGCCTTAAGGAGGCCATCCTTCCTGAGGTCGCGACTGAAAGAACCATACCGGTACATGAAGATACCGTGACGGCCGGTCTGCGGTTTATGCAAGTGAAGGCGAAGCAAGTAAGAGATCAGCTCGCCAGGCCGCCCCCGCCGCAATCCAATCTTTTGCTGCAAGGTAAAAGGGGAGCGGACTACCCCTCTGTTCGTTTTTTTCATGCCGCGGCCTCGAAACAAGTCGCGCGCTTCATTGTTGAACCCGTCGCCTAGCTTCTTTCCCTCCGCCGCTCAATTTTCTGCTGCTAAGCGGAGGCAAAGTGAAAGATCGTGGAGAGAACAACGCTGAGCGGCTTAACATAAGCTACTATATCCCTCTACTTGCCGAGCTAGAGAACGTTCGGCTCGAAGATAGTAAGCTTCCCTTTGCTTCCGACTTCAATGTTAACCGCTCGATCTCTTGTGCTAACTCTTCTCCTTTTATAGCCCAAGCTGTTATTCCTGCTAACAAGCCGATCAGTCCGGCCGGTTTAGTCTTGACTCAGACTGAGAAGAGAAAAAGGCAAGCCAGGAACAAGTCGCTGCCGTCTGATGGGGAGGATTCGGGTTCCTCGGGTGACTTCGCCGCCCTTCGCTCCTTCAGCAAGGTGAAGGATCTGAAAGGCCGCCCGGTCTTGACCTGGCATCCGGACAGTGATAGTGTCCAGGTCTCTACTGCGCTTCCTCACTGGGCGAACGACAAGTCGGGCCGGCATGCTGAGGCCGCTAGCATCGCCATGTTCGGCCGACGGAACTTCAGGAGGTTAAGGAAAACTCCTATGGAAGAGCTCGCCAGAGAGGCCGCGCGGGCTGGTGCCGAGAGCTTCATCACCAACGCCTTCATGGGGATGACCCTTAAGAGGTTGGTTAGAGATAACGCTCTTCAAGAGAAGGAAATTGTCGAACTGAAGAAAGAAAATGCGCGGCTAAAGGAAGCCGAGTCGGTAAGTCATCACCTGGCCAGCATCAACACCAATGTTCTCAGACCGCACGGTCTTACCTTACTCTTTTCTTTTGCAGGCTAAGTATGATGAGACTGACCCGGTCTATCAGCAGGAACTCTTCCCTCATGTCGCTGAGGGAATTGATAATGCTTTTAACCGCTTGCGGGAGCTCAACGGGTTCGCGCCTGGTTTCGAACATTTCACCTTCTCGGACGCCTATCCGATCTTGCAAAAGAAGTCAGAGAAAATCAGGCGGAAAGCCAAGGGAAAGAACAAAGCCGACGGATCTAGCTCAGAGGAGAGCGACGACGAGGATGATGAGGTCGAAGAACCCGCAGCGGCTAAGAGTGGTGAGAGCGGCTCGGAGTCCGAATCCAGCGATTCTGAAGAAGATGCTGGTCGCAAGTCGGGCGAATTGAGCAGCTCATCCTCGTCGGGTAGCGAGGGTTATTCTCCTGACGTTTCGATTGATGGTAGCGAGCATTCAAGTGCTCCTACGTCTAAGAAACTCAAGTCGCATGATCAGTAGCTGTATTTTGCTTTTTTATTTTGAATAGCCGTCGGCTTGATGTTGTTAGCCGGACTGCTTAAAACATAATGTAAATAATGTTTTGATGAGGAAATGAAAAGCTTTTACCTGTCTATCCGTCTACCTTCTGCGACTTACGTGCAATTGTTTGCGATCTTTTTCTGTGTTAAATCTAACCAAGTCGTGCGGCTTAATGTCAACTCATCCGGTTAGGATAAGATTCCGGTAGAGCATCTAAAAAACCCACTCGCATGGCTTGCTTCTCTTAATCCGAATCGAATATATCCGATTTATTCTGAGAAAGTGCTAACTTATTACGAATGTATTACGACATCCTGGAAATCGAACATAATTAAGCCGCGCGGTTATTGTTAGATTCGGCATACTTGCTCCCCAGGATAAAGAAGTACAAGTCATGAGAACAATTATCAGACCGAGCGGTCAGTGTTTTAACTCAGGCGACTTGCAGCTGGCATCGCTGTAAATCCCACCTCCGGGAATGTAACCAGATAACCGATCCGGAATTTAAAATAATCAAGTCGTGCGACCATAAACTGACCCTATGTAAATGCCTTGCAAAATAGAATATTCAGTCTCTAGAAGATCAGCTGATAGACCGTGCGATTAACATTTAACCCGAACAATCTATATGACAGCAATTTATAACATTGACTGACAAGTCGCACGGGCTGTATGTAGAATTCGTGCGATTAGCAGGTTTAATACGTGAAATGAGAATCATAACCGCCTGATTGAAGGAACGTGTGACTATCCGATCGGATTGAGTGGAAATCCATAAGTATGATAAATTCATAATCCGGATAATAAGGTCGGCCGGTCATGATTATGCTTGCTTCCCTGATATTTACCTTGATACCTTAATGATACCCTGTTTATTTCAAACCGTCCGGTCTAAAAACCGAACCGCATGACATCTTTGGAACCTGCTGATTTTAGCTCGCCTGGTTTACCAACCAGACCGCCAGGTTTAATAACCAGACCGCCCGGATTAATAACCAGACCGCCTGAAAACCTTGGTACCTGCTTATTTCAAACCGCCCGGTTTGAGTATTAAGCCGTCCGGTCTATGTTGCACATAGAAACCCTGCTTTTTCTCCAAATGGTCAATAATGACCATATGGGATGAGATAATCCCTTGTAATGTAATAAAGATGATTACAGACTCAAATGACCAAGTGGGCAGGTGGGCCTAGGCGGCGAACATTGCTTTCCTCAAGTGGTCATAAGAGCTGCAGAAATAAAGAGAAACAAGTACAGACCCAGATGACCAAGTTGGCAGGTGGGCCTAGGCGGCGAACATTGCTTTCCTCAAGTGGTCATAAGGGCTGTAAGCGACTCGACTGCTCTCTTGCCTAGGGCTACAAGCCGAGTTGATCAATTGGGCAGGTGGGCCTAGGCGGCGAACATTGCTTTCCTCAGAGAGATCAACTCAGTTGTGGGTCCCGCTTAGGCACCGGTTGAGAGTACCTTGGAGTATTCGATAGTCACAGACTAAGATGATCAATTGGGCAGGTGTGGTTATGCCGCGGGGGCTATACCGACATTGCTTTCCTCAGAAGGATCATCAAAGCTGTAATTATATCCCCCTCGGGGCATGATAGAGCCAACATTCACCTAGACCTCCCTTGATGCAGGGGTGTGTCGGATATCAGCCGGGATCCAAGGTTCTGAAGACCACCGCACGGGAATTGGCAAGCTACCACTACACGTGTGCGAAAACTCCCCGCTACACATGATCTTCATGGTTTTACACTAATGACTACAATCCGAGGGGGTTCGAGCAGAACTTGGCGATGTCTCCGTGGTTTAGTGAGTTTGATATATGAGAAAATGCAGAAAGGAAAAACCAGACATGGAGAAGTGTCAGTATGGGGCTTCTTATTAAAATATCTCAAAAAACTGCAGGAAAGTAAATAAGACCTTTTAGGGATAGAACCGTTTGAGATCGTCACCACTCCAGGTGCGCGGAATGTCTTCTCCTTCACTTGTTTGGAGGCGATAAGCCCACTTTTTAGTACCTCCTTGACGATGAAAGGTCCAGCCCAATTAGGATCTAACTTCCCGACATTACCTGTTCGGGCTGCTGCATCAACCTTTTTTAATATGACGTCGCCGACCGCAAAATGCTTTACCCTAACATTTTTGTCAAAGTACTTCGCCATCCTCCTTTTAACTTCTTCTAGCCTGATTGTTGCCTCATCCTGAAGTTCTTCGATTAGATCCAGACTACATTTGATAGCCTCGTCATTGTATTCTACCCATGCTTCTCCTCCTTCATTTCCGTACACAACTCTTGGAGTGACCACCTCAAACTCCACAGGAACAACAGCCTCCGAGCCATGAGATAATTTGAATGGTGTCTCCCCTGTAGCTGAGGAAGGGGTAGTACGAAGAGTCCAAAGGATGGAAGGAAGCTGGTCCGCCCAATTTCTTTTTTGATTCAAGACTCTTTTTGTTTACCCAGAAATCGGCGATCCTCTCCGAGGAGGCCTTTTTTCGCGGCGTTTTTATACATGACGCGCCCAGAATGGTAAGAAGGGACGACCTCCTCCTTCAGATCACCCAAGGCGTGTGGCCTCCGTCAGGCCGCCCAGCAGGGGCGGCCTCCTCCGTCAGGCCGCCCGGCAGGGGCGGCCTACTCCGCCAGACCGCCCAGCAGGGGCGGCCTCCTCCGCAGACCGCCCAGCAGGGGCGGCCTCCTCCGTCAGACCGCCCGGCAGGGGCGGCCTCCTCCGTCAGACCTCCCGGCAGGGGCGGCCTACTCCGTCAGACCGCCCAGCAGGGGCGGCCTCCTCCGTCAGACCGCCCGGCAGGGGCGGCCTACTCCGTCAGACCGCCCGGCAGGGGCGGCCTACTCCGTCAGACCGCCCAGCAGGGGCGGCCTCCTTCGTCAGACCGCCCAGCAGGGGCGGCCTTCTCCGTCAGACCGCCCAGCAGGGGCGGCCTCCTCCGTCAGACCGCCCAGCAGGGGCGGCCTCCTCCGTCAGACCGCCCGGCAGGGGCGGCCTCCTCCGTCAGACCGCCCGGCAGGGGCGGCCTACTCCGTCAGGCCGCCCAGCAGGGGCGGCTTCCTCCGTCAGACCGCCCAGCAGTGGCGGCTTCCTCCGTCAGGCCGCCAAGCTGGACGGCCTCTTCCTTCAGACCGCGCAGGTAGGGATCCAGTCACCGGCTCACCAGAGGTGACGACATCGACCCAGAGCCTATAAATAGGACCCTCGACCATGAACAAAGGACAGACAAGTTGGGGGCAAAACTAGCGGCCAGAAACAGCCAGACCGCACCTAGCTGCGGCCTTTCCGAGCGACCTCAACAAAGCAGCCCGGGCGACCTCAAGAAATAGGCCGGGCGGCCTCAACAAAGCAGCCCGGGCGACCTCAAGAAACAGGCCGGGCGGCCTCAGCAAAACAGCCTGGGCGACTTGTCTTTCTTATCTGTCATCCTCTTGTACTCATTTCATTTCCATGTACTAAAGGTGGCAAGTTGTAAGACAGATTATTGAATAAAGGGAAAGCCCGTCGCAGGAGTGGCTTTTGCCGCGACGGGCGAAGTCTGGCCTCGCCGCAAGCTAGCGGCCCTCTCTTCTTCTCCCCTCTTCACTCGCGACCCAAGTAACCAGCTGCTCGCGGCCTCCTTTTCCCCCAATCCCCTCGAGTAGATCGTGGAGGTGCCATTTTGGATTCAACACTTTTCATCAAGAGCTGTCGGATTCGCCTGTTTGCTGCTTCTACTTGTCCATTGGTTCTTGGATGATGTACCGAGGCAAACCGAAGATCAATTCCGACCTGATCACAAAAGTTTATCATCTCCGGATTATTGAACTGTGGGCCATTATCAGTGACGATTGCCAACGGTATTCCATGCCGGCAGACTATTTCTCCCCAGATGAAGTTCCTGACGATTTGGGTAGTAGTTTTTGCTAATGCTTTGGCCTCAATCCACTTACTGAAATAGTTGATCATCACGATGATAAAACGACGTTGACCACTGGCTATTGGAAAAGGTCCCATAAGATGCATACCCCATACGGCAAAAGGCCACAGCGCAGTTATTGATCTGAGTGACTGAGCAGGCAAATGCTGAAGAGGAGCGAACTTTTGGCACTGCACACACCGCTTGGCAAATGCTTCAGCATCCTTTCTCATAGTCGGCCAAAAATATCCTTGCCGCAGGATCCTTTTTTCCAAGGTTTTAGCCCCTGAATGGCTACCACATTCTCCAGAGTGAACTTCCTGAAGTACGACAGGGATCTCTTCTTCTGAAACACATCGTGCTGAGGGGGAAATCAAAGTTTTTCTGTAGAGAACTCCTACTATTAGACAATAATATGCCGCCTTCCTTTTGAATCTTCTCCGATCTTTGATGGAATGTTGGAACTCCCCCTTTGATAGGAATAGCTCGTAAGGATCCTTCCATGAAGGATTATGATCAATTTGCATGAGTTCTGCCTCATCTATTGCCGGATGAAAAAGTTCAAAGGTCACTCCCCCTGATGGAAGACTGAACTTCGACAATTCATCTGCCTCCTCATTCTGCGTTCTTGGGATGTGCTCGATAATAAATGACTTGAATCTTCCGATTTCCTTTTTGGCTAATAGCAGATATTTTCGTAGAATCGGCTCTCTTGTCTCATAATTTCCCAAGACCTGGGAAGCCATCACCAATGAATCAGTTCTAACATGTACATATTCTATGCCCAACTCTTTCGCGAGCCTTAGCCCAGCCAGAAGTGCCTCATATTCTGCCTGGTTATTCGTAACTGGGATGAAGAACTTGATAGCTTGCTCCAGCCTGATGCCATTTGGGCTGATCAACACTACTCCGGCTCCCACGGAGTTCCTGCCAGAAGCCCCATCCACATAAATGATCCAAGCCAGAGGAGATCGCACCACCTGTTCAGGACTAACCTCTGTTGTATCTACCAGGAAGTCTGCCAAGATTTGCACTTTGATCGCTGTTCGGGGGATGTATGATATCTCAAATTCAATTAGTTCAATAGCCCATTTTGCCAACCTCCCTGAGTGATCTGGCTTTTCAAGAATATTTTTTAAAGGATGGTCTGTAATAACTTGGACGGAATGAGCCTGAAAATAAGGGCGAAGCCTTCGCGCAGACATAACCAAAGCCAAGGCCAGTTTCTCCAGGATCGAATATCTGGTTTCTGCATCCTTAAGGATGTGGCTGACATAGTATATTGGAAACTGCCTCCTCTTCTCTTCTCGAACGAGGACAGAACTCACCGCTTCTGGTCCGACTCCCAGATATAAGAATAGTTTTTCTCCCTCACGGGGACTTTGGAGTAGTGGAGTCGAAGTTAACTGTCCCTTCAGCTGCTCGAAAGCCTTGTTACACTCCTCGCTCCATTCGAACTTTGATCCCTTTCGCAATGTTTTAAAGAATGGGGCACTTTTATCTCCGGATTTAGAGATAAACCTGCTCAATCCTGCCAATCTCCCCCCAAGTTGTTGAACTTCTTTAGTATTTCGAGGAGGGGTCATATCAAGGATGGCCTTCACCTTATCTGGATTTGGTGCAAGGCCATCAGGAGTTAAGAGATGCCCAAGAAATTTTCCTTTGTTTGCCCTGAACACACATTTCAATGGGTTTAATTTTAACTTGAACCTCCGTAGAGTAGCGAACGTCTCTATGAGGTCTTCCAAGTGCAATGAGAATGTTTTACTTTTGAGAAGAAGGTCATCAACGTAAACTTCGAGATTCCTGCCCTTTTGATGTTTAAAGACGGTATCCATCATTCTTTGGTATGTTGCACCCGCGTTTTTAAGACCAAAGGGCATTACGAGATAGCAGTAACACCTATCGTTTGTGATAAATGAGGTATGCGGGATGTCAGGTTTGTGCATTTTAATTTGATGATACCCGGAGAAGGCATCGAGGAAACTCATAAAACCATACCCAACCGCGGAATCCACTAAAACATCTATCCGAGGCAAAGGGTAACAATCTTTAGGCACGCTTTATTAAGTTTGGTGAAGTCCACGCACATGCGCCACTTCCCACCAGATTTCTTAACCATTACAACATTCGACATCCACGTGGGATATTGAATCTCAGAAATGAAACCTGCTTTTAGGAGTTTGGAAACCTCCTCTCTGATGGGCAACGCTAGCTTGGTCGCCACTTCTCTCTTCTTTTGCTGGACAGGCTTGAACTCAGGAGATACATTCAGATGATGACAAGCCACGCCTGGATCCACTCCAGGCATATCCTCCGCTGACCATGCGAAGATATCTAGATTTCCCAATAGACAAGAGATTAGCTCTGCTTTCTCCTCCTCCGACAACTCAGCGTTGATAACCAGCTTCTTTTCTGCCCCTTCAGCAATAGGAACTTCTTGGGTCGCTTGGGCAGGTTCCAAGTGAGCCCCTTCCCGATCTTTTCCTTCCTCGGCGGCCTTTGGAGACTCAACAATCTCCAAAACCTCATCCATGATCTTGGGAAGCGGAACGTCAGTGAATATGTTGACAGTTCGGACGTAGCACTCCCGAGCTACTTTTGGGTTGCTTCTAACCCGATACTGCTTTCCTTCAGCGGCGAACTTGAGGGCAAGGTGAAAGGTGGACACTACCGCCCTATACGCATTGAGAATCGGCCTCCCGAAGATAGCACAGTAGTTGCTCGGGGCATCTACTACCACGAAATTGATCAACTTTATTATTCCTCCAAGAGAGACCAGGAGCTTCACTGAACCCTCTACTTCCTTCTTTTCCCCAGAAAAACCGTAGAGGGGTCCCTCGGTGGAGAGCAGAAGCTTTCCAGTCTTCAGGGCCTCGAAAGTCGGACGAAAAAGGAGATTGACAGAGCTGCCGGTGTCAATCAGAATCTTGTGGACTGTATAGTTTTCGATGATGGCCTTGATAACCACCGCATCATCGAAAGGATTAGCATTGGGGGGAAGGTCATCCTGACCAAACGTGACAATAGTGCTTTCGGGAGGAGAACTTGTAGTGGCTGCCACTTCCTGCTTTAGAACCCTTGCAATGCTGGATTTGCGAGATGATTCCGCTCCAGCTCCCCCATGGATACAATAGATGTCCCCTAAGGGGCCCACATCATTGACTTCGACGCACTCGGTAGAAGGATGGATGTCACCATAGTAGCCGGCGTCCTCGACGTCGGCGCATTCCCAGGTCACTTCTACTGTTTCCTTCTCCTTTTTCTTCTCGGTAGTTGGCTCAGCAATTTTATCTTTCCGAACTAGACCCCGGAGCTTTCCTTCTCCCAGGAGTCTTTCAATAAGCAGACGAAGAGCTCGACAGTCTTCAGTTAGATGTCCCCCCTCTTTATGATACTCACAATAAAGGTTCGGATTTCGATGGCGAATATCCGACATCAGAGGAGCAGGCCTTTTGAAATCTGGCCTCTTTTGTAGAATCTGGACTACTTCGTCCATGGTGACGTTTAGGGGAGTGAATGACTCTTGCGAATCATCGTATTGAGTTGATGGAATGACGGGAGGTGGCTGCGCGGCATACTGTTGTAAATATACCGGCATGATTTGCGGAAGAGGAGCGGATGGAGCGGGAGCGACGGCCAATGGTGGTTTCTGATCTTGAAACCGCTGATGGCCCATAAATGGTTGCTTATTTTTGTAGTTCCTCCCCCTTTGGGAATGGGGTTCGAAGTGGGACTGATTCGATGGTGGATGACGGAAGGATGGATTCGATGGTTGTTCCTTGTCGCTTACCAGCTTCGCGACGTAGTCCGGATTGCTCTTCTCTCCTCTGATAAACATATTCGCTAAACTTATCATTTCCTGATAAGTCTTAGGCTCCCTTATATTTGCTTCGAACTTTAGGGGGCCCTCTCTTAGGCCATGGATGAGGGCAACCCTATACAGCTCCGGGTCCACGTTTTGGACTTCCATGATCTCTTTCTGAAAGCGGTCCACAAAACGAGCCCACGTCTCGTTTTCTCGTTGTTTTATATCGAAAAGGGCCGCCGGGCCACTCTTTCTCTTCCTTGAAGTAGAGAATCTCAGCAGAAATTCTCTTCGCAGCTCCGCGAAACAACGGATCGACCTGGGGTGCAAACCGTAAAACCATTCCCTCGCTTGTCCTTCAAAGGAGGTTACAAGAAGCTTGCACTTAGTTGCATCAGTTAAAGTTCTGAGAGCAATGGCTGACTCGAAAGCTTGTAAATGAACCGTGGGATCAGTCTCCCCATTGAAAGCTGGCAGGCGGGGTTCCCTGAAATTATTAGGGGCAGGCTCCCCTCTGATTTTGTCCACAAAAGGAGAAGTTTCTTCCATGTCTTCATACAGAGGAGCAGGATAATAAACCGTCGGAACTGCGGCTATTCGCGGGCAAGCCGCCTGATAAGAAGACCGGGCAGCAGCTTCTGGCGGGTAGGAGTGACGAATAGGAACTTCAGGCGGGTAGGAGAGACGGGTCGCGCCCTCCTGCGGGTAGGAAAGGTGGGCAGCGTGAGAAGTTGCCCCGTGGAAGTCGAGGACTCGAGCTGGAATGTTGTGCGCGGCTTCCTGATAGAAGTTTTTCCTAGCCGCGAGGTCTTCTTGGTGGAGCTGGAAATTAGCGGCTTGCGGTAGCGGATAAGGAGGAGGTGGAGGAAGGACTGGGGTCACCGCCTGATTAGCCGCGGCTTGTTGCGGAGCTAGTCGCTCAGTTAACATTGCCAAAGTCTGATTGATCGCTTCAAGTCGCTGATCAGTGGCCCTCTGAACCCGCTCGGCTTCTCTCCTTGACTGCTCCAGGGCTTCCCACAAAGAGTCCTCGCTATGATCGGAGCGGTCTCCAAGGGGGAACTGACGGTCTGACATTATGGCGAAAAGGGATTTCACCGACAATCCGCGATCTGAAGGTCGCGTGTTTCTGTTGAGTCCGAGATCGCACCTCTGTAGAAGAATGAGACCGCTAGCAGTGGTCAAGGCCAGACTTCGCCCGCCACGGCAAATGTCACTCCTGCGACGGGCTTTCCTTTGATTAGAAAGAAGTGGTTACAGCGGGCTGCAAATGTAGGAAAAGAGAAGCCGGCCGGTCAGACAGTCCGCAAGACGAGAAACTCGAGTCCGCAGCTCAAACAAGCGAGCTCCTAGATTCGAGTGTGCGTGCCTTGGGAACAGTGCCGCCCCCTATTTATAGGCTTGGGGGCCTGCCCGAACGGGCAGGGATAAAATAACCGCCTGCCCGGGTACAGGAGAAACGGGCAGGCGGTGACGGGATACACAAAGAAGGAAAGAAAATAAGCCGCGCGGCTTGGCGGCTTGCCCTTTCGACTTGTCTGACCAGAAACTGGAGATGATGCAGCCAAGGCGACGATTCTACCCGCTCGGTCTCTGTCTTGAGACCGCGACTTGTTCTTTGTCTTCGGACCTTGGCTTATCTTCATGATATAAACCGCGCGACCTCCGACTTGAGACCGCGACTTGCCCTGTTGGACTTGGGCTTGGATTACCTCTGGTTCTTGGAGGCGGCCTGAATTATTACAGACCGCCCGGCCTGTGTTAGCTGGTGCCGATGGAGCTTGTTTAAACTGAGCCGGGCGACTTGGATCCGCAAACCGCTCGGTCTGCGAGTAATCCTCTTGAAAGCGGTTTCCCGGGTAAACAAACACCTTTTAGGAATGAGCCCGAAGCCCTACATTCATTGAAGCACAAGTTTTACCCATTGCAGTTCATTTAGTTGTCGATATATAGTGGGTTGCACTGGTAATGCGAAATTTAGGTCCAAATGACCCCTAAACTTGAAACGGCCATAAATTTTGATCAGGCTGTCTGATTTTTGGCCAGAATACCTCTTTGAAATGAGCTCTGAGCCATACATTCAATGGAGAGCAAGTTTTACACAATCTAGTTCCTTTAGTGGTCGATATACATTGAGTTGCAGTGGTGTGAGATTTAGCTCCAAATGACACCTAAACTTCAAACAACTATAATTTTTGATCTGGTTGTCCTGATTTTGCCCAAACACCTTTTCGGAATGAGCTCAGAGCCATACATCCTTTGGAGAAAAGGATTTACTTGATCGACTTCATTTCGTGGTCGACGGATAGTTGATTATAGTGGAAATGGGTGATTTTTCTCCAATTGACACCTAAACTTCAAACATCCATAACTTTGATCCGGTTATCAGATTTTTGACCACAACATTTGTTCGGAATGAGATCGGAGCCCTACATCCAACGGACAACAATTTATACCCATTCTAGTTCGTATAGTTGTTGATCTACAGTGGGTTGCGGTGGTAATGTGGGATTTATCTCCAAATTACAAATAAACTCCAAACAGACAGAACTCTTGCTCTAGTTGATCAATCTTTTCCCACAATACCTTTTTAGAATGAGCCATAACTTTTGATCCGGCTGTTCAATTTTTCCGCACAATACTTTTTCAGAAAAGAGCTCGTATTCTCCATCCAACAGAGAATAAGATTTACCTAATAAGACAACACCTTTTGGGCTGTCTGATTTTCGCCCACAATACCTTTTCGGAATGAGATCGGTGCCCTAAATCCAATGGAGAACAATTTAAACTCATTCCAGCCCGTTTAGAGGTCGATATACAGTGAGTTGTAGTGGTAATACTAAATTTAGCTCCAAATGACACATACACTTCAAAATGATAGAATTTTTAATGCTGGTTGTATTGAAAATGAGAGATTTAGCTCCAAATGACACTCAAACATTAAACATCAACAACTTTTGATGCGGTTGTCTGATTTTATCCCACAACACCTTTGCGAAATGAGCTCAGAGAACTACATTCATTGGAGCACAAGTTTTACCCTTTCCAGTTCATTCAGTTGTCGATATATAGCGGGTTGCAGCGGTAATGCGAAATATATCTCCAAATGACACCTAAACTTCTAACAGCCATAACTTTAATTTGTAAGTTTGATTTTTGCCCACAACACCTTTTCAAAATATTCTTGGAGGCATACATCCAACGGAGCACAATTTTAAATCATTCCAGCTCATTTTAGTGGTCAATATACAAATGGTTGCAATGGTAATGAGGGATTTAGCTCCTCTTGACACATAAACTGTAACAGCCATAACTTTTGATCTGGTTGTCCGATTTTTACGCACAACATCTTTTTGGAATGAGCTCGGAGCCCTTCATCCAATGGAGAGCAAATTTTACCAATTCCAGTTTGTTTAGTGGTCAATATACATCGGGTTGTTAATAAGGTATTTTGCTCGAAGGGAGACCTAAACTTCAAATATCCGTAACTTTTGATCCGGTTGTCTGATTTTCGCCCACAATACCTTTTCGGAATGAGATCGGAGCCCTAAATCCAATGGAGAACAATTTTAAACCATTCAAGCTCGTTTAGAGGTCGATATAAAGTGGGTTCTGGTGGTAATGTGATATTTATCTCCAAATAACACATAAATTTCAAAATGAAATAATTTTTTATGCGGTTGGTCGTGAGAGTGAGGGATTTAGCTCTAAATTACGCTCAAACTTTAAACATCAATAACTTTTGATCCGGTTCTCTGATTTTACCCCCACAACTCCTTTTAGGAATGGGCCCGGAGCCCTACATTCATTGAATCACAATTTGTACCCATTGCAGTTCATTTAGTTGTCGATATATAGCGGGTTGCACTGGTAATGCGAAATTTAGGTCCAAATGACACCTAAACTTGAAGCGGCCATAAATTTTGATCAGGTTGTCTGATTTTTCCCACAAAACCTCTTCGAAATGAGCTCTGAGCCATACATTCAATGGAGAGCAAGTTTTACACAATCTAGTTCCTTTAGTGGTCGATATACATTGAGTTGTAGTGGTCATGTGGGATTTAGCTCCAACTGACACATAAACTTCAAACCGCTATAATTTTTGATCTGGTTGTCCAGATTTTGCCCAAAACACCTTTTCGGAATGAGCTCAGAGCCATACATCCTTTGGAGAAAAGGATTTACATCGACTTCATTTAGTGGTCGACGGATAGTGGATTATAGTGGAAATGAGTGATTTTTCTCCAATTGACACCTAAACTTCAAACATCCATAACTTTGATCCGGTTATCAGATTTTTGACCACAACATTTGTTCGGAAGGAGATCGGAGCCCTACATCCAACGGACAACAATTTATGCAAATTTCTAGTTCGTATAGTGGTTGATCTACAGTGGCTTGCAGTGGTAATGTGGGATTTAGCTCCAAATTACAAATAAACTCCAAACAGACAGAACTCTTGCTCTAGTTGCCCAATGTTTGCCCACAATACCTTTTTAGAATGAGCTCAGAGCCCTACATCAAATGGAGGGTAGGATATAATCATTCAAGTTTGTTTATTGTTCGATATGTAGTGGCTTCCTGTGGTAATGCGGGATTTGGCTCCAAATTACACCTAAACTTCAAGCAGCCATAACTTTTGATCCGGCTGTTCGATTTTTCCGCACAATACTTTTTCAAAAAAGAGCTCGTATTCTCCATCCAACAGAGAATAAGATTTACCCATTCGAGAATAAGACAACACCTTTCGGGTTGTCTGATTTTCGCCCACAATACCTTTTCGGAATGAGATCGGAGCCCTAAATCCAATGGAGAACAATTTAAACCCATTCCAGCCCGTTTAGAGGTCGATATACAGTGAGTTGTAGTGGTAATACTAGATTTAGCTACAATTGACACAAACACTTCAAAATGATAGAATTTTTAATGCTGGTTGTAGTAAAAATGAGAGATTTAGCTCCAAATGACACTCAAACTTTAAACAGCAACAACTTTTGATGCGGTTGTCTGATTTTATCCCACAACACCTTTGCGAAAAGAGCTCGAGCACTACATTTATTGGAGCACAAGTTTTACCCTTTCCAGTTAATTAAGTTGTCGATATATAGCGGTTTGCAGCGGTAATGCAAAATATAGCTCCAAATGACACCTAAACTGATAACAGCCATAACTTTAATTTGTAAGTTTGATTTTTGCCCACAACACCTTTTCAGAATATGCTAGGAGGCATACATCCAATGGAGCACAATTTTAAACCATTCCAGCTAATTTTAGTGGTCAATATACAAATGGTTGCAATGGTAATTAGGGATTTAGCTCCTCTTGACACTAAACTGTAACAGCCATAACTTTTGATCTGGTTGTCCGATTTTTACGTACAACATCTTTTTGGAATGAGCTCGGAGCACTTCATCCAATGGAGAGCAAATTTTACCAATTCCAGTTTGTTTAGTGGTCAATATACATCGGGTTGGTAATAAGGTATTTAGCTCGAAGGGAGACCTAAACTTCAAACATCCGTAACTTTTGATCCGATTGTCTGATTTTCGCCCACAATACCTTTTCGGAATGAGATCGGAGCCCTAAATCCAATGGAGAACAATTTTAAACCATTCAAGCTCATTTAGAGGTTGATATAAAGTGGGTTCTGGTGGTAATGCGATATTTAGCTCCAAATGACACATAAATTTTAAAATGAAAGAATTTTTTATGCGGTTGGTAGTGAGAGTTAGGGATTTAGCTCCAAATGACGCTCAAACATTAAACATCAATAACTTTTGATCCGGTTATCTGATTTTACCCCCACAACACCTTTTAGGAATGAGCCCGGAGCCCTACATTCAATGAATCACAAGTTGTACCCATTGCAGTTCATTTAGTTGTCGATATATAGCGGGTTGCGCTGGTAATGCGAAATTTAGCTCCAAATGACCCCTAAACTTGAAACAGCCATAAATTTTGATCAGGTTGTCTGATTTTTGCCCACAAAACCTCTTCGAAATGAGCTCTGAGCCATACATTCAATGAAGAGCAAGTCTTACACAATCTAGTTCCGTTAGTGGTCGATATACATTGAGTTGCAATGGTCATGTGGGATTTAGCTCCAACTGACACCTAAACTTCAAACAGCTATAATTTTTGATCTAGTTGTCCAGATTTTGCCCAAAACACCTTTTAGGAATGAGCTCAGAGCCATACATCCTTTGGAGAAAAGGATTTACTTGATCGACTTCATTTAGTGGTCGACGGATAGTGGATTATAGTGGAAATGGGTGATAAACTTCAAACATCCATAACTTTGATCCGGTTGTCAGATTTTTGACCACAACATTTGTTCGGAATGAGATCGGAGCCATACATCCAACGGAAAACAATTTATACCCATTCTAGTTCGTATAGTGGTTGATCTGTAGTGGGTTGCAGTGGTAATGGGGGATTTAGCTCCAAATTACAAATAAACTCCAAACAAACAGAACTCTTGCTCTAGTTGCCCAATTTTTGCCCACAATACCTTTTTAGAATGAGCTCTGAGCCCCACATCCAATGGAGGGTAGGATATAACAATTCAAGTTTGTTTATTGTTCGATATGCAGTGGCTTCCTGTTGTAATGCGGGAATTGGCTCCAAATTACACCTAAACTTCAAGCAGCCATAACTTTTGACCCGGCTGTTCAATTTTTGCGCACAATACTTTTTCAGAAAAGAGCTCGTATTCTCCATCCAACAGAGAATAAGATTTACCCATTCGAGAATAAGACAACACCTTTCGGGTTGTCTGATTTTCGCCCACAATACCTTATCGGAATGAGATCGGAGCCCAAAATCCAATAGAGAACAATTTAAACCCATTCCAGGCCGTTTAGAGGTCGATATACAGTGAGTTGTAGTGGTAATACTAGATTTAGCTCCAAATGACACATACACTTCAAAATGATAGAATTTTTAATGCTGGTTGTATTGAAAATTGGAGATTTAGCTCCAAATGACACTCAAACTTTAAACAGCAACAACTTTTGATGCGGTTGTCTGATTTTATCCCACAACACATTTGCGAAATGAGCTAGGAGCACTACATTCATTGGAGCACAAGTTTTACCCTTTCCAGTTCATTCAGTTGTCGATATATAGCGGGTTGCAGCGGTAATGTGAAATATAGATCCAAATGACACCTAAACTTCTAACAGCCATAAATTTAATTTGTAAGTTTGATTTTTGCCCACATCTTTTCAGAATATGCTTGGAGGCATACATCCAATGGAGCACAATTTTAAACCATTCCATCTCATTTTAGTGGCCAATATACAAGTGGTTGCAATGGTTATGAGGGATTTAGCTCCTCTTGACACAAACTGTAATTGCTGTAACTTTTGATCTGGTTTTCCGATTTTTACGCACAACATATTTTTGGAATGAGCCCGGAGCCCTTCATCTAATGGAGAGCAAATTTTACCAATTCCAGTTTGTTTAGTGGTCAATATACATCGGGTTGGTAATAAGGTATTTAGCTCGAAGGGAGACCTAAACTTCAAACATCCGTAACTTTTGATCCGGTTGTCTGATTTTCTCCCACAATACCTTTTCAGAATGAGATCGGAGCCCTAAATCCAATGGAGAACAATTTTAAACCATTCAAGCTCGTTTAGAGGTCGATATAAAGTGGGTTCTGGTGGTAATGCGATATTTAGCTCCAAATAACACATAAATTTCAAAATGAAAGATTTTTTTATGCTGTTGGTAGTGAGAGAGGGATTTAGCTCCAAATTAAGCTCAAACTTTAAACATCAATAACTTTTGATCCGGTTGTCTGATTTTACCCACACTACACCTTTTAGGAATGAGCCCAGAGCCCTACATTCATTGAATCACAAGTTGTACACATTGCAGTTCATTTAGTTGTCGATATGTAGCGGGTTGCACTGGTAATGCGAAATTTAGGTCCAAATGACACCTAAGCTTGAAACGGCCATAAATTTTGATCAGGTTGTCTGATTTTTGCCCACAAAACCTCTTCGAAATGAGCTCTGAGCCATACATTCAATGGAGAGCAAGTTTTACACAATCTAGTTCCTTTAGTGGTCGATATACATTGAGTTGCAGTGGTCATGTGGGATTTAGCTCCAACTGACACCTAAACTTCAAACTGCTATAATTTTTGATCTGGTTGTCCAGATTTAGGCCAAAACACCTTTTCGGAATGAGCTCAGAGCCATACATCCTTTGGAGAAAAGGATTTACTTGATCGACTTCATTTAGTGGTCGACGGATAGTGAATTATAGTGAAAATGGGTGATTTTTCTCCAATTGACACCTAAACTTCAAACATCCATAACTTTGATCCGGTTATCAGATTTTTGACCACAACATTTGTTCGGAATGAGATCGGAGCCCTACATCTAATGGACAACAATTTATACCCATTCTAGTTCGTATAGTGGTTGATCTACAGTGGCTTGCAATGGTAATGTGGGATTTAGCTCCAAATTACAAATAAACTCCAAACAGACAGAACTCTTGCTCTAGTTGCCCATTTTTTTCCCACAATACCTTTTTAGAATGAGCTCAGAGCCCTACATCCAATGGAGGGTAGGATATAACCATTCAAGTTTGTTTATTGTTCGATATACAGTGGCTTCCTGTGGTAATGCGGGATTTGGCTCCAAATTACACCTAAACTTCAAGCAGCCATAACATTTGATCCGGATGTTCGATTTTTGCGCACAATACTTTTTTAGAAAAGAGCTCGTATTCTCCATCCAACAGAGAATAAGATTTACCCATTCGAGAATAAGACAACACCTTTCGGGTTGTCTGATTTTCGCCCACAATACCTTTTTGGAATGAGATCGGAGCCCTATATCCAATGGAGAACAATTTAAACCCATTCCAGCCCGTTTAGAGGTCGATATACAGTGAGTTGTAGTGGTAATACTAGATTTAGCTCCAAATGACACATACACTTCAAAATGATCGAATTTTTAATGCTGGTTGTAGTGAAAATGAGAGATTTAGCTCCAAATGACACTCATACTTTAAACAGCAACAACTTTTGATGCAGTTGTCTGATTTTATCTCACAACACCTTTGCGAAATGAGCTCGGAGCACTACATTAATTGGAGCAAAAGTTTTACCCTTTCCAGTTAATTAAGTTGTCGATATATAGCGGGTTGCAGTGGTAATGTGAAATATAGCTCCAAATGACACCTAAACTTCTAAAAGCCATAACTTTTGATTTGTAAGTTTGATTTTTGCCCACAACACCTTTTCAGAATATGCTCGGAGGCATACATCCAATGGAGCACAATTTTAAACCATTTCAGCTCATTTTAGTGGTCAATATACAAATTGTTGCAATGGTAATCAGGTATTTAGCTCCTCTTGACACATAAACTGTAACAGCCATAACTTTTGATCTGGTTGTCCGATTTTTACGCACAACATCTTTTTGGAATGAGCTCGGAGCCCTACATCCATTTGAGAGCAAATTTTACCAATTCCAGTTTGTTTAGTGGTCAATATACATCGGGTTGGTAATAAGGTATTTAGCTCGAAGGGAGACCTAAACTTCAAACATCCGTAACTTTTGATCCGGTTGTCTGATTTTCGCCCACAATACCTTTTCAGAATGAGATCGGAGCCCTAAATCCAATGGAGAACAATTTTAAACCATTCAAGCTCGTTTAGAGGTCGATATTAAGTGGGTTCTGGTGGTAATGCGATATTTAGCTCCAAATAACACATAAATTTCAAAATGAAAGATTTTTTTATGCTGTTGGTAGTGAGAGTGAGGGATTTAGCTCCAAATTAAGCTCAAACTTTAAACATCAATAACTTTTGATCCGGTTGTCTGATTTTACCCCCACAACACCTTTTAGGAATGAGCCCAGAGCCCTACATTCATTGAATCACAAGTTGTACACATTGCAGTTCATTTAGTTGTCGATATGTAGCGGGTTGCACTGGTAATGCAAAATTTAGGTCCAAATGACACCTAAACTTGAAACGACCATAAATTTTGATCAGGTTGTCTGATTTTTGCCCACAAAACCTCTTCGAAATGAGCTCTGAGCCATACATTCAATGGAGAGCAAGTTTTACACAATCTAGTTCCTTTAGTGGTCGATATACATTGAGTTGCAGTGGTCATGTGGGATTTAGCTCCAACTGACACCTAAACTTCAAACTGCTATAATTTTTGATCTGGTTGTCCAGATTTAGGCCAAAACACCTTTTCGGAATGAGCTCAGAGCCATACATCCTTTGGAGAAAAGGATTTACTTGATCGACTTCATTTAGTGGTCGACGGATAGTGAATTATAGTGGAAATGGGTGATTTTTCTCCAATTGGCACCTAAACTTCAAACATCCATAACTTTGATCCGGTTATCAGATTTTTGACCACAACATTTGTTCGGAATGAGATCGGAGCCCTACATCCAACGGACAACAATTTATACCCATTCTAGTTCGTATAGTGGTTGATCTACAGTGGCTTGCAATGGTAATGTGGGATTTAGCTCCAAATTACAAATAAACTCCAAACAGACAGAACTCTTGCTCTAGTTGCCCATTGTTTTCCCACAATACCTTTTTAGAATGAGCTCAGAGCCCTACATCCAATGGAGGGTAGGATATAACCATTCAAGTTTGTTTATTGTTCGATATGCAGTGGCTTCCTGTGGTAATGCGGGATTTGGCTCCAAATTACACCTAAACTTCAAGCAGCCATAACATTTGATCCGGCTGTTCGATTTTTGCGCACAATACTTTTTCAGAAAAGAGCTCGTATTCTCCATCCAACAGAGAATAAGATTTACCCATTCGAGAATAAGACAACACCTTTCGGGTTGTCTGATTTTCGCCCACAATACCTTTTTGGAATGAGATCGGAGCCCTATATCCAATGGAGAACAATTTAAACCCATTCCAGCCCGTTTAGAGGTCGATATACAGTGAGTTGTAGTGGTAATACTAGATTTAGCTCCAAATGACACATACACTTCAAAATGATCGAATTTTTAATGCTGGTTGTAGTGAAAATGAGAGATTTAGCTCCAAATGACACTCAAACTTTAAACAGCAACAACTTTTGATGCAGTTGTCTGATTTTATCTCACAACACCTTTGCGAAATGAGCTCGGAGCACTACATTCATTGGAGCACAAGTTTTACCCTTTCCAGTTAATTAAGTTGTCGATATATAGCGGGTTGCAGTGGTAATGTGAAATATAGCTCCAAATGACACCTAAACTTCTAAAAGCCATAACTTTTGATTTGTAAGTTTGATTTTTGCCCACAACACCTTTTCAGAATATGCTCGGAGGCATACATCCAATGGAGCACAATTTTAAACCATTTCAACTCATTTTAGTGGTCAATATACAAATGGTTGCAATGGTAATGAGGGATTTAGCTCCTCTTGACACATAAACTGTAACAGCCATAACTTTTGATCTGGTTGTCCGATTTTTACGCACAACATCTTTTTGGAATGAGCTCGGAGCCCTACATCCATTTGAGAGCAAATTTTACCAATTCCAGTTTGTATAGTGGTCAATATACATCGGGTTGGTAATAAGGTATTTAGCTCGAAGGGAGACCTAAACTTCAAACATCCGTAACTTTTGATCCGGTTGTCTGATTTTCGCCCACAATACCTTTTCAGAATGAGATCGGAGCCCTAAATCCAATGGAGAACAATTTTAAACCATTTAAGCTCGTTTAGAGGTCGATATAAAGTGGGTTCTGGTGGTAATGCGATATTTAGCTCCAAATGACACATAAATTTCAAAATGAAAGAATTTTTTATGCGGTTGGTAGTGAGAGTGAGGGATTTAGCTCCAAATGACGCTCAAACTATAAACATCAATAACTTTTGATCCGGTTGTCTGATTTTACCCCCACAACACCTTTTAGGAATGAGCCCGGAGCCCTACATTCATTGAATCACAAGTTGTGCCCATTGTAGTTCATTTAGTTGTCGATATATAGCGGGTTGCACTGGTAATGCGAAATTTAGCTCCAAATGACACCTAAACTTGAAACAACCATAAATTTTGATCAGGTTGTCTGATTTTTGCCCACAAAACCTCTTCGAAATGAGCTCTGAGCCATACATTCAATGGGGAGCAAGTTTTACACAATCTAGTTCCTTTAGTGGTCGATATACATTGAGTTGCAGTAGTCAAGTGGGATTTAGCTCTAACTGACACCTAAACTTCAAACAGCTATAATTTTTGATTTGGTTGTCTAGATTTTGCCCAAAACACCTTTTCGGAATAAGCTCAGAGCCATACATCCTTTGGAGAAAAGGATTTACTTGATCGACTTCATTTAGTGGTCGACGGATAGTGGATTATAGTGGAAATGAGGGATTTTTTTCCAATTGACACATAAACTTCAAACATCCATAACTTTGATCCGGTTATCAGATTTTTGCCCACAACATTTGTTCGGAATGAGATCGGAGCCCTACATCCAATGGAAAACAATTTATACCCATTCTAGTTCGTTTAGTGGTTGATCTACAGTGGGTTGCAGTGGTAATGTGGGATTTAGCTCCAAATTACAAATAAACTCGAAACAGACAGAACTGTTGCTCTAGTTGCCCAATGTTTGCCCACAATACCTTTTTAGAATGAGCTCAGAGCCCTACATCAAATGGAGGGTAGGATATAACCATTCAAGTTTGTTTATTATTCGATATGCAGTGGCTTCCTGTGGTAATGCGGGATTTGGCTCCAAATTACACCTAAACTTCAAGCAGCCATAATTTTTGATCCGGCTGTTCGATTTTTGCGCACAATTCTTTATTAGAAAAGAGCTCGTATTCTCCATCCAACAGAGAATAACATTTACCCATTCGAGAATAAGTCAACACCTTTCGGGTTGTCTGATTTTCGCCCACAATACCTTTTCAGAATGAGATCGGAGCCCTAAATCCAATGGAGAACAATTTAAACCCATTCCAGCCCGTTTAGAGGTCGATATACAGTGAGTTGTAGTGGTAATACTAGATTTAGCTTGTTCGATTCAAAAGTGCGCTTACGAAGAAAATTGAAGGCTGCGGACTATCAGTTACTATTTAGTTAGAGAATTCAGACCGCTAGCAGCGGTCGAGGCCAGACTTCGCCCGTCGCGGCAAATGCCACTCCTGCGACGGGCTTTCCTTTGATTGAAAAGAAGCGGTTACAAATGCGAGAAAGCAGAAGCCGGCCGGTCAACAGTTCGCGAGACCTGAAACTCGAGACCGGAGCTCAGACAAGCGAGCTCTTGGATTCGAGTGTGCGTGCCTTGTGAACAGTGCCGCCCCCTATTTATAGGCTTGGGGGCCTGCCCGATCGGGCAGGGATAAAATAACCTCCTGCCCGGGTACAGGAGAAACGGGCAGGCGGTGACGGGATACACAAAGAAGAAAAAGAAAGAGGCCGCGCGATCTGACGGCCTGCCTTCCCGACCTGTCTTGCTTGCGGCTGAGGACACCGGGACCAAGTCAATAATGCAGACCGCGCGGTTTGGAGATTGAGGCCGCGGTCTGCCTTCTGGTCATGACTTAGCCGATCTTCAAGAGGTAACTTGGATAGCCTTCGATCTGGAGCCCCGGCCTGTTCTTCGGGGCTGGAACTTCGAGTTTCTATGGGACAACCCGCGCGGCCTTCTTGCTGAGACCGCGGATGAACTTCTTGCCTTGGCTCTTTGACGATCTTATCCCTTTGGGGGCGATCCGGAAATGACACCAGGCCGCCCGGCCTGGCCCTTTCTGAACTGAGAACCGCCGATATCAGGACCCAGCGGCTTAGCCCAGGAGTCCGAGCGGTCTGATAATGGTTCAAACCGAGAAGCGGTTTTCCGGGCAAACATAATCCCCGCATATTTTCAAATCTCAGAGGATTTCGAAAATATTAGCTTTGACCGGGAGACCGCATCCGACTTGTCTTGAATTCTATAAGAGAGCCAGAGAATTCATTCTGCGTTGCTTTTTCTGAAATCACGGGATATTACTCGCCGGTTGCGGTCAGAATTTTTAAGACCGGCAATTCTTCAGTAATGGACTTCCTGGACGCCGTGCTAGACCGCGTGGATCCCAGCGGAGACCAGAGGAGGGCGGAAGATAAGAGGCGCGAACCGTTAGAGAAGCCGGACAAGGAGAAAGAGAAGCAAGACCGGAAAGATCGGAAGAAGAGGAAGCGGGCTGAGAAGGCCGCAGCGGCTAGCCTCAAGCCAGTCGTAGATTTGTCAACTCCCAAAACTTCTGCAGAGCCCGTGGTGAACAGCTCGGGGCCTTCCCCTGATGTCTCGCCGATCCCTCCCAGCGACCTCAACCAACAGACCGCCAGCTTGCCGAGCAAAGAGGTGGCCGCCACTTCTGAGAAAGTTGTTTCAGACAGCCCTTCGAAGAGGGTCGGCGAAACCGCCTCGTTTGGAGTGGAAATCACCCCATCCGGGAACCCTCACCTGCTTGTCAGGGATCTAGAGGAAGGGGCGGTTAGTTCCCCCAGGACGGGCGAGCCGAATACTCCTCTGTCCGTGGATGATTATCCCAGCCCCCTGAAAGAAGTTCACCCAGCCCCGGGTAAGAGAGAAAGGAAGAGGAAGCAGACCGGGTCCGTGACCGAGCGGATAACAAAGAAGGTCAAGAGGCTAGCCGCTAAGGAAAGGGCGGCCCTTAAGAAACCGACCGAATCCCTCCTTCAGACCAACTCGCGACTAAAGGAGGAATTGGGCCTCATGACTCCTCCACCAAAAAAGTTGAATGACCCATCGGCTACCCCTGATACGAGGCCGGGCGAACTGATTCCGGACACGGCGAGTAGTTTATCCTTTAATGGGATTTTCAGAGATATGGATGAGCTGGTGAAGCGGGACCAGCTCCTTGACAGCCCGCCGGCCCCAGAACAAACCGCCCGAACTGCTGATAACTCAAGCCGCCCCGCCGAGACCGATCAGACCGAGGCCGAAGAGCGAGAAGCCGCTGCCCGGACCGCCTTGGAGGTCGAGCGGAAAGCGATGGAGCTTGGGGAGGTGCTGAAGGCGCAGGAGAAGGTTCCCCCGGCAATGACCGGGGAGGAGATAGCGGCGGTGAAGAAGGAAAAGGCGGACCGGGCTTTAAACAAGCCGCCGCGGTCTGATCTCTTCGCGCCAGGTACGAGCCCCGCGGATCGTAAATCCGTCCGTTTCTTCATTCCACGGCCTCTTCGAAATAAGTTATTGACCCCGCCGATGAGCTTTTTCTCTATGGCGGCCTGGTCTTCTTCCGCTAGGCAGAGTAAGAAGAGATTCTTGCTTGAGCTACAACGGCGGTTAGACCCAAAACAGCCTAAGCGGCCCGCGCGTCTAGGCACTGATCTTTTATTCATGTCCATTGCTGTATATATTCAACCCTGCATGCTTTTATTTTTTACGACCGCGCGGCCTTTTGCAGATAGCAACGATCAGACTGTGAAGCCGGGCGACCTTGTGGCCAGCCTACCTCCATTGGTTCCCCTGGCATCGATCCGCGCAACAACTTCGCAGGAAGGGCCACAACTTTTCGAACATCTCGAAGGAGATCTGGCCACCCTGCGAGCCCGCTTGAAAGAGATCGTAGACCGGGAGGCCGCTACTCGGACCGCTCTGGAGGCTGAGCGAGTTGCGAGGATGAAGGCTGAAGAGGCGCTGAAGGCTCAGCTGGAGGCCGCGCAGGTAGCAGTGGAGGCCGAGAAGAGGGCCAAGGTAGCACAAGTCGCTGCTCTGACCGCCCAGCTGGAGAAAGAGAAGAGGGCGTCCGCGAAATCTGAGGGCGACTCGAAGTATTACCAGGAAAAGTTCCTGCGATTAACCAGAGAGGTCGCTGCGAGCCGGCGAAATATGAATGATGCGATGGTGGTTATTGGCCGCCCGACTGTTGGGGCGGGCTCGAATCCTCCCCCGGTTCGGGCGGCTGATCCGATGGTTGATGAGGCCGCTGCGGTCCCCCGTATGATTGCCGCCTCGCGGGTTGAAAGGGATGCCGGGCGGCTTCATAGTACAATCAACCACCTCCATTATCATACCAGCCAAATTTATTCTCTCCTGAACACCACAAGTGACCAGGTTGCACGACTTCATAGAGAGGATGCCTCCCCAGAGCGCCGTCAGTCGTGACTAATATTTGAATATAACTTGTATTATGAATGTGGCTTGTTGATCTGGACAATGTTCTTCTCTATTCTTGTCTTTTATTTGAACAATTCGCGCGGTCTCTTATTTTAACCGCTGTACTTTATGCCTTGTTTAAATCTTATGTTTCATTCGAACTGTTTTCCGGTCGGGCGAACTGTGATGTATGCTTATTTCTGTTTTTTCTGGATGCCTTTGCTTCTTTCATATTTCTGGTGAATCTAACCATATAGGCCATTGACCGCGCGGTCAGAATGTATAGCCGTGTCATGATTTTACTATTCACAGATCATAGAAATCTATAAGTATAGAATTTGCCGAAGTCATTCTCACGATTTCCAGATGGCGCGATCCAAGAACAAGTCGCAGCGACCTGTTAAAGTTAAGGCCGTCCGAGCTGACGCGGCCTTGGCATTCCATTCGGCGGACCATCCGGAATGCCGGCTTACTCAGAACGAGCTAGATAATTTCATTGCCAGACACATGGTAGGGAGCAATCTGCTCGCGCGGCTTCCTTTGCGCGACGAGCGGATTAACTCTTCCAGTCCGCACCAGATCGCCATCCCAGTTGACCACTTCGAATATGGCTTCAAGTTTCCACTGCCGCTTGAAGTCATAGCCATTTTCGACCACTACGGGGTTGTGCCCGGTCAGCTTCCGCCGAACTCGATCGCTTCAATATACAGCTTCATCTCCTATCTGCGGTTCGAGCGAACCAGATTCTCCATCGACTTGTTCAGGAAGTTCTTCTCGGTGCGGGCAGTATCCGACTCGGGGACTTCGACTTACAGAGGGCACCTCTACTTCAGCTGCCTCGGGCTGAAGGTCGTTAACCTGGCGAACAAAGTCTCCGACTGGTCGGAGCGATTTGTAATGCTCGAAGGTAACTTCGGGCTGTTACAAACCAACCCGCAAGTCCGGGGGGAAGAAGTTTTCCAGATCCCCCAGGTCGGCAAGATCGAGGCGGACACCTTCGCGTTCCTTGAGAAGGAACGGCTTGATATCAACCACTACATCCCGCTTTTCTCGGAGCTTGAGAATATCCTCCCCGAACATAGTAAGTTCTTCTAGACCGCTTTTATATGACCGCGCGGCCTTCTTTACTTATACTCTTGATTTTATTTTGCAGCCGCCCATATCGTACCAGCGAACAAGCCGATCACGCCGGCCGGCCCAGTTTTAACCCAGAGGGAGAAGAGGCAGCGGCGAAAGAGGTCGCCATCCTCGGAGGAAGAGGGCCCGACCTCTTCTGACGACTACGAAATCCTTCGTTCGAGTGGGAACCCGCCCGACCTGCAGGGCAACCCGACCGTCCTTTGGCACAGGGATGGAAGTCGGATCCGGGTATCCACCGCTCTCCCTCCCTGGGGGAGCGAAAAAATTGAACGCCATGCCCTAGCCGCCGGGGCCGCCTTGTATGGTCGAAAGACCTTAAGGAAACTGATGAGAACCCCAGAAGAAGAGCTCCCCCGGCTAGCGGCTCAAGCCGGCGCCTGGGGATTTTCGGCCAATCACTTCATGGCCCTGGCGTATAAGCGGCTAGTTTCTGCTCAGAAACATCTGGAGAGGAAATACGAGGAACAGGCCGCGGAGAACACGCGGCTTCAAGAAGAGAACGCGCGGCTTCAAGAAGTCGTGGCGGTGAGTTTTTCAAAAGACAATGCGGTCCCTTTTGTTCAGCCCGAGCGGCCTGATTCATTTTTCCTTTTTCTTGCAGAAGCAATATGAGATGACCAACCCGTCCTTCCAGGACGAGGTGCTGCCCCATGTGGCCCAAGGGATCAACAAGGCCTTGGGTCTCATGGGAGACCGGGGCGGTCTGTCCGAAGGATTCGGCGGAACCACCTTTTCCGACCTCTTCCCCGCCTTGGAGGTGCAGCTTGACGAAATCAACCGCAGGAAGAAGGGAAAATCCAAGGTGGGCGAGGAGGCCGAAGCCGACGCGGGCAGGGAGATCGTGCTCCATCAAGGAGGCGATGGAAGTGATGAAGCCGCTGAAGAGGTCGACGCGGATGGAGATGCTGATGACTTCGATGATGAGGATAGTTTGTCCTCTGGATCTACCGGCTCTGCAAGCAAGACCGGGCGGTCTAGCGACAGTAGTTCGTCCGGCTCCTCTTCGCTAAGTGAAGGTTATTCGCCGGAGGTCGACATCGATGGTGTAGACCCCATTTCTCCTGTCAAGAAGAAGAAGAAGAAATCGGCAGACTAGTGCCCTCGTTTTTTTAACTTCAACTTTTGTAACCGCCGGTCTCTTTTTGTTGGCCGGGCGGTCAATATTTTGTAAACGTATTTTGAGAAATGAAATAGATGTTTTTACCTGTCTGATTGTCTTTCTATCATTACTTACTTGTGATTCTTTGTCTCTTTTCTTTACTCTTTATGATCTAACCGTGCGGACATCTTGGCCTGAGCACAAGTGATGATTGATTGTCTTCGACGATCCTTTGTTCAACCCGCGCGGTTATATATTTGGATCTCAGGATATTCGATCTCTAATAACAGATAGATTCATGCGACCATAATTCGGACCGCGCGGCTTCTTTAGATATTAAATACTTGCTGCTATAAGTAATGAATCACAATTTTTCACGCGGTTCGAATTCAGCTCTGGCGAATAATCCATCATGTCTAAGGATAACTTTTGCTAAGAAAATAGCTTAACCTGATCGGTTAGAACACAATCCGAGCGATCACGTACTCAGATCCAAGGATATCCAATTCTGATTATTCATTCAGGGATAGATAATGCCCGACCGGTTTTAAAATTCAACCCGGATTATATAGCCAGATCCAGAAAATACTAGCTTGATAGAACGAAGAGATAGATAGATCCAATCCGATCAAAAATGTAACCCGAGCGATCATATAGTTAGCTTTTTTAAAAAATATCCGATTTTATAAAGGATGGATGAACCCGCCCGGTTCGAATGCGACCCGGGCAATCAGATAATCAGTTCTGGAATTTTGATAATAAACGGTCAGATCCGCCCGGTTAGAGTGCAACCCGGGCGATCATACGATCAGATTCAGAAATACTTTCCTTAATAGACGACGGGCATACCTGCCCGGTTTGAATATAACCCTGGTGATAACATGATCAATTTCAAAAGATGTCTTAACTTATGTTCAGCCAGACCGCTCGGCCTGAAATACTTAGACCGCATGGTCTTAATACCACAACCCCTTATTGGGGTAGACGAACACCTGCACCTGTTCAACCAGACCGATCGGCCTGAAAAACTCAGACCGTCCGGTCTTAATGTCACAGTCCCTTTATTGGGGTAGATGAACACCTGCACCTGTTCTAACAATATTTTCCTTGAGTGGTCCATATAAAAAATCATCAGAAGTGAATGCCTCCCTGTAGGGAAGAAGAATAATCCTACAGACTCAAATGACCAAGTGGGCAGGTGGGCCTCGGCGGCGAACATTGCTTTCCTCAAGTGGTCATAAGAGCTGTAGGGGAAAAGAAAAAATATGTACAGACTCAGATGACCAAGTGGGCAGGTGGGCCTTGGCGGCGAACATTGCTTTCCTCAAGTGGTCATAAGAGCTGTAAACGACTCATCCGCTCTCTTGCCTAGGGTTACAAGCCGAGTTGATCAATTGGGCAGGTGGGCCTCGGCGGCGAACATTGCTTTCCTCAGAGAGATCAACTCAGTTGTGGGCCCAACTAGGTACCGTTTCGAGAGTACCTAAGAGTATTCGATGGTCACAGACTATGATGATCAGTTGGGCAGGTGGGCCTCGGCGGCGAACATTGCTTTCCTCAGAAAGATCATCAAAGCTGTAACTATATCCCTTCGGGGCATGATAGAGCTGACAATCACCTAGACCTCCCTTGATGCAGGGGTGTGTCAGATATCGGCCGGGATCCAAAGTTCTGAAGACCACCGCAGCGGAATTGGCAAGCTACCACTACATGTGTGCGAAAACTCCCCGCATCACATGGTCTTGGTGGGTTTTACGCTACGACTACAATCCGAGGGGGTTCGAGCAGAATTTGGCGATATCTCAGAGGTTCGGGGAGTGAGATATGTGTGTTTGTATTTATGATGCAGAGAACCATCAGACAAGAAGAAATGTCAGTATAGGGCTTTTCATTCAAAAAAGAGATGTAAAGAATAAAAGAAATAGTTTCAAGGATAGAATCGTTTAAGATCGTCACCGCTCCACGTGCGTGGGATGTCTTCTCCTTCGCTGGTTTGGAGACGGTAGGCCCCATTCTTAGATACTTCTTTGATGATGAAAGGTCCTGCCCAATTAGGATCCAGCTTTCCAACATTACCAGACCTTGCTGCGGCATCCACCTTTTTTAACACCAAATCCCCGACTACAAACTGCTTCACTCTGACATTCTTATCAAAATATTTTGCCATTCTCCTTTTAACTTCTTCCTGCCTGATTGTTGCTTCATCCTGAAGTTCCTCGATTAGATCTAGATTATGCATGAGGGCCTCACCATTTTCATCTATCCAGGATTCTCCTCCTTCTTTGGCGTAAATAACCCTCGGAGTGACCACCTCGAATTCCACAGGGACAACGGCTTCCGAGCCATGAGATAATTTGAAAGGTGTCTCCCCGGTAGCTGAGGACGGAGTAGTACGAAGGGTCCACAGGATGGAAGGAAGTTGGTCCGCCCAATTCCCTTTCTGGTTCAAGACTCTTTTCATCAAAAGCTGCCGAATTTGCCTGTTTGCCGCCTCCACTTGACCATTGGTCCTTGGATGGTGTACTGAGGCAAACCGAAGATCAATTCCTATCTGATCACAGAAGCTTATCATCTCCGGATTGTTGAATTGTGGGCCATTATCGGTGACGATAGCCAACAGAATTCCATGTCGGCAGATAATTTCTCCCCAGACGAAGTTTCTGACAATTTGGGTGGTAGTTCTTGCTAATGCTTTTGCTTCGATCCACTTACTGAAATAATCGATCATTACCAGGATAAAGCGACGTTGTCCGCTGGCCATTGGGAAAGGCCCCATAAGATCCATTCCCCATACTGCAAAAGGCCATGGCGCAGTTATTGACCTGAGTGACTGAGCAGGCAAATGTTGAAGAGGAGCGAACTTTTGGCACTGGACACATCGCTTGGCGAATGCTTCAGCATCCTTTCTCATGGTTGGCCAGAAGTATCCTTGCCGCAGGATCCTTTTTTCTAAGGTTTTCGCCCCTGAATGGCTACCACACTCCCCAGAATGAACTTCCTGAAGTATGACCGGGATCTCCTCTTCTGAAACGCACCGTGCCGAGGAAGAAATCAAAGTTTTTCGGTACAAGACTCCTGCTATCAAGTAGTAGTAAGCCGCCTTTCTTCTGAACCTATTTTTGTCCTTGATTGATGGATGATATTCTCCTTTTGTCAGAAACAATTCGTAGGGGTCTTTCCAGGAAGGATGCTGATCGATCTGCATGAGCTCTTCTTCCTCTGTCTCCTCTGTTGCAGGATGAAAAAGTTCTGAGGTTACTCCCCCTGATGGAAGACCAAATTTTGACAACTCGTCTGCCTCTTCATTCTGCGTTCTCGGAATGTGCTCGATGATGAAGGATTTGAATCTCCCGATTTCTTTCTTAGCTAGGAATAGGTATTTTCTCAACACCGGTTCTCTTGTCTCGTAGTTCCCCAGAACCTGCGAGGCCATTACAAGAGAATCAGTTTTCACATGAACATGTTCTATCCCAAGCTCCTTTGCGAGTCTCAGGCCGGCCAAGAGTGCTTCGTATTCGGCCTGGTTATTTGTAACTGAAAAGAAGAATCTAATAGCCTGTTCCAGCCTGATGCCATTTGGACTGATCAAAACCACTCCGGCTCCCACGGAGTTCCTGCCAGAAGCCCCATCCACATAAATGATCCAAGCCAAAGGAGATTGCACTACCTGCTCTGGATTAGACTCCATCGTGTCTACCAAGAAATCTGCCAATACTTGTGCCTTTATTGCCGTTCTGGGAGTGTACAGTATTTCGAACTCGCTTAGCTCGATTGCCCATTTGGCCAACCTTCCTGAATATTCCGGCTTCTCCAAGATATTCCTTAGTGGATGATCTGAAACCACCTGAATAGGATGAGCTTGAAAATAGGGGCGGAGCCTTCGTGATGACATAACTAAAGCCAAGGCTAATTTCTCCAGGATTGAATATCTAGTTTCCGCATCTTTAAGGATATGGCTGACATAATATATCGGAAACTGCTTCTTTTTCTCTTCCCGAACCAGGACAGAGCTTATCGCATCAGGGCCCACCCCCAAGTACAAGAATAGTGTTTCTTCTTCGCGAGGGCTTTGAAGAAGGGGGGTTGAAGTTAATTGCTTTTTCAATTGTTCGAAAGCATTATTGCATTCCTCGTTCCATTCAAACTTAGATCCTCCCCTAAGTGTTTTGAAGAACGGAGCGCTTTTATCTCCCGATTTGGAAATGAATCGGCTCAATCCTGCCAACCTTCCACCAAGTTGCTGTACCTCTTTCGGATTACGAGGAGGGGTCATGTCTAGGATGGCTTTTACTTTATCTGGGTTCGGTGCGAGACCATCAGGAGTGAGAAGATGTCCAAGAAATTTCCCCTTGTTCGCCCCGAACACGCATTTCGAGGGGTTTAATTTTAATTTGAACCTCCGTAGAGTAGCGAACGTCTCTATGAGGTCTTCCAGATGGATTAAAAAAGTTTTACTTTTTAGAAGGAGATCATCAACATAAACTTCCAGATTTCTCCCTTTTTGTTTTTCAAAAACTGTGTCCATCATCCTCTGATATGTTGCCCCCGCATTTTTGAGGCCGAAAGGCATGACGAGATAACAATAACATCCATCATTGGTAATGAAGGATGTATGCGGGATATCAGGCTTATGCATCTTAATCTGGTGATAACCAGAAAATGCATCTAAGAAACTCATAAAACTATATCCCACCGCGGAATCTACCAAAACATCTATCCGAGGCAAGGGATAACAATCCTTGGGGCATGCTTTATTGAGTTTAGTGAAATCAACACACATACGCCATTTCCCCCCAGACTTTTTCACCATCACTACATTCGACATCCAGGTGGGGTACTGGATTTCAGAAATGAAATTGGCCTTAAGAAGCTTTGCAACTTCTTCTTTGATAGGCACCGCCAGCTTAGTTGCTACCTCCCTCTTCTTCTGTTGGATTGGCTTGATCTCCGGAGAAACGTTGAGGTGATGGCACGCGACATCTGGATCTATTCCTGACATGTCTTCGGCTGACCAAGCGAAGATGTCCAAGTTATTCAGCAGGCAGGAGGTTAACTGGAGCTTTTCCTCTCCCGATAGCTCGGCGTTGATGATCAGCTTCTTCCCTTCCCCTTCAACAATGGGGATCTCTTGGGTCTCCTGGGCAGGTTCCAGGTAGGTCCCTTTCCGTTCCGCGCTCTCCTCAGCTTCTTCAGGGAGTTCGGACACCTCTTGGATGTCATTCTGGGCCTTGTGAAGTGGTGCCTCGGTGATCACATTAACTGTCTTCACATAACATTCGCGTGCCACCTTTGGATCGCTCCGGATCCGGTACTGACGCCCCTCAGCAGTGAATTTCAAGGCCAAATGGAAAGTGGATACTACCGCTCTGTAAGCATTCAGGATTGGCCTTCCGAAAATTGCGCAGTAGCTACTTGGGGCTTCCACCACTACGAAGTTCACCAACTTCGTTATGCCCCTTAGGGATACCAGAAGCTTCACGCACCCTTCCACTTCCTTCTTTTCTCCTGAGAAGCCATAGAGGGGGCCTTCCGTGGAGAGTAAGGCCTTTCCAGTCTTGAGGGCCTCAAACGTTTGGCGAAAGATGAGATTAACTGAGCTGCCTGTATCGATCAAAATTTTGTGCACTGCGTAATTCTCAATAACCGCCTTTATCACCACCGCGTCATCGAACGGATTTGCATTTGGGGAGAGATCTTCCTGGCCAAACGTAACAACCGTCCTTTCCGGGGCAGAAGTGGAGGCAACTGCCACTTCTTGCTTTGTAACTCTCCCGATGCTAGATTTTCGGGAGGATTCTATCCCTGCCCCACCATGGATGCAATAGATGTTGCCGAGAGAGCCAACATCATTCACCTCTATGCATTCGGCTGCGGGATGTATATCCCCATAACCACCGGCCTCCTCTACATCAGCACACTCCCATGTTACTTCGACTGCCTCCTTCTTCTTCTCAGCTCGCGGTTCAACCGGAGTTTCTTGCCGAATCAACCCCCGAAGCTTTCCCTCTTTCAGGAGTTTTTCTATCAACCACCGGAGGGCCCGGCAATCCTCAGTCTGATGCCCCTCTTCTTTATGATATTCACAATAAAGGTTCGGGTTCCGATTGCGAACTTCTGATTTCAAAGGAGGGGGCCTTTTAAAGTCAGGCCTCTTCTGAAGAATCTGCACGACCTCATTCATGGTGACGTTGAGTGGGGTGAATGAATCTTGTGATTCATCATATCGGATGGATGGGATAGGTGGAGATGGTTGTGCGATGTATTGTGGCAGATATACGGGCATGATTTGCGGAACTCCCATGGGTTGAGTGGGTGCGATGGCCAACGGCGGCTTCTGATCTTGAAACCGTTGATGGCCAATGAATGGTTGCTTGGGCTTAAGATTCCTTCCCCTTTGAGCCCGAGGCTCGAAATCAGGCCGAGACGAGTGATTATAACGTTGCTGATGGGTTGATGCAGAATTGAACTGATCGTTGTCGCTGAGCAACTTGGCAACGTAACCCGGATTAGTCTTTTCCCCCCTGATAAATTTGTTTGCCAGACTAATCATTTCTTGATATGTCTTTGGCTCCCTGATTTGGGCTTCAAACTTCAGCGGCCCCTCCCTAAGGCCATGCATTAGTGCGACCCTATATAACTCTGGATCGACGTTTTGTACCTCCATTATTTCCCTTTGGAAACGATCGACGAAACGGGCCCACGTTTCGTTTTCTTGCTGTCGTATCTCGAATAGGGCTGCCGGACCATTCTTCCTTTTCTTAGAGGTAGAGAATCGAAGCAGAAATTCTCTACGTAACTCCGCAAAGCATCTGATAGATCGAGGATGCAATCCATAGAACCATTCTCTGGCCTGCCCATCAAAGGATGTCACCAGGAGCTTGCACTTTGTTGCATCAGTGATGGTCCTCAGAGCAACAGCCGATTCAAATGCCTGGAGGTGTATTGCTGGATCGGACTCCCCACTATATGCTGACATACGTGGTTCTCGAAAGTTGTTTGGGGCCGGCTCTCCTCGGATTTCGTCGGTGAAGGGAGAACTCTCCTCGGCATCCTCGCACAGAGGGAAAGCAGAGTTATAAGGGATCTCGGCTGCGGTCATTGGCGGACAGGCCGCATGATAGGAGCGGGCAGGTGCCCCAGCCGGATATGATTGGAAGGCGGCGACCTCAGGCGGATAGGGAAAATGAGCGGCCTGAGAGGTCGCCCCTTGAAAGTCAATGACCCGAGCTGGCATACATTGCGCGGCCTCTTGGTAGAAATTCGGCCGGTCCGCGGAACCTTCTTGTGGTGGTCGGGAATGAGCGACTTGCGCGAACGGGTATGGAGGTGGAGGAGGTAAAACAGGAGTGACCGCCTGGTGAGCCGCGGCCTGCTGAGGGGCTAACCGCTCGGTTAGTAGAGTTAGGGCCTGAGTGATCGCGTCCAGACGCTGATCAGTCGCCTGCCGAGCCTGGTCGGCCTCTCTCTTTGTCTGCTCCAGAGCTTCCCACAAAGAGTCTTCACTGTGGTCGGATCGGTCTCTTGGAGGGAGCTGGCGGTCTGACATTCTGAACCAAGGATTTCGCTGACAGTCTGCGATCTGAAGGTCGCGTGTTTCTGTTCGATTCAAAAGTGCGCTTACGAAGAAAATTGAAGGCTGCGGACTATCAGTTACTATTTAGTTAGAGAATTCAGACCGCTAGCAGCGGTCGAGGCCAGACTTCGCCCGTCGCGGCAAATGCCACTCCTGCGACGGGCTTTCCTTTGATTGAAAAGAAGCGGTTACAAATGCGAGAAAGCAGAAGCCGGCCGGTCAACAGTTCGCGAGACCTGAAACTCGAGACCGGAGCTCAGACAAGCGAGCTCTTGGATTCGAGTGTGCGTGCCTTGTGAACAGTGCCGCCCCCTATTTATAGGCTTGGGGGCCTGCCCGATCGGGCAGGGATAAAATAACCTCCTGCCCGGGTACAGGAGAAACGGGCAGGCGGTGACGGGATACACAAAGAAGAAAAAGAAAGAGGCCGCGCGATCTGACGGCCTGCCTTCCCGACCTGTCTTGCTTGCGGCTGAGGACACCGGGACCAAGTCAATAATGCAGACCGCGCGGTTTGGAGATTGAGGCCGCGGTCTGCCTTCTGGTCATGACTTAGCCGATCTTCAAGAGGTAACTTGGATAGCCTTCGATCTGGAGCCCCGGCCCGTTCTTCGGGGCTGGAACTTCGAGTTTCTATGGGACAACCCGCGCGGCCTTCTTGCTGAGACCGCGGATGAACTTCTTGCCTTGGCTCTTTGACGATCTTATCCCTTTGGGGGCGATCCGGAAATGACACCAGGCCGCCCGGCCTGGCCCTTTCTGAACTGAGAACCGCCGATATCAGGACCCAACGGCTTAGCCCAGGAGTCCGAGCGGTCTGATAATGGTTCAAACCGAGAAGCGGTTTTCCGGGCAAACATAGCTCTAAATGACACATACACTTCAAAATGATAGAATTTTTAATGCTGGTTGCAGTGAAAATGAGGGATTTAGCTCCAAATGACACTCAAACTTTAAACAGCAACAACTTTTGATGCGGTTGTCTGATTTTATCCCACAACACCTTTGCGAAATGAGCTCGGAGCACTACATTCATTGGAGCACAAGTTTTACCATTTCCAGTTCATTCAGTTGTCGATATATAGCGGGTTGCAGCGGTAATGCGAAATATAGCTCCAAATGACACCTAAACTTCTAACAGCCATTACTTTTGATTTGTAAGTTTGATTTTTGCCCACAACACCTTTTCAGAATATGCTCGGAGGCATACATCCAATGGAGCACAATTTTAAATCATTCCAGCTCATTTTAGTGGTAAATATACAAATGTTTGCAATGGTAATGAGGGATTTAGCTCATCTTGACACATAAACTGTAACAACCATAACTTTTGGTCTGGTTGTCTGATTTTTACGCACAACATCTTTTTGGAATGAGCTCGGAGCCCTACATCCATTGGAGAGCAAATTTTACCAATTAAAGAGGGAAAATGCTAACGCAGGGCGTTATTGATAACGCCAAGCGTTAGTGCTTTTCAGTTCAATTTTGATGATGGTGATGCAGATAGATTCATGTTTTAAGATATATGATAATTTCCTTTTTAGTTATTTCAGGAGAATGTCTGAGTTTATAATTACTTTTGATCTTTGTGAGACTTTAGTTGGACTTAGCAATTTAAAGTGGATCTTGGACTTCCCGAGGTCTCTACCCAATGAAGGGTTTACACCGGTACTAGGAGATATGATGGGATGACATCCCAAACCTCCCATTCTCAAGATATTTATGTGTTTATTGGTTTCTACCCAAACTAAAAATTTATAGACTTAATTTGATATATCTAAGACTCCCAATTCTAGTCTAAGCATGTTGAACCGAGCATCAGGGAGAGGTTTTGTGAATATGTCTGCAAGTTGGGATTCTGTGCCTATGAAGCTAACTCTCACATGTTCTTTCTTAATATGATCCATAATGAAATGATGACGCACATCTATGTGTTTGGATCGTGAATGATGAACGGGATTGTTTGTTAGATCAATTGCACTTTTGTTGTCACATTTTAATTCAATATTATTTAGATGCACCCCAAAGTATTCTAGTGTTTGACTCATCCAAAGGGCTTGTGCACCACAACTTCCTAATGCGCATATTCGGCCTCGGTGGTGGAGAGGGCAACAAAATTCTATTTTCTACTCGACCAAGCAACTAGTGAGGGACCTAAGAAGTGACATGTGTCGCTTGTGCTTTTATGATCTAGTGAACACCCAGCTTAATCAGAGTTGGAATATCCATGTAAAAAAATGAATCATTATAAGGATACCATAGGCCTAGATTAGATGATCCGATTAAATATCTGAAAATTCATTTGACCGCTTTTAAATGAGATTCTTTAGGATTAGCTTAAAATCTAGCACATAAGCAAATGACAAACATTATATCTGGTCTAGATGCACATAAGTAAAGAAGAGATCCAATCATACCTCTATATAAAGTTTGATCGATAGAAATTCTAAATTCATCTTTTCCTAATTTTAAAGAAGCACCCATAGGTGTAGAAGCTTGTTTAAGATTTTCAAATCCAAAATGTTTAAGCATATCGTGAACATATTTTGTTTGGCTAATAAAGATACCATCATTTCATTGTGAGATTTGAAAACCAAGAAAGTAAGAATGTTCTCTTACAAGGCTCATTTCAAATTCATTTTTCATTACTAAGACTACTTCATTACACAACTCTTCATTAGTGGCTCCAAAAATGATATCATCAACATATATTTGTAAAATATTTAAATCGTTATTTTTATGCTTAATGAAGAGTGTGTTGTCAGCACTTCCCATGACATAACCGTGCTTTAACAAAAATGATGTAAGTCTATCATACCATGCACGAGTCGCTTGTTTTAAACCATAAAGCTCTTTTTCTAATTTATAAACAAGATTTTGAAAATTTTCATTTATATAATCGGGGGGTTGTTCTACATAAACTTCTTCTTTTATAAACTCGTTTAAAAAAACACTTTTGATATCCATTTGGAATAATTTTATCCTTTTAAAACTCGCAAAGGCCCAAAATGTTAGTATGGATTCTAAGAGAGCAACAGGTGCAAAAGTTTCTTCAAAATCTACCCCCTCGATTTGAGAGAAGCCTCAACTAAGCGAGCTTTATTTTTTGTAATCATTGATTCACCATCTAATTTATTTTTAAAAATCCATTTTGTGCCAACAACGGGATGATTAGATGGTCGTTCTGCTAGGTTCCATACTTTATTTCTTTCAAATTGATCTAACTCTTCATTCATAGCCAAAAACCAAAATTCATTATGTAAAGCGATTAAAACATTTTTAGGTTCAACATCCAGTTGTCGATATATAGCGGGTTGCAGCGGTAATGCGAAATATAGCTCAAAATGACACCTAAACTTCTAACAGCCATAACTTTTGATTTGTATTATTGATTTTTGCCCACAACACCTTTTTAGAATATGCTCGAAGGCATACATCCAATGGAGCATAATTTTAAACCATTACAGCTCATTTTAGTGGTCAATATACAAATGGTTGCAATGGTAATGAGGGATTTAGCTCCTCTTGACACATAAACTGTAACAGCCATAACTTTTGATCTGGTTGTCCGATTTTTACGCACAACATCTTTTTGGAATGAGCTCAAAGCCCTACATCCAAGCTCGTTTAGAGGTTGATATAAAGTGGGTTCTGGAGGTAATGCGATATTTAGCTCCAAATGACACATAAATTTCAAAATGAAAGAATTTTTTATGGGTTGGTAGTGAGAGTGAGGGATTTAGCTCCAAATGACGCTCAAACTTTAAACATCAATAACTTTTGATCTGGTTGTCTGATTTTACCCCCACAACACCTTTTTGGAATGAGCCCGGAGCCCTACATTCATTGAAACACAAGTTGTACCCATTGCAGTTCATTTAGTTGTCGATATATAGCGGGTTGTACTGGTAATGCGAAATTTAGCTCCAAATGACACCTAAACTTGAAACAGCCATAAATATTTATCAGGTTGTCTGATTTTGGCCCACTAATCCTCTTCGAAATGAGCTCTGAGCCACACATTCAATGGAGAGCAAGTTTTACACAATCTAGTTCCTTTAGTGGTCGATATACATTGAGTTGCAGAGGTCATGTGGGATTTAGCTCCAACTGACACCTAAACTTCAAACAACTATAATTTTTGATCTGGTTGTCCAGATTTTGCCCAAAACACCTTTTCGGAATGAGCTCAGAGCCATACATGCTTTGGAGAAAAGGATTTACTTGATTGACTTCATTTAGTGGTCTACGGATAATGGATTATAGTGGAAATGGGGGATTTTTCTCCAATTGACACCTAAACTTCAAACATCCATAACTTTGACCCGGTTATCAGATTTTTGACCACAACATTTGTTCGAAATGAGACCGGAGCCCTACATCCAATGGACAACAATTTATACCCATTCTAGTTCGTTTAGTGGTTGATCTACAGTGGGTTGCAGTGGTAATGTAGGATTTAGCTCCAAATTACTAATAAACTCCAAACAGACAGAACTCTTGCTCTAGTTGCCCAATTTTTGCCCACAATACCTTTTTAGAATGAGCTCAGAGCCCTACATCCAATGGAGGGTAGGATATAACCATTCAAGTTTGTTTATTGTTCGATATGCAGAGGCTTCCTGTGGTAATGCGGGATTTGGCTCCAAATTACACCTAAACTTCAAGCAGACATAACTTTTGATCTGGCTGTTCGATTTTTGCGCACAATAATTTTTTAGAAAAGAGCTCGTATTCTCCATCCAACGGAGAATAAGATTTACCCATTCGAGAATAAGACAGCTCCTTTCGGGTTGTCTGATTTTCGCCCACAGTACCTTTTCGGAATGAGATCGAAGCCCTAAATCCAATGGAGAATAATTTAAACCCATTCTAGCCCGTGTAGAGGTCGATATATAGGGAGTTGTAGTGGTAATACTAGATTTAGCTCCAAATGACACATACACTTCAAAATGATAGAATTTTTAATGCTGGTTGTAGTGAAAATGAGAGATTTAGCTCCAAATGACACTCAAACTTTAAACAGCAACAACTTTTGATACGGTTGTCTGATTTTATCCCACAACACCTTTGCGAAATGAGCTCGTAGCACTACATTCATTGGAGCACAAGTTTTATCCTTCCAGTTCATTCAGTTGTCGATATATAGCGGGTTGCAGCGGTAATGCGAAATATAGCTCCAAATGACACCTAAACTTCTAACAGCCATAACTTTTGATCTGTAAGTTTGATTTTTTCCCACAACACCTTTTCAGAATATGCTCGGAGGCATACATCCAATGGAGCACAATTTTAAACCATTCCAGCTCATTTTAGTGGTCAATATACAAATGGTTGCAATGGTAAAGAAGGATTTAGCTCCTCTTGACACATAAACTGTAACAGCCATAACTTTTGATCTGGTTGTCCGGTTTTTATCCCACAACATCTTTTTGGAATGAGCTCGGAGCCCTACATCCATTGGAGAGCAAATTTTACCAATTCCAGTTTGTTTAGTGGTTAATATACATCTGGTTGGTAATAAGGTATTTAGCTCGAAGGGAAACCTAAACTTCAAACATCCATAACTTTTGATCCGGTTGTCTGGTTTTCGCCCACAATACCTTTTCGGAATGAGATCGGAGCCCTAAATCCAATGGAGAACAATTTTAAGCCATTCAAGCTCGTTTAGAGGTCGATATAAAGTGGGTTCTGGTGGTAATGCGATATTTAGCTCCAAATGACACATAAATTTCAAAATGAAAGAATTTTTTATGCGGTTGGTAGTGAGAGTGAGGGATTTAGCTCCAAATGACGCTCAAACTTTAAACATCAATAACTTTTGATCCGGTTGTGTGATTTTACCCCCACAACACCTTTTTAGGAATGAGCCCGCAGCCCTACATTCATTGAATCACAAGTTGTGCCCATTGCAGTTCATTTAGTTGTCGATATATAGCGTGTTGCACTGGTAATGCGAAATTTAGCTCCAAATGACACTTAAACTTGAAACAGCCATAAATTTTGATCAGGTTGTCTGATTTTCGCCCACAAAACCTCTTCGAAATGAGCTTTGAGCCACACATTCAATGGAGAGCAAGTTTTACACAATCTAGTTCCATTAGTGGTCGATATACATTGAGTTGCAGTGGTCATGTGGGATTTAGCTCCAACTGACACCTAAACTTCAAACAACTATAATTTTTGATCTGGTTGTCTAGATTTTGGCCAAAACACCTTTTCGGAATGAGCTCAGAGCCATACATGCTTTGGAGAAAAGTATTTACTTGATCGACTTCATTTAGTGGTCGACGGATAGAGGATTATAGTGGAAATGGGGGATTTTTCTCCAATTGACACCTAAACTTCAAACATCCATAACTTTGATCCGGTTATCAGATTTTTGACCACAACATTTGTTCGGACTGAGATCGGAGCCCTACATCCAATGGACAACAATTTATACCCATTCTAGTTCGTTTAGTTGTTGATCTACAGTGGGTTGCAGTGGAAATGTGGGATTTAGCTCCAAATTACAAATAAACTCCAAACAGACAGAACTCTTGCTCTAGTTGCCCAATTTTTGCCCACAATACCTTTTTAGAATGAGCTCAGAGCCCTACATCCAATGGAGGGTAGGATATAACCATTCAAGTTTGTTTATTGTTCAATATGCAGTGGCTTCCTGTGGTAATGCGGGATTTGACTACAAATTACACCTAAACTTCAAGCAACCATAACTTATGATCCGGCTGTTCGATTTTTGCGCACAATACTTTTTCAGAAAAGAGCTCGTATTCTCCATCCAACAGAGAATAAGATTTACCCATTCGAGAATAAGACAACACCTTTCAGGTTGTCTGATTTTCGCCCACAATACATTTTCGGAATGAGACCGGAGCCCTAAATCCAATGGAGAACAATTTAAACCAATTCCAGCCCGTGTAGAGGTCTATATACAGTGAGTTGTAGTGGTAATACTAGATTTAGCTCCAAATGACACATACTCTTCAAAATGATAGAATTTTTAATGCTGGTTGTAGTGAAAATGAGAGATTTAGCTCCAAATGACACTCAAACTTTAAACAGCAACAACTTTTGATGCGGTTGTATGATTTTATCCCACAACACCTTTGCGAAATGAGCTCGGAGCACTACATTCATTGGAGCACAAGTTTTACCCTTTCCAGTTCATTCAGTTGTCGATATATAGCGGGTTGCAGCGGTAATGCGAAATATAGCTCCAAATGACACCTAAACTTCTAACAGCCATAACTTTTGATTTGTAAGTTTGATTTTTGCCCACAACACCTTTTCAGAATAAGTTCGGAGGCATACATCCAATGGAGCACAATTTTAAATCATTCCAGCTCATTTTAGTGGTAAATATACAAATGTTTGCAATGGTAATGAGGGATTTAGCTCATCTTGACACATAAACTGTAACAACCATAACTTTTGATCTGGTTGTCCGATTTTTACGCACAACATCTTTTTGGAATGAGCTCGGAGCCCTACATCCATTGGAGAGCAAATTTTACCAATTCCAGTTTGTTTAGTGGTCAATATACATCGGGTTGGCAATAAGGTATTTAGCTCGAAGGGAGACCTAAACTTCAAACATCCGTAACTTTTGATCCGGTTGTCTGATTTTCGCCCACAATACCTTTTCGGAATTAGATTGGAGCCCTAAATCCAATGGAGAACAATTTTAAACCATTCAAGCTCGTTTAGAGGTCGATATAAAGTGGGTTCTGGTGGTAATGCGATATTTAGCTCCAAATGACACATAAATTTCAAAATGAAAGAATTTTTTATGCGGTTGGTAGTGAGAGTGAGGGATAAATTTTGATGCTCAAACTTTAAACATTAATAACGTTTGATCCGGTTGTCTGATTTTACCCCCACAACACCTTTTAGGAATGTGCCCGGAGCCCTACATTCATTGAATCACAAGTTGTGCCCATTGCAGTTCATTTAGTTGTCGATATATAGCGGGTTGCACTGGTAATGCGAAATTTAGCTCGAAATGACACCTAAACTTGAAACAGCCATAAATTTTGATTAGGTTGTCTGATTGCCCACAAAACCTCTTCGAAATGAGCTCTGAGCCACTCATTCAATGGAGAGCAAGTTTTACACAATCTAGTTCCTTTAGTGGTCGATATACATTAAGTTGCAGTGGTCATGTGGGATTTAGCTCCAACTGACACCTAAACTTCAAACAGCTATAATTTTTGATCTGGTTGTCCAGATTTTGCCCAAAACACCTTTTCGGAATGAGCTCAGAGCCATACATGCTTTGGAGAAAAGGATTTACTTGATCGACTTCATTTAGTGGTCGACGGATAGTGGATTATAGTGGAAATGGGGGATTTTTCTCCAATTGACACCTAAACTTCAAACATCCATAATTTTGATCCGGTTATCAGATTTTTGACCACAAGATTTGTTCGGAATGAGATCGGAGCCCTACATCCAATGGACAACAATTTATACCAATTCTAGTTCGTTTAGTGGTTGATCTACAGTGGGTTGCAGTGGAAATGTGGGATTTAGCTCCAAATTACAAATAAACTCCAAACAGACAGAACTCTTGCTCTAGTTGCCCAATTTTTGCCCACAATACCTTTTTAGAATGAGCTCAGAGCCCTACATCCAATGGAGGCTAGGATATAACCATTCAAGTTTGTTTATTGTTCGATATGCAGTGGCTTCCTGTGGTAATGCGGGATTTGGCTCCAAATTACACCTAAACTTCAAGCAGCCATAACTTTTGATCCGGCTGTTCGATTTTTGCGCACAATACTTTTTCAAAAAAGAGCTCGTATTCTCCATCCAACAGAGAATAAGATTTACCCATTCGAGAATAAGACAACACCTTTCGGGTTGTCTGATTTTCGCCCACAATACCTTTTCGGAATAAGATCGGAGCCCTAAATCCAATGGAGAACAATTTAAACCCATTCCAGCCCGTTTAGAGGTCGATATACAGTGAGTTGTAGTGGTAATACTAGATTTAGCTCCAAATGAAACATACACTTCAAAATGATAGAATTTTAATGCTGGTTGTAGTGAAAATGAGAGATTTAGCTCCAAATGACACTCAAACTTTAAACAGCAACAACTTTTGATGCGGTTGTCTGATTTTATCCCACAACACCTTTGCGAAATGAGCTCGGAGCACTACATTCATTGGAGCACAAGTTTTACCCTTTCTAGTTCATTCTGTTGTCGATATATAGCGGGTTGCAGCGGTAATGCGAAATATAGCTCCAAATGACACCTAAACTTCTAACAGCCATAACTTTTGATTTGTAATTTTGATTTTTGCCCACAACACCTTTTCAGAATATGCTCGGAGGCATACATCCAATGGAGCACAATTTTAAACCATTCCAGCTCATTTTAGTGGTCAATATACAAATGGTTGCAATGGTAATGAGGGATTTAGCTCCTCTTGACACATAAACTGTAACAGCCATAACTTTTGATCTGGTTGTCCGATTTTTACGCACAACATCTTTTTGGAATGAGCTCGGAGCCCTAAATCCATTGGAGAGCAAATTTTACCAATTCCAGTTTGTTTAGTGGTCAATATACATCGGGTTGGTAATAAGGTATTTAGCTCGAAGGGAGACCTAAACTTCAAACATCCGTAACTTTTGATCCGGTTGTCTGATTTTCGCCCACAATACCTTTTCGGAATGAGAACGGAGCCCTAAATCCAATGGAGAACAATTTTTAAACCATTCAAGCTCATTTAGAGGTCGATATAAAGTGAGTTCTGGTGGTAATGCGATATTTAGCTCCAAATGACACATAAATTTTAAAATAAAAGAATTTTTTATGCGGTTGGTAGTGAGAGTGAGGGATTTAGCTCCAAATGACGCTCAAACTTTAAACATCAATAACTTTTGATTCGGTTGTCTGATTTTACCCCCACAACACCTTTTAGGAATGAGCCTGGAGCCCTACATTCATTGAATCACAAGTTGTGTCCATTGCAGTTCATTTAGTTGTCGATATGTGGTGGGTTTTACTGGTAATGCGAAATTTAGCTCCAAATGACACCTAAACTTGAAACAGCCATAAATTTTGATCAGGTTGTCTGATTTTTGCCCACAAAACCTCTTCGAAATGAGCTCTGAGCCACACATTCAATGGAGAGCAAGTTTTACACAATCTAGTTCCTTTAGTGGTCGATATACATTGAGTTGCAGTGGTCATGTAGGATTTAGCTCCAAATGACACCTAAACTTCAAACAGCTATAATTTTTGATCTGATTGTCCAGATTTTGCCCAAAACACCTTTTCGGAATGTGCTCAGAGCCATACATCCTTTGGAGAAAAGGATTTACTTGATCGACTTCATTTAGTGGTCGACGGATAGTGGATTATAGTGGAAATGGGGGATTTTTCTCAAATTGACACCTAAACTTCAAACATCCATAACTTTGATCCGGTTATCAGATTTTTGACCACAACATTTGTTCGGAATGAGATCGGAGCCCTACATCCAATGGAAAACAATTTATACCCATTCTAGTTCGTTTAGTGGTTGATCTATAGTGGGTTGCAGTGGTATTGTGGGATTTAGCTCCAAATTACAAATAAACTCCAAACAGACAGAACTCTTCCTCTAGTTGCCCAATTTTTGCCCACAATACCTTTTTAGAATGAGCCCAGAGCCCTACATCCAATGGAGGGTAGGATATAACCATTCAAGTTTGTTTATTGTTCGATATGCAGTGGCTTCCTGTGGTAATGCGGGATTTGGCTCCAAATTATACCTAAACTTCAAGCAGCCATAACTTTTGATCCGGCTGTTCAATTTTTGCGCACAATACTTTTTCAGAAAAGAGCTCGTATTCTCCATCCAATAGAGAATAAGATTTACCCATTCGAGAATAAGACAACACCTTTCTGGTTGTCTGATTTTCGCCCACAATACTTTTTCGGAATGAGATCGGAGCCCTAAATCCAATGGAGAACAATTTAAACCCATTCCAGCCCGTTTCGAGGTCGATATACAGGGAATTGTAGTGGTAATACTAGATTTAGCTCCAAATGACACATACACTTCAAAATGATAGAATTTTTAATGCTGGTTGTAGTGAAAATGAGAGATTTAGCTTCAAATGACACTCAAACTTTAAACACCATAACTTTTGATGCGGTTGTCTGATTTTATCCCACAACACCTTGGCGAAATGAGCTCGGAGCACTACATTCATTGGAGCACAAGTTTTACTCTTTCCAGTTCATTCAGTTGTCGATATATAGCGGGTTGCAGCAGTAATGCGAAATATTGCTCCAAATGACTGCTAAATTTCTAACAGCCATAACTTTTAATTTGTAAGTTTGATTTTTGCCCACAACACCTTTTCAGAATATGCTCGGAGGCATACATCCAATGGAGCACAATTTTAAACCATTCCAGCTCATTTTAGTGGTCAATACACGAATCGTTGCAATGGTAATAATGGATTTAGCTCCTCTTGACACATAAACTGTAACAGCCATAACCTTAGATCTGGTAGTCCGATTTTTATGCACAACATCTTTTTGGAATGAGCTCGAAGCCCTACATCCATTGGAGAGCAAATTTTACCAATTCCAGTTTGTTTAGTGGTCAATATACATCGGGTTGGTAATAAGGTATTTAGCTCGAAGGGAGACCTAAACTTCAAACATCCGTAACTTTTGATTCGGTTGTCTGATTTTCGCCCACAATACCTTTTCGGAATGAGATCGGAGCCCTAAATCCAATGGAGAACAATTTTAAACCATTCAAGCTCGTTTAGAAGTCGATATAAAGCGGGTTCTGGTGGTAATGCGATATTGAGCTCCAAATGACACGTAAATTTCAAAATGAAAGAATTTTTTATGCGGTTGGTAGTGAGAGTGAGGGATTTAGCTCCAAATGACGCTCAAACTTTAAACATCAATAACTTTTGATCCGGTTGTCTGATTTTACCCCCACAACACCTTTTAGGAATGATCCCAGAGCCCTACATTCATTGAATCACAAGTTGTGCCCATTGCAGTTCATTTAGTTGTCGATATATAGCGGGTTGCACTGATAATGCGAAATTTATCTCCAAATGACACCTAAACTAGAAACAGCCATAAATTTTGATCAGGTTGTCTGAATTTTGCCCACAAAACCTCTTCGAAATGAGCTCTGAGCCATACATTCAATGGAGAGCATGTTTTACACAATCTAGTTCCTTTAGTGGTCGATATACATTGAGTTGCAGTGGTCATGTGGGATTTAGCTCCAACTGGCACCTAAACTTCAAACAACTATAATTTTTGATCTGGTTGTCCAGATTTTGCCCAAAACACCTTTTTGGAATGAGCTCAGAGCCATACATCCTTTGGAGAAAAGGATTTACTTGATCGACTTCATTTAGTGGTCGACGGATAGTGGATTATAGTGGAAATGAGGGATTTTTCTCCAATTGACACCTAAACTTCATCCATAACTTTGATCCGGTTATCAGATTTTTGCCCACGACATTTGTTCGGAATGAGATCGGAGCCCTACATCCAATGGAAAACAATTTATACCCATTCTAGTTCGTTTAGTGGTTGATCTACAGTGGGATGTGTTTACCCGGAAAACCGCTTCTCGGGTTGGATCATTCTCAGACCGGGCGAACTTCTAGGTCAGGCCGCTGGGTTCCAGGATCAGTGGCTCTCAGTTCAGGTTAAACCAGGCCAGGTGGTCTGATGTCATTTCGGACCGCCCCCAAGATTGAAGATTGTCAAAACCCAAGACAAGAAGGCTATCCGCGGTCTCAAGTAAGAGACCGCCCAGGTTGTGCCATAGAGACTCAAGGTTCAAGCCCGGAGAGCAAGCCGCGGTCTCAGATCGGAGACCACCCGGGTTGCATCGTGAAGATCAGCCAAAGTCACGTCCAGAAGGCAGACCGCGGTCTCAAGCCAGAGGCCGCTCGTTCTGAATCATTGACTTGGTCACGACATCTTCAGCCTCTGATCAGACGGGTCGGAAGGGCAAGCCGCCAAGCCGCGCGGCTTCTTTCATTTCTTCTTTGGGCATCCCATCACCGCCTGCCCGTTTCTCCTGTACCCGGGCAGGTGGTTATTCTATCCCCGCCCATTCGGGCAGGCCCCCAAGCCTATAAATAGGGGGCGGCACTGTTCACAAGACACACTCACTCGAATCCAAAAGCTCGCTTGTTTGAGCTGCGGCCTCGAGTTTTTGTTCTTGCGACTAGTCTGGCCGGCCGGCTTCTACTTTCCTGCACTTGTAACCCGCTGTAACCGCTTCTTTTTAATCAAAGGAAAGCTCGTCGCAGGAGTGGCATTTGCCGCGGTGGGCGAAGTCTGGCCTCGACCGCAACTAGCGGTCTGAAATCTCTAATCAAATAGTAACTAATAATCCGCAACCTTCGATTTCTTTCGAAGGCGCACTTTTGAATCGAAAAGAAACACGCGACCTTCAGATCGCGGACTGTCAGCGAAATCTTTGGTTCAGAATGTCAGACCACCAGTTCCCTCCAAGAGACCACTCCGGCCATAGCGAAGATTCTTTATGGGAAGCTCTGGAGCAATCAAAAAGAGAAGCCGACCGGGCTCAGAAAGCAACTGATCAGCGTCTGGACGCGATCAGTCAGGCTTTAACTCTGTTAACCGAGCGGTTAGTCCCCCAGCAGGCCGCGGTTAACCAGGCAGTAACTCCTGTTCTACCTCCTCCACCTCCATTCCCACTACCACAAGTCGCTCATTCCCAGCCACCACAAGAAGGTTCTGCGGCTCGGCAGAACTTCTACCAAGAGGCCGCGCACTGTATGCCGGCTCGAGTCCTCGACTTCCAAGGGGCGGCTTCTCAGGCTGCTCACTTTTCCTACCCGCCCGAGGTCGCCGCTTACCAATCCTACCCGGCTGGAGCCCCTGCCCGCTCCTATCAGGTGGCCTACCCGCAAATGACCGCAGTAGAGATGACTTACCACCCTGCTTTCCCTCTGTACGAGGATACCGAGGAGAGTTCTCCCTTCACGGACGAAATTCGAGGAGAGCCGGCCCCAAATAACTTTCGAGAACCACGCCTGTCAACATATAATGGGGAGTCCGATCCGGCAATTCATCTCCAAGCGTTTGAATCGGCTGTTGCTCTGAGGACCATCACCGATGCAACTAAGTGTAAGCTCCTGGTGACGTCCTTTGATGGACAAGCCCGAGAATGGTTTTATGGATTGCATCCTCGATCCATCAGATGTTTTGCGGAATTGCGTAGAGAATTCCTGCTTCGATTCTCTACCTCTAAAAAGAGGAAGAATGGTCCGGCAACCCTATTTGAGATACGGCAGCAAGAAAATGAAACGTGGGCCCGCTTCGTCGACCGTTTCCAAAGGGAGATAATGGAGGTGCAGAACGTCGATCCGGAATTATACAGGGTCGCTTTGATGCATGGCCTTAGGGAGGGGCCGTTGAAATTTGAAGCTCAAATCAGGGAACCAAAGACCTATCAAGAGATGATTAGTCTGGCTAATAAGTTTATCAGAGGGGAAAAGACTAATCCTGGTTATGTTGCCAAGTTGCTCAGCGACAATGATAAGTTTAATTCCGCATCAACCCATCAGCCACATTACAATCATCCATCTCGGCCTGACTTTGAACCTCGGGCTCAGAGGGGAAGAAATCTTAAGCCTAAGCAACCATTTCTTGGCCATCAACGGTTTCAAGATCAGAAACCGTCGTTGGCCATCGCACCCGCTCAACCCCTTGGGGTTCCACAAATAATGCCGGTATATCTACCGCAATACATCGCACAGCCATCCCCAACTATTCCGTCCATCCGATATGATGAATCACAGGAGTCATTCACCCCTCTTAACGTCAGCATGAACGAGGTTGTTCAGATTCTTCAAAAGAGGTCTGACTTCAAGAGGCCCCCACCTTTGAAATCGGAAGTTCGCAATCGAAATCCGAATTTCTATTGTGAGTATCACAAAGAGGAGGGGCATCAGACTGAAGATTGCCGGGCCCTCCGGTGGTTGATAGAAAAACTCCTGAAAGAAGGGAAGCTCCGAGGATTGATCCGGCAAGAAACCCCGGTTGAACCACGACCCGAGAAGAAGAAGGAAGCGGTCGAAGTGACCTGGGAATGTGCTGACGTAGAAGAGGCAGGTTGTTATGGGGATATACATCTTGTCACCGAATGTATAGAAGTAAATGATGTTGGCCCCCTTGGCAACATCTATTGTATGCATGGAGGAGCAGTGCCAGAATCCTTTCGGAAATCCAGCATCGGGAGAGTCTCCAAGCAGGAAGTGGCAGCCGACTCCACTTCAGCTCCAGAAAGGTCGGTCGTTACTTTCAGCCAAGAAGATCTTCCCCCAAATGCAAACCCTTTCGATGATGCAGTAGTGATAAAGGCAGTCATCGAGAAGTACACTGTACATAAAATTCTGATTGATACCGGTAGCTCGGTTAATCTCATTTTCCGCCAAACATTTGAAGCCCTTAAGACTGGAAAGTCTCTGCTCTCCACGGAAGGGCCCCTCTACGGCTTCTCGGGAGAAAAGAAAGAAGTGGAGGGGTGCGTGAAGCTTTTGGTGTCGCTGGGGGGCATAACGAAGCTGATAAACTTCGTAGTGGTGGAAGCCCCGAGCAGCTACTGTGCAATCTTCGGAAGACCAATCCTGAACGCTTACAAAGCGATAGTGTCCACTTTCCATTTGGCCTTAAAGTTCGCTGCCGAGTGGCATCAATATCGGATCCGAAGCGATCCAAAGGTTGCTCGTGAATGTTATATAAGAACAGTTAATGTGATCACCGAGGCACCACTTCCCAAGGTTCAGAATAACATCCATGAGGTGTCCAAACTCCCTGAGGAGACCGAGGAAAGCGCAGAGCGGAAAGGGACTTACCTGGAACCTGCCCAGGAGACCAAAGAGATCCTCATTGCTGAAGGGGAAGGGAAGAAGCTGATCATCAAAGCCGAGCTATCAGAAGAGGAGAAGGTTCAGTTGATCTCCTGCCTGTTGGAGAATCTAGACATCTTCGCCTGGTCGGCGGAAGATATGCCTGGAGTATATCCAAATGTTGCGTGCCATCACCTCAACATCTCCCCTGAATTTAAGCCGATCCAACAAAAGAAGAGGGAGGTAGCAACCAAGCTGGCGGTACCCATCAAAGAAGAAGTTGCAAAGCTTCTTAAAGCCAATTTCATTTCTGAAATCCAATACCCCACTTGGATGACAAATGTAGTAATGGTGAAAAAATCTGGGGGGAAATGGCGCATGTGTGTAGATTTCACAAAACTCAATAAAGCGTGCACCAATGATTGTTATCCCTTGCCTCGGATAGATGTTTTAGTAGATTCCGCGGTGGGATATAATTTCATGAGCTTTCTAGATGCATTTTCTGGTTACCACCAGATTAAGATGCATAAACCTGATATCTCGCATAAATCCTTCATTACCAATGACGGGTGTTATTGTTATCTTGTCATGCCTTTCAGACTCAAAAACGCGGGTGCGACATATCAAAAAATGATGGACACGGTTTTTGAAAAGCAGAAAGGAAGAATCTTGAAGTATACGTTGATGATCTTCTTCTGAAAAGTAAAACTTTTTCAATCCATCTAAAAGACCTCGTAGAGACGTTCGCTACTCTACGGAGGTTCAAATTAAAACTAAATCCACTGAAATGTGTGTTCGGGGCAAACAAAGGGAAATTTCTTTGACATCTTCTCACCCCTGATGGCCTCGCACCAAATCCAGATAAAGTAAAGGTCATCCTAGGTATGACCCCTCCTCGTAATCAGAAAGAGGTGCAACAACTTGGGGGGAGGCTAGCAGGATTGAGCCGATTCATTTCCAAATCAGGAGATAAAAGCGCTCCATTCTTCAAAACACTTAGGGGAGGATCTAAGTTTGAATGGAATGAAGAGTGCGATAATGCTCTCGAACAGTTGAAAAAGCAGTTAACCTCAACCCCTCTTCTTCAAAGCCCTCGCGAAGGGGAAACATTATTCTTGTACTTGGGGGTGGGTCCAGATGCCATAAGCTCTGTCCTTGTCCGGGAGGAGAAGAAGAAGCAATTCCCAATATATTATGTCAGCCATGTCCTCAAAGATGCGGAAACTAGATATTCAATTCTGGAAAAGTTAGCCTTGGCCTTAGTGATGTCATCACGAAGGCTCCGCCCCTATTTTCAGGCTCACCCTATTCAGGTGGTTTCGGATCATCCACAAAGAAGTATCCTGGAGAAGCCAGATCATTCAGGAAGATTGGCCAAATGGGCAATCGAGCTGAGCGAGTTTGAAATATTGTACATTCCCAGAACAGCAATTAAGGCACAAGTACTGGCGGACTTCTTGGTAGACATGATGGAGTCTAATCCTGAACAGGTGGAGGAATCTCCGTATGCCTGGGTCATCTATGTAGATGGAGCTTCAGGGAGAAACTCCTGGGAGCCAGAGTAGTTCTTCTCAGTCCAAAAGGCATCAAACTTGAGCAGGCAATCAAATTCTTTTTCCCAGTAACGAACAACCAGGCCGAATACGAAGCACTCTTGGCCGGCCTAAGACTCGCAAAAGAGCTTGGGATAGAGCATGTTCATATAAAAACTGATTCTCTTGTAATGGCTTCACAAGTTCTAGGGAACTACGAAACAAGAGAACCGATGCTGAGAAAGTATCTATTGCTAGCTAAGGAAGAGATCGGGAAATTCAAATCCTTCATCATCGAGCACATTCCAAGGACACAAAATGAAGAGGCAGACGAGTTATCAAAGTTGGTCTTCCATCAGGAGGGGTGACCTCGGAACTTTTTCATCCAGCCACAGAGAAAGAGGAGCTCATGCAGATCGATCAGAATCCTTCCTGGAAGGACCCTTATGAATTATTTCTGTCAAAAGGGGAGTTTCATCAATCAATCAAGGACAGAAATAGATTCAGAAGAAAGGCGGCCTACTACTACTTAATAGCAGGAGTCTTGTATAGGAAAACTTTGATTTCTCCCTCAACACGGTGTGTTTTAGAAGAAGAGATCCCGATCATACTTCAGGAAGTTCATTCTGGGGAATACGGTAGCCATTCAGGGGCAAAAACCTTAGAGAAAAGGATCCTGCGGCAAGGATATTTTTGGCCGACTATGAGAAATGATGCTGAAGCATTTGCCAAGCGTTGTGTACAATGTCAGAAATTTTCTCCTCTTCAACATCTGCCCGCTCAATCGCTTAGGTCAATAACTGCACCCTGGCCCTTCGCGGTTTGGGGGATGGATCTTGTCGGACCCTTTCCAATGGCTAGCGGTCAGCGCCGCTTTATCATAGTAATGATCGACTACTTCAGTAAGTGTATTGAGGCAAAAGCATTGGCAAAAACGACTACCCAGATTATCAGAAACTTCATCTGGGGAGAAATAGTCTGCCGACACGGAATTCCACTGGCAATTGTCACTGATAATGGTCCACAGTTCAATAATCCCGAGATGATAAACTTTTGCGATCAGGTTGGAATTGATCTTCAGTTTTCCTCAGTACATCATCCAAGGACCAATGGTCAAGTAGAAGCAGCAAACAGGCAAATCCAGCAGCTCCTGATGAAAAGAGTTTTGAATCAGAAAGGAAATTGGGCAGACCAACTTCCCTCCATCCTTTGGACTCTTCGTACTACCCCATCTTCAGCTACAGGGGAGACATCATTCAAATTATCTCATGGCTCGGAGGCTGTTGTTCCTGTAGAGTTTGAGGTGGTCACTCCAAGAGTTGTGTATGCAAAAGAGGGAGGAGAAGCATGGGTAGAAGACAATGATGAGGCCATCTAGTATAGTCTGGATCTGATCGAAGAGCTTCAGGACGAGGCAACGATCAGGCAGGAAGAAGTTAAGAGGAGGATGGCAAAATATTTTGACAAAAATATCAGGGTAAAGCATTTTGCAGTTCGGGATTTGGTATTAAAGAAGGTAGATGCTGCGGCCAGGTCTGGCAATGTTGGAAAGCTGAATCCCAACTGGGCAGGGCCTTTTATTATCAAAGAGGTATTAAAGCATGGGGCGTACCGTCTCCAAACCAGCGAAGGAGAAGACATCTCACGCACCTGGAGCGGTGACGATCTTAAACGATTCTATCCTTAAAATACCTCTTTCATTCTTTACGTTTCTTGATATTAAATAAAAAGCCCTATACTGACACTTCTCCTTGTCCAATGGTGATCTACATTATGAATATATATATACGTATCTCACTCCCTGAACCTCTAAGATATCGCCAAATTCTGCTCGAACCCCCTCAGATTGTAGTCATAGCGTAAAACCCACCAAGACCATGTGATGCGGGGAGTTTTCGCACACATGTAGTGGTAGCTTGCCAATTCCGCTGCGGTGGTCTTCAGAACTTTGGATCCCGGCCGATATCTGACACACCCCTGCATCAAGGGAGGTCTAGGTGATTGTCAGCTCTATCATGCCCCGAAAGGGATATAGTTACAGCTTTGATGATCTTTCTGAGGAAAGCAATGTTCGCCGCCGAGGCCCACCTGCCCAATAGATCATCATAGCCTGTGACCATCGAATACTCTTAGGTACTCTCGAAATGGAGCCTAGTTGGGCCCACAACTGAGTTGATCTCTCTGAGGAAAGCAATGTTCGCCGCCGAGGCCCACCTGCCCAATTGATCAACTCGGCTTGTAACCCTAGGCAAGAGAGCAGATGAGTCGCTTACAGCTCTTATGACCACTTGAGGAAAGCAATGTTCGCCGTCGAGGCCCACCTGCCCACTTGGTCATCTGAGTCTGTACATGTTTTTTCTTTTTCCTACAGCTCTTATGACCACTTGAGGAAAGCAATGTTCGCCGCCGAGGCCCACCTGCCCACTTGGTCATCTGAGCCTGTAGATTATCCTTCTTCCCTACAGGAAGGCATTCACCTCTTGTGGTTTCTTGTATAAACCATTCGAGGAAGATATTATTAAAACAGGTGCAGGTGTTCGTCTACCCTAATAAAGGGTTGTGATATTAAGACCGGGCGGTCTGAATTTTCAAGCCGAACGGTCTGATTGTATATAAGTTAAGATATTTCTTGATACTTATATGGTTGCCCGAGTTATATTCTAACCGGGCGGGTTTATCCATCTTTTATAAGTTGGATATTTCTGGAGCTAATTATATGATTGCCCGGGTTGCATTCTAACCGGGTGGGTTTATCTATCTCTCCATTCTATTAAATTGGATATTGCTGGATCTGAAAATATTGCCCGGGTTGTATTCTAACCGGGCGGGTACTATCTATCTTTTATAATTAATTAAGTTGGATATTTCTAGATCTAAATATATGATCGCCCGGATTATGCTCTAACCGATCAGGTTGATCTATTTCTTAGCAAAAGTTATCTCTAGATGCAATGGATTACTCGCCAGGATTGAATTCAAACCGCGGAAAGTTATTATTCGTTATTTATATCAGCAAGGATAAGATATCTTTGAATGATAAGAAGCCGCCCGGTCTGAATTACAGTCGCACGAGTCTGTCCATTATGGTTTATACTATCAGAAATCAGATACCCTGAGATCTAAACGAGTAATCGCACGGACTGAGTATAGACCGTCTGAGATCATCAATCATCACTTATACTCGGATCAGGACAACCGCACGGCTCGATCATGAAGGGCAAGAGGTAAAAAAGAAAAAAAGAAAGACAAGATAGCAACCACAAGTAAGTAACAATAGATGGACAATTAGATAGGTAAAATTTCCATTCATCTTTCAGAATATGTGTTAACAAAATATTAACCGCCCGGCTAACAAAAAAAAAGACCGGCGATTACACAAAAATAAAATTAAAATAAAGGCACTAGTCTGCCGACTTCTTCGTCTTCTTCTTGACAGGGGAACTCGAGTCCGCACCATCAACGTCAACGTCGGGCGAATAGCCTTCACTTGATGTAGAAGAATCCGATGAATCACTGTCACTGGACCGCCCGGTCTTGCTTGCGGAGCCGGTTGTTCCAGAGGACAAATCATCCTCATCGTCGTCACCAACATCATCATCCGCGTCGGCCTCCTCAGCGGCTCCACCACTTCCATCGCCCCCTTGATGAAGTATAATCTCCCTGCCCGCATCGGCTTCAGCCTCCTCGCCCACCTTGATTTTCCTTTCTGCCTTCGGCTGATCTCATCAAGTTGGACCTTCAAAGCAGGGAAGAGGTCGGAGAAAGTAGTGCCCCCGAATCCTTCGCACAGACTGCCCCTTCCATAAGAACCAAAGCTTTGTTGATCCCTTGGGCCACATGAGGCAACACCTCATCTTGGAAGGCCGGGTTGGTCATATCATATTGTTTCTGCAAAAAAGGAAAAATAAATTAGGTCGCTCGGGCTGAACAAAAGAAACCGCGTCATCATTTGTCAAACTCACCGCCACAACTTCTTGAAGCCGCGCATTCTCTTCTTGAAGCCACGCATTCTCCGCGACCTGCTCCTCATACTTCTTTTCCAGATGTTTCTGAATGGAAATTAGCCGCCTGTACGACAAGGCCAGAAAGTGATTGGCCGCAAAACCCCATGCACCGGCTTGTGCTGCTAGCCGGGAAAGCTCTTCTTCAGGAACTTTTTTCAACTTCTTTAATTTCTTTCGACCATACATAGCGGCCCCGGCGGCTAGGGCATGGCGGTTAATATTTTCACTCCCCCATGAAGGAAGTGCAGTGGATACCCGGATGCGGCTTCCATCCCTGTGCCAGAGGACAGTCGGGTTGCCCTGCAGGTCGGGCGGGTTTCCGCAGGAACGAAGAAGTTCGTATTCGTCAGGAGAGGCCGGGTCCTCTTCCTCTGATGATGGCGACCTGTTTCGCCGCTGCCTCTTTTCTCTCTGGGTCAAAACTGGGCCGGTCGGAGTGACCGGCTTGTTCGCAGGGACAATGTGGGAAGCTGCAAGGTAAAATCAGAAGTCTAAATAAAGCAGTCCGCGCGGTCATATGCAGGCGGTCTAGAGGAACTTACTATGCTCGGGGAGGACGTCCTCTAGCTCTGAGAACAGCGGGATGTAGTGATTGATGTCCAACCGCTCGTTCTCAAGAAACGTGAAGGTGTCCATCTCGATCTTTCCAACCTGGGGGATTTGGAAAGCCTCTTCCCCCCGAACTTGCGGGTTGGTTTGCAACAGTCCGAAGTGGCCTTCGAGCATTACAAACCGCTCTGACCAGTCCGAGACCTTGTTCGCCAAGTTAACGATCTTTAGTCCGTGGCAGCCAAAGTAGAAGTGCCCCCTGAAAGTTGAAGTCCCCGCGTCGGAGACAGCCCGCACCGAGAAGAATTTCCTGAATAGATCAAGGGAAAATCTGGTTCGCTCGAACCACAGGTATGAAATAAAGTTGTATATGGAGGCGATGGAGTTCGGTGGAAGCTGGCCGGGTACAACCCCGTAATGGTCGAAAATGGCTATGACTTCAAGTGGCAGCGGAAATTTGAAGCCATATTCAAAGTGGTCGACCGGAACGGCTATCTGGTGCGGATTAGAAGAGTCAATCCTCTCGTCGCGCAAAGGAAGCCGCGCGAGCAGATTACTCCCTGCCATGTGTTTCGTAATAAATTCATCTAGTTCGCTCTGGGTGAGACGGCACTCTGGGTGGTCCGCCGAGTGAAAGGCCAAGGCCGCATCTGCTCGGACGGCTTTAACCTTAACAGGCCGCTGCGACTTGTTCTTAGATCGCGCCATTTGGAAATCGTAAAAATGACTTCGAAGAGTCCCTAATTATAGATTTTTACGATCTGCAAATAGTAAAATTATATCGCGGCTATACATTCTAATCACGCGGTTAACAGCCTGCATGGTCAGATTTACCAGAAAAACAAAAGAACCAAAGGCATTCAGGAAATCAGGAGCAAGCATACATCACAGATCGTGCGACCTGTAATCAGTTCGGATAAAACCCAGAAGATCTAAACAGAACACAAAATACAGCGGTTAAATAAGAACCCGCACGGGTTATTCAAATAAAAGACATAAAATAGAAAGAAGCATTGTCTAACAGAGGCCGAATCAACAAGCCGCATTCATAATACAAATTGTTCTAAAAAGCCGTTCACGGCTGGCGGTGTTCTGGGGAGGCATCCTCTCTATGAAGTCGCACGACCTGGTCGCCGGTGGTGTTTAGAAGGGAGTAAATCTGGCTGGTATGATAATGGATGTGGTTGATTGTGCTATGAAGCCGTCCGACATCCCTTTCAACCCGCGTAGCAGTAATCATGCGGGGGGTTGCGGTGGCCTCATCAATCATTGGATCAGCCACTCGAACCGGGGGAGGATTTGAGCCCGCCCCAACAGTCGGGCGGCTAGCAACCGACATCCCATCATTCATACTTCGCCGGCCCGCAACGACTTCCCTAGTTAACCGCAGGAATTTATCCTGATAATATCTCGAGTCATCCTCAAACTTGGCAGACGCTCTCTTCTCCTTCTCGAACTGAGCGGTAAGAGTAGCGACTTGCGCCACCTTGGCTTTCTTCTCGGCCTCCACTGCAGCTCGCGCGGCCTCCACTGCAGCTCGCGCGGCCTCAAGCTGAATCTCCAGGCCGTTCTCCCTCTCTGTCCTGGACTTCCTGTCGGTCTCGATCTACGCCTTCAGCGCCTCTTCATCCTTCTTCCTTGCCATTCATTCGGCCTCCAGAGCGGTCCGAGTGGCGGCCTCTCGATCTTCCACCTCCTTCAAGCGGACCCTCAGGTTTGCCACATTTTCCTCGAGATGCTCAAGCAGTTGCTGCCCTTCTCGCGAAGTCGTTGCACAGGTCGATACCAGGGGAACTAATGGAGGCAGGCTGGCCTCATGGTCGCCCGGCTTCACAATTTGATCCTCGCTATCTGCAAGAAGCTGCGCGGTTATGAAAAGCAAGAGCATGCAGCGCTATATATATACAAAAATGGACATAAATATAAGATCAATGCCTGGGCGCACAGGCCGCTTAGACCGTTCCGGGTCCATCCTCCGTTGTTGCTCATGCCAGAGTCTCTCCTTACTCTGCCTAGCGGAAGAGGACCAGGCCGCTAAGGGGAAAAAGCTCGGCGGCGGGTTCAGTAATTTATTTCGACGAGGCCGCGAAATGAAGAAACGGACAGCTTTATAATCCGCGGGGCGATTACCTGGCGCAAAAGGATCAGGCCGCAGCGGCTTGTTTAAAGCCCGTTTCGCCCCCTCCTTCTTCACCATCATTATCTCCTTCCCGGTCATCGCCGGGGGAACCTCCTCCCATGCTTTCAGCACCTCCCCGAGTTCCTTCGCTTTCTGCTCAACCTCCAGGGCGGCCCGGGTAGCAGCTTCTCGCTCTTCGACCTCCTTCTGAGCGGTCTCCTCAGGTCGGGCTGTGTTATCTGTAGTAGGGACAGTTCGCTTTAAAGACATCGGGCTGTCAAGAAGCTTATCTCGGCTCACCAGCTCATCCATATCCTGAAAGATCCCATTAAGTGATAAACTACTCGCCGAGTCCGGAAGCAGGCCGCCCGGTTTCACTTCAGGGGTAGTCGGCGAGTCATTCACCTTAGCAGATGGGGGAGTCGCTAGGCCTAGCTCCTCTTTTAGTCGCGGATTGGTCTGGAGGCGGGACTCGGCCGGTTTCTTAAAAGCCTCCCTTTCCTTGGAGGCTAGCCTCTTAACCTTCTTGGTTATTCGGTCGGTCACTGACCCGGTCTTCTTTCTCTTCTTCTCTTTTTTACCCGAAGCTGGACTAACTTCTTTGGAGGGGCTGGGATAGACGTCCACGGATAGAGGGGTACTCAGGTCGCCCGGCCTCGGAGAGCTAGCCGCTTCCTCCCCCAAATCTTTGACTAACAAGTGAGGATTCCCGGATGGGGTGATTTCCATGCCAAACGAGTCGGACCCGCCGACTTTCTTTGAAGGGCTGCCGGAGTCAACTTTTCTAGAAGGGGCGGCCTCCCCTTTGTTCAGCGGGCTGACGGCCTGTTGGTCGAGGTCTCTGAGAGGAATCAGCGAGTCGCTAGGAGGAGGCCCCAAATTGTCCGCTGCGGGCTCTGTAGGAGTCTTGGGGATTGTTGAGTCCACATCGGACTTAGAATTATCTGCCGCGGTTTTCTCAGACCGCTCCCTCTTTTTTTCGGTCTTTCCGGTTCTGCTTTTCCTTTTCCTTCTTCGACTTCTCCGTTGATTCGCGCCTTTTGCCTTCCTCCTTCTTTTGATCACCGGCAGGAACCACGCGGTCTAACATGGTGTCTAGGAAGTCCATCGTTGAAGAATTACCGGTCTTAAAAACTCTAGCCGCAAATGGCGAGTAATATCCCGTGATTTCAGAAAAAATCTGCAGAATGAATTCTCTGGCTCTCTTATAGAACTCAGGACAAGTCGGATGCGGTCTCCCGGCTAAAGCTAATATTTTCGAAATTCCCTTGAGATTTGAAAATATGCGGGGATTATGTTTACCCGGAAAACCACTTCTCGGGTTGGATCATTCTCGGACCGGGCGAACTTCTAGATCAGGCCGCTGGGTTCCAGGATCAGTGGCTCTCAGTTCAGGGTAAACTAGGCCAGGTGGTCTGATGTCATTTCGGACCGCCCCCAAGATTGAAGATTGTCAAAAGCCAAGACAAGAAGGCTATCTGCGGTCTCAAGTAGGAGACCGCCCGGGTTGTGCCATAGAGACTCAAGGTTCAAGCCCGGAGAGCAAGCCGCGGTCTCAGATCGGAGACCACCCGGGTTGCATCGTGAAGATCAGCCAAAGTCACGTTCAGAAGGCAAACCGCGGTCTCAAGCCGGAGGCCGCTCGTTCTGCATCATTGACTTGGTCACGGCATCTTCAGCCTCAGGTCAGACGGGTCGGAAGGGCAAGCCGCCAAGCCGTGCGGATTCTTTCTTTTCTTCTTTGTGCATCCCGTCACCGCCTGCCCGTTTCTCCTGTACCCGGGCAGGTGGTTATTCTATCCCTGCCCATTCGGGCAGGCCCACAAGCCTATAAATAGGGGGCGGAACTGTTCACAAGACACACTCACTCGAATCCAAAAGCTCGCTTGTTTGAGTTGCGGCCTTCGAGTTTTCGGTCTTGCGATTAGTCTGGCCGGCCGGCTTCTACTTTCCTGCACTTGTAACCCGCTGTAACCGCTTTATTTTAATCAAAGGAAAGGCCGTCGCAGGAGTGGCATTTGCCGCGGCGGGCGAAGTCAGGCCTCGACCGCAACTAGCGGTCTGAATTCTCTAACCAAATAGTAACTAATAATCCGCAACCTTCGATTAACTTTGAAGGCGCACTTTTGAATCGAACAGGATGCAATGGTAATGTGGGATTTAGCTTCAAATTACAAATAAACTCCAAACAGACAGAACTCTTGCTCTAGTTGCCCAATTTTTGCCCACAATACCTTTTTAGAATGAGCTCAGAGCCCTACATCAAATGGAGGGTAGGATATAACCATTCAAGTTTGTTTATTGTTCGATATGTAGTGGCTTCCTGTGGTAATGCGGGATTTGGCTCCAAATTACACCTAAACTTCAAGCAGCCATAACTTTTGATCCGGCTGTTTCATTTTAGCGCACAATACTTTTTTAGAAAAGAGCTCGTATTCTCCATTCAACAGAGAATAAGATTTACCCATTCGAGAATAAGACAACACCTTTCGGGTTGTCTGATTTTCGCCCACAATACCTTTTCGGAATGAGATCGGAGCCCTAAATCCAATGGAGAACAATTTAAACTCATTCCAGCCCGTTTAGAGGTCGATATACATTGAGTTGTAGTGGTAATACTAGATTTAGCTCCAAATCACACATACACTTCAAAATGATAGAATTTTTAATGCTGGTTTTAGTGAAATGAGAGATTTATCTCTAAATGACACTCAAACTTTAAACAGCATAACTTTTGATGCGGTTGTCTGATTTTATCCCACAACACCTTTGCGAAATGAGCTCGGAGCACTACATTCATTGGAGCACAAGTTTTACCCTTTGCAGTTTCAGTTGTCGATATATAGCGGGTTGCAGCGGTAATGCGAAATATAGCTTCAAATGACACCTAAACATCTAACAGCCATAACTTTTGATTTGTAAGTTTGATTTTTGCCCACAACACCTTTACAGAATATGCTCGGAGGCATACATCCAATGGAGCACAATTTTAAACCATTCCAGCTCATTTTAGTGGTCAATATACAAATGGTTGCAATGGTAATGAGGGATTTAGCTCCTCTTGACACATAAACTGTAACAGCCATAACTTTTGATCTGGTTGTCCGATTTTTATGCACATCATCTTTTTGGAATGAGCTCGGAGCCCTACATCCATTGGAGAGCAAATTTTACCAATTCCAGTTTGTTTAGTGGTCAATATACATCGGGTTGGTAATAAGGGATTTAGCTCGAAGGAAGACCAAAACTTCAAACATCCGTAACTTTTGATCCCGTTGTCTGATTTTCGCCCACAATACCTTTTCAGAATGAGATCGGAGCCCTAAATCCAATGGAGAACAATTTTAAACCATTCAAGCTCGTTTAGAGGTCGATATAAAGTGGGTTCTGGTGGTAATGCGATATTTAGCTCCAAATGACCCATAAATTTCATAATGAAAGAATTTTTTAAGCGGTTGGTAGTGAGAGTGAGGAATTTAGCTCCAAATGACACTCAAACTTTAAACATCAATAACTTTTGATCCGGTTGTCTGATTTTACCCCCACAACACCTTTTAGGAATGAGCCCGGAGCCCTACATTCATTGAATCACAAGTTGTGCCCATTGCAGTTCATTTAGTTGTCGATATATAGCGGGTTGCACTAGTAATGCGAAATTTAGCTCCAAATGACACCTAAACTTGAAACAGCCATAAATTTTGATCAGGTTGTCTGATTTTTGCGCACAAAACCTCTTCGAAATGAGCTATGAGCCATACATTCAATCTAGAACAATTTTAACACAATCTAGTTCCTTTAGTGGTCGATATACATTGAGTTGCAGTGGTCATATGTGATTTAGCTCCAACTGACACCTAAACTTCAAACAGCTATAATTTTTGATCTGGTTGTCCAGATTTTGACCAAAACACCTTTTCGGAATGAGCTCAGAGCCATACATCCTTTGGAGAAAAGGACTTACTTGATTGACTTCATTTAGTGGTCGACGGATAATGGATTATAGTGGAAATGAGGGATTTTTCTCCAATTAACACCTAAACTTCAGACATCCATAACTTTGATCGGTTATCAAATTTTTGCTCACAACATTTGTTCGGAATGAGATCGGAGCCCTACATCCAATGGACAACAATTTATACCCTTTCTAGTTCGTTTAGTGGTTGATCTACAGTGGGTTGCAGTGGTAATGTGGGATTTGGCTCCAAATTACAAATAAACTCCAAACAGACAGAACTCTTGCTCTAGTTGCCCAATTTTTTCCCATAATACCTTTTTAGAATGAGCTCAGAGCCCTACATCCAATGGAGGGTAGGATATAACCATTCAAGTTTGTTTATTGTTCGATATGCAGTGGCTTCCTGTGGTAATGCGGGATTTGACTCCAAATTACACCTAAACTTCAAGCAGCCATAACTTTTGATCCGGCTGTTTGATTTTTGCGCACAATACTTTATCAGAAAAGAGCTCGTATTCTCCATCCAACAGAGAATAAGATTTACACATTCGAGAATAAGAGAACACCTTTCGGGTTGTCTGATTTTCGCCCACAATACTTTTTCGGAATGAGATCGGAGCCCTAAATCCAATGGAGAACAATTTAAACCGATTCCAGCCCGTTTAGAGGTCGATATACAGTGAGTTGTAGGGGTAATACTAGATTTAGCTCCAAATGACACATACACTTCAAAATGATAGAATTTTTAATGCTGGTTGTAGTGAAAATGAGAGATTTAGCACCAAATGACACTCAAACTTTAAACAACAACAACTTTTCATGCGGTTGTCTGATTTTATCCCACAACACCTTTGCGAAATGAGCTCGGAGCACTACATTCATTGGAGCACAAGTTTTACCCTTTCCAGTTCATTCAGTTGTCGATATATAGCAGGTTGCAGCGGTAATGCAAAATATAGCTCCAAATGACACTTAAACTTCTAACAGCCATAACTTTTGATTTGTAAGTTTGATTTTTGCCCACAACACCTTTTCAGAATATGGTCGGAGGCATACATCCAATGGAGCACAATTTTAAATCATTCCAGCTCATTTTAGTGGTCAATATACAAATGGTTGCAATGGTAATGAGGAATTAGCTCCTCTTGACAAATAAACTGTAACAGCCATAACTTTTGATCTGGTTGTCCGATTTTTACGCACAACATCTTTTTGGAATGAGCTCGGAGCCCTACATCAATTGGAGAGCAAATTTTACCAATTCCAGTTTGTTTAGTGGTCAATATACATCGGGTTGGTAATAAGGTATTTAGCTCGAAGGGAGACCTAAACTTCAAACATCCGTAACTTTTGGTCCGGTTGTCTGATTTTCGCCCACAATACCTTTTCGGAATGAGATCGGAGCCCTAAATCCAATGGAGAACAATTTTAAATAATTCGAGCTCATTTAGAGGTCGATATAAAGTGGGTTCTGGTGTTAATGCGATATTTAACTCCAAATGACACATAAATTTCATAATGAAAGAATTTTTTATGCGGTTGGTAGTGAGAGTGAAGGATTTAGCTCCAAATGACGCTCGAACTTTAAACATCAATAACTTTTGATTCGGTTGTCTGATTTTACCCCCACAACACCTTTTAGGAATGAGCCCGGAGCCCTACATTCATTGAATCACAAGTTGTGCCCATTGCAGTTCATTTAGTTGTCGATATATAGCGGGTTGCACTGGTAATGCGAAATTTATCTCCATATGACACCTAAACTTGAAACAGCCATAAATTTTGATCAGGTTGTCTGATTTTTGCCCACAAAACCTCTTCGAAATGAGCTCTAAGGCCATACATTCAATGGAGAGCAAGTTTTACACAATCTAGTTCCTTTAGTGGTCGATATACATTGAGTTACAGTGGTCATGTGGGATTTAGCTCTAACTGACACCTAAACTTCAAACAGCTATAATTTTTGATCTGGTTGTCCAGATTTTGCCCAAAACACCTTCTCGGAATGAGCACAGAGCCATACATCCTTTGGAGAAAAGGATTTACTTGATCGACTTCATTTAGTGGTCGACGGATAATGGATTATAGTTGAAATGAGGGATTTTTCTCCAATTGACACCTAAACTTCAAACATTCATAACTCTGATCCGGTTATTAGATTTTTTGCCCACAACATTTGTTCGGAATGAGATCAGAGCCCTACATCCAATGGACAACAATTTATACCCATTCTAGTTCGTTTAGTGGTTGATCTACAGTGGGTTGCAGTGGTAATGTGGGATTTAGCTCCAAATTACAAATAAACTACAAACAGACAGAACTCTTGCTCTAGTTGCCCAATTTTTGCCCACAATACGTTTTTAGAATGAGCTCAAAGCCCTACATCCAATGGAGGGTAGGATATAATCATTCAAGTTTGTTTATTATTCGATATGCAGTGGCTTCCTGTGGTAATGCGGGATTTGGCTCCAAATTACACCTAAACTTCAAGCAGCCATAACTTTTGATCCGGCTGTTTGATTTTTGCGCGCAATACTTTTTTAGAAAAGAGCTCGTATTCTCCATCCAACAGAGAATAAGGTTTACCCATTCGAGAATAAGACAACACCTTTCGGGTTGTCTGATTTTCGCCCACAATACCTTTTCGGAATGAGATCGGAGCCCTAAATCCAATGGAGAACAATTTAAACCCATTCCAGCCCGTTTAGAGGTCGATATACAGTGAGTTGTAGTGGTAATACTAGATTTACCTCCAAATGACACATACACTTCAAAATGATAGAATTTTTAATGCTGGTTGTAGTGAAAATGAGAGATTTAGCTCCAAATGACACTCAAACTATAAACAGCATAACTATTGATGCGGTTGTCTGATTTTATCCCACAACACCTTTGCGAAATGAGCTCGGAGCACTACATTCATTGGAGCACAAGTTTTACCCTTTCCAGTTCATTCAGTTGTCGATATATAGTGGGTTGCAACGGTAATGCGAAATATAGCTCCAAATGACACCTAAACTTCTAACAGCCATAACTTTTGATTTGTAAGTTTGATTTTTGCCCACAACACCTTTTCAGAATATGCTCGGAGGCATACATCCAATGGAGCACAATTTTAAACCATTCCAGCTCATTTTAGTGGTCAATATACAAATGGTTGCATTGGTAATGAGGGATTTAGCTCCTCTTGAAACATAAACTGTAACAGCCATAACTTTTGATCTGGTTGTCCTATTTTTATGCACAACATCTTTTTGAAATGAGCTCGGAGCCCTACATCCATTGGAGAGCAAATTTTACTAATTCCAGTTTATTTAGTGGTCAATATACATCGGGTTGGTAATAAGTTATTTAGCTCGAAGGGAGACCTAAACTTCAAACATCCGTAACTTTTGATCCGGTTGTCTGATTTTCGCCCACAATACCTTTTCGGAATGAGATCGGAGCCCTAAATCCAATGGAGAACAATTTTAAACCATTCAAGCTTGTTTAGAGGTCGATATAAAATGGGTTCTGGTGGTAATGCGATATTTATCTCCAAATGACACATAAATTTCATAATGAAAGAATTTTTTAAGCGGTTGGTAGTGAGAGTGAGGGATTTAGCTCCAAATGACGCTCAAACTTTAAACATCAATAACTTTTGATCCGGTTGTCTGATTTTACCCCCACAACACCTTTTAGGAATGAGCCTGGAGCCCTACATCCATTGAATCACAAGTTGTGCCCATTGCAGTTCATTTTGTTGTCGATATATAGCAGGTTGCACTGGTAATCCGAAATTTAGCTCCAAATGACACCTAAACTTGAAACAGCCATAAATTTTGATCAGGTTGTGTGATTTTTGCCCATAAAACCTCTTCGAAATGAGCTATGAGCCATACATTCAATGGAGAGCAAGTTTTACACAATCTAGTTCCTTTAGTGGTCGATATACATTGAGTTGCAGTGGTCATATGTGATTTAGCTCCAACTGACACCTAAAGTTCAAACAGCTATAATTTTTAATCTAGTTGTCCAGATTTTGCCCAAACCACCTTTTCGGAATGAGCTCAGAGCCATACATCCTTTGGAGAAAAGGATTTACTTGATCGACTTCATTTAGTGGTCGACGGATAGTGGATTATAGTGGAAATGAGGGATTTTTCTCCAATTGACACCTAAACTTCAAATATCCATAACTTTGATCCGGTTATCAGATTTTTGCCCACAACATTTGTTCGGAATGAGATCGGAGCCCTACATCCAATGGACAACAATTTATACCCATTTTAGTTCGTTTAGTGGTTGATCTACAGTGGGTTGCAGTGGTAATGTGGGATTTAGCTCCAAATTACAAATAAACTCCAAACAGACAGAACTCTTGCTCTAGTTGCCCAATTTTTGCCCACAATACCTTTTTAGAATGAGCTCAGAGCCCTACATCCAATGGAGGGTAGGATATAACCATTCAAGTTTGTTTATTGTTCGATATGCAGTGGCTTCCTGTGGTAATGCGGGATTTGACTCCAAATTACACCTAAACTTCAAGCAGCCATAACTTTTGATCCGGCTGTTCGATTTTTGCGCACAATACTTTTTCAGAAAAAAGCTCGTATTCTCCGTCCAACAGAGAATAAGATTTACCCATTCGAGAATAAGACAACACCTTTCGGGTTGTATGATTTTCGCCCACAATACCTTTTCGGAATGAGATCGGAGACCTAAATCCAATGGAGAACAATTTAAACCCATTCCAGCCCGTTTAGAGGTCGATATATAGTGAGTTGTAGTGGTAATACTAGATTTAGCTCCAAATGACACATACAGTTCAATATGATAGAATTTTTAATGTTGGTTGTAGTGAAAATGAGAGATTTAGCTCCAAATGACACTCAAACTTTAAACAGCAACAACTTTTCATGCGGCTGTCTGATTTTAACCCATAACACCTTTGCGAAATGAGCTCGGAGCACTACATTCATTGGAGCACAAGTTTTACCCTTTGCAGTTCATTCAATTGGCGATATATAGCGAGTTGCAGCGGTAATGCGAAATATAGCTCCAAATGACACTTTAACTTCTAACAGCCATAACTTTTGATTTGTAAGTTTGATTTTTGCCCACAACACCTTTTCAGAATATGCTCGGAGGCATACATCTAATGGAGCACAATTTTAAACCATTCCAGCTCAATTTAGTGGTCAATATACAATTGGTTGCAATGGTAATGAGGGATTTAGCTCCTCTTGACACATAAACTGTAACAGCCATAACTTTTGATCTGGTTGTCCGATTTTTACGGACAACATCTTTTTGGAATGAGCTCGGAGCCCTACAACCATTGGAGAGCAAATTTTACCAATTTCAGTTTGTTTAGTGGTCAATATACATCGGGTTGGTAATAAGGTATTTAGCTCGAAGGGAGACCTAAACTTCAAACATCCGTAACTTTTGATCCGGTTGTCTGATTTTCGCCCACAATACCTTTTCGGAATGAGATCGGAGCCCTAAATCCAATGGAGAACAATTTTAAACCATTCAAGCTCGTTTAGAGGTCGATATAAAGTTGGTTCTGGTGGTAATGCGATATTTAACTCCAAATGACACAAATTTCAAAATGAAAGAATTTTTTATGCGGCTGGTAGTGAGAGTGAGGTTAGCTCCAAATGATGCTCAAACTTTAAACATCAATAACTTTTGATCCAGTTGTCTGATTTTACCCCCACAACACCTTTTAGGAATGAGCCCGGAGCCCTACATTCATTGAATCACAAGTTGTGCCCATTGCAGTTCATTTAGTTGTCGATATATAGCGGGTTGCACTGGTAATGCGAAATTTAGCTCCAAATGACACCTAAACTTGAAACAGCCATAAATTTTGATCAGGTTGTCTGATTTTTGCCCACAAAACCTCTTTGAAATGAGCTCTGAGCCACACATTCAATGGAGAGCAAGTTTTACACAATCTAGTTCCTTTAGTGGTCGATATACATTGAGTTGCAGTGGTCATGTGGGATTTAGCTCCAATTGACACCTAAACTTCAAACAGCTATAATTTTTGATCTGGTTGTCCTGATTTTGCCCAAAACACCTTTTCGGAATGAGCTCAGAGCCATACATCCTTTGGAGAAAAGGATTTACTTGATCGACTTCATTTAGTGGTCGACAGATAGTGGATTATAGTGGAAATGAGGGATTTTTCTCCAATTGACACCTAAACTTCAAACATCCATAACTTTGATCTGGTTATCAGATTTTTGCCCACAACATTTGTTCGGAATGAGATCGGAGCCCTACATCCAATGGACAACAATTTATACACATTCTAGTTCGTTTAGTGGTTGATCTATAGTGGGTTGTAGTGGTAATATGGGATTTAGCTCCAAATTACAAATAAACTCCAAACAGACAGAACTCTTGCTCTAGTTGCCCAATTTTTGCCCACAATACCTTTTTAGAATGAGCTCAAAGCCCTACATCCAATGGAGGGTAGAATATAACCATTAAGGTTTGTTTGTTGTTCGATATGCAGTGGCTTCCTGTGGTAATGCGGGATTTGGCTCCAAATTACACCTAAACATCAAGCAGCCATAACTTTTGATCCGGCTGTTCGATTTTTGCGCACAATACTTTTTCAGAAAAAAGCTCGTATTCTCCATCCAACAGAGAATAAGATTTACCCATTCGAGAATAAGACAACACGTTTCGGGTTATCTGATTTTCGTCCACAATACCTTTTCGGAATAAGATCGGAGCCCTAAATCCAATGGAGAACAATTTAAACCCATTCCATCCCGTTTAGAGGTCGATATACAGTGAGTTGTAGTGGTAATACTAGATTTAGCTCCAAATGACACATACACTTCAAAATGATAGAATTTTTAATGCTGGTTGTAGTGAAAATGAGAGATTTAGCTCCAAATGACACTTAAACTTTAAACAGCAACAACTTTTCATGCTGTTGTCTGATTTTATCCCACAACACCTTTGCGAAATGAGCTCGGAGCACTACATTCATTGGAGCACAAGTTTTACCCTTTCCAGTTCATTCAGTTGTCGATATATAGCGGGTTGCAGCGGTAATGCGAAATATAGCTCCAAATGAAACCTAAACTTCTAACAGCCATAACTTTTGATTTGTAAGTTTGATTTTTGCCCACAACACCTTTTCAGAATATGCTCAGAGGCATACATCCAATGGAGCACAATTTTAAACCATTCCAGCTCATTTTAGTGGTCAATATACAAATGGTTGCAATGGTAATAAGGGATTTAGCTCCTCTTGACACATAAACTGTAATAGCCATAACTTTTGATCTGGTTGTCCGATTCTTACGCACATCTTTTTGGAATGAGCTCGGAGCCCTACATCCATTGGAGAGCAAATTTTACCAATTCCAGTTTGTTTAGTGGTCAATAAACATCGGGTTGGTAATAAGGTATTTAGCTCGAAGGGAGACCTAAACTTCAAACATCCGTAACTTTTGATCCGGTTGTCTGATTTTCGCCCACAATACCTTTTCGGAATGAGATCGGAGCCCTAAATCCAATGGAGAACAATTTTAAACCATTCAAGCTCGTTTCGAGGTCGATATAAAGTGGGTTCTGGTGGTAATGCAATATTTAACTCCAAATGACACAAATTTCAAAATGAAAGAATTTTTTATGCGGTTGGTAGTGAGAGTGAGGTTAGCTCTGTTTACCCGGAAAATCGCTTCTCGGGTTGAATCATTCTCAGACCCGGGCGGGCTTCTAAATCAAGCCGCTGGGTTCTAGGATCAGCGGCTCTCAGTCCAGGGTAAACCAAGTCGGGCGGTCTGATGTCACTTCTGACCACTAAATGAAGTCGATCAAGTAAATCCTTTTCTCCAAAGGATGTATGGCTCTGAGCTCATTCCGAAAAGGTGTTTTGGGCACAACTTCTGATTCAATGAATGTAGGGCTCCGGGCTCATTCCTAAAAGGTGTTGCGGGGGTAAAATCAGACAACCGGATCAAAAGTTATTGATGTTTAAAGTTTGAGCGTCATTTGGAGCTTGTTGAGTCTGAAATAGCACCTCCGAAGGATATCGGAGGCTGCGGGCTGCCGGTTACTTTTTAGGTGGAGAAAACGAGACCGCTAGCAGCGGTCAAGGCCAGACTTCGCCCGTCACGGCGAATGCCACTCCTGTGACGGGCTTTCCTTTGATTACGAAGCAGCGGTTACAGCGGGTTACAAGTGCTGGAAAGCAGAAGCCGGCCGGTCAGACAGTTCGCAAGACGGGAAACTCGAGACCGCAGCTCAAACAAGCGAGCTCCTGGATTCGAGTGTGCGCCTCTTGGGAGTGTTGTCGCACCCTATTTATAGGCTCGGGGGCCAGCCCGAACGAGCAGGGATAAAATAACCGCCTGCCCAGGTACAGGAGAATCGGGCAGGCGGTGACGGGATACAGAAAGGAGAAAAGAAAGAAGTCGCGCGACTTGGCGGCTTGCGGTTGCGATCTGTCTCGTAGAGGGGCTAGAGATGCCGCGACCAAGGCGATAATGCCGCCCGGGCGGTCTCCGACTTGAGACCACGGCTTGTCTTCTTGGACTTGGTCCTTGCTGGTCTTCATGGCGCAATCCGGGCGGTCTCCGACTCGAGACTGCGGCTTGCCCTTGAGAACGTGGCCTGTCGCCTGGACTTGAGCCTTGTCAGCATTCAATATGCAACCCGAGCGGTCCCCAACTTGTGACCGCGAGTTGCCTTCCGGACTTGGACCCTGATAGCTAATATGGCACCACCCGGGCGGTCTCTGACTTGAGACCGCGGTCTACTGTTTGGACTTGGGCCCTGGTGATCTTCAATCTTTGGAGGCGACCTGAATGATCAGACCGCCCGATCTGTGTGGGTTGGTGCTGATGGACCTCGTAAAAACTAAATCGGGCGACTAGTATCAGCAAACCGGCCAGTCTGCGAGTAACGCTATTCGGAAGCGATCTTCTAGATAAACATAATCCCCGCATATTTTCAAACTCCGAAGGAATTTCGAAAATATTAGTTCTAACCATAAGGCCGCGCCCGACTTGCACTCGTGTCTATAAAATTGCCTGAGAGCTTTTTGTTCTGCATAATTCTTCTGAAATCACGGGACGCTACTCGCCAATTCCGGTTAGAATTTTTCAGATCGATGCCCCTCTCTGATCATGATGGATTTCCTTGATTCCCTTCAAACTCGCGTGGATAAGGGAAATGACCGGAAGATGGATTAGGAACAGAAGGAAAAGGATGCCCGGAAAAAGAGAAAGAGTCATCGATCTGACAAATCCGCCCGGTCTCTGAAGGTGGAACCTTCCGGATCTAAGAAGGATATCGGAGAGAGGACTACAAAAGAGAAGAAAGCCGCCGAAGAGCTGTCGACCCGGAAGAGGGCTGTGGAAGAAAAGGCGACCAAAATCAAGGCCGCAAAAGAAAAGGCGGCCAAGGCCAACGTTGCAAAAGAAGAGGAGGCTAAGACCAAAGCTGTCGAAGAAGACGCGGCCAAGGCCAAAGCCGCCGAAGAAGAAGCGGCCAAGGCCAAAGCCGCCGAAGAAGAAGCGGCCAAAACCAAAGCCGCCGAAGAAGAAGCAGCCAAGGACAAAGTCGCCGAAGAAGAAGCGGCCAAAGCCAAAGCCGCCGAAGACGAAGCGGCCAAAGCCAATCCCGCCGAAGAAGAAGCGGCCAAGGCTAAGGCCGCCGAGGAAGAAGCGGCCAAGGCCAAAGCCGCCGAGGAAGAAGCGGCCAAGGCCAAAGCCGCCGAAGAAGAAGCGGCCAAGGCTAAGACCGCCGAAGAAGAAGAGGCCAAGGCTAAATGCGCAGAGGTCCCACCATCTGAGGAGAAGATCATGGAGAGGAAGTCGTCACAACTCGGTGCGGGTCATTCTACACCCTCCTTTGACATGGAGTTTACTCCGTCGGGGACTCCTCATATAAAGCTGAATGTTGAAGAAGGAGAAGTTGTTTCTTCCAAGCCGGACGGGTTATCAACTTCGCCGGTGCTGATTTTTGATGACTCCAGCCCTTCAAAGCAGGTCAGCCCGGAGTCGGGAAAGAAGAAAAGAAAAAGGGGCCATTCGTCGGCAGAGCGAATTGCCAAAAAACTTCAAAAACTGAAGGCCAAGAATAAAGCCCTTAAGAAAGCATCCGCGGCCTGTCTTCAGAGTAATCCGCGTGCGAAGGAGGAGATCGATGTCACCAACACCCCTCTCGTTAAGTCGGACGGTCTCATCCCGTATTATGCAACTAGTGTATCGATTGGCGGCATCCTCAGAGGGATGGATGACTTTCTGAACCAAGATAAGCTACTTGATAGTCCCACGACGTCGAGGCATGCCTTCTCCCTTGGCGAGAATATGGGAGATTTTGAAAAAGCTGTACGAGCAGAGAAAGACCAAACACTGGCCGAGCTACGTCTAATGAGTATTAAAGCGGAAAAGATACGGGCGCAGGGCAAACCGCAACTGCCCGATCTATTCGCCCCATGTATGTCCAATGCGAGTTGTGAAAATATATGTTTCTTCATTCCGTGTCCTCGGAAACGGCAAAACAAATTGTTATTGAATCCGCCGCCGAGCTTCTTCCCGCCCATGACTCAAACCTTAGCCACCAGACAAAGAAATAATGAAAGGATCTGGCGAGAACAACGCCGGAGAATGGACCCGGAACAGTCGAGGCGGCCTGTTCATTCAGGCATTTAATCTTATAATCCTTTAGTTGCTCTATTCGCCTTTGGCTGTGCTAATTATAACTTTTATTTGTAGACAAACCGGAAGATAGAGTAAGGCCGGGCGACCTTATATCTAGCCTTCCGCCTCTGTCCCAGATGTCAAGCCTCGTGCCGAGACCAAATTCTGGACAGGAGGAGTTGGCCAATTTTCAACTTTATCTTAACAACTTGGAGGTGACGGTAAGGGAAATGGAAGGAAAAGAACAGGCCGCCCGAATTGCGCTGGAAGCAGAGAAAAAAGTGCGGCGAGAAGAATCTCTGACGATTAGAGCCCAACTGGAGGCCGCGCGAGCTGAGCTGGAGGTCGAGAAGAAAGAACGACCGGAAAGAGAAAAGGCGTTGGAGGCCCAACTTGAAACTGAGAGGAAAGCACGGCTTGACAAGGAGAAAATACTAGTAGATCAGATCGCTGCTATAACCGCGCGCCTTGATAGGGAGAGGAAAATGTCCTTGAAGTTTGAAAAGGACTGTAAATACTTCTAGGACAAATACCTCCGCCTGACCAGGGAAGTCGGCGAAAGCCGGCGGCCCGTTAATGATGAAAGGTTGAGGATGCAGAACCGCCCGGCTGCTGGGGAGGGCGCAAATCCCCCGCCGGTCAGGGCATCCAATCCTACTGCTAATGAGTCCGCCGGGGCCCCTTCTGCTCGCACAATTCTTTCCGCTCGGGTAGAACGGGATGCTGCACGGCTTCATAGCACGCTCAATCATATTCATTATCACTCGAGCCAAATCTATGGCCTCCTTATTCAGACCGGCGACCAGGTCGCGCGACTTCATCGGGAGGATCCCCCTCAAGAATATCATCAGCCGTGAACGGCTTTTTAACTTTAAGAACATTATTTGTAATATTTCTCTGTTCGCTTCTCTGGACGGTTTGATGATTGGGTTCGTTCTGGATGATATTTTTCCTTTAGTACTTTTTGATGTGCCTATAACCCGCGTGATTTGTGTTAAAATATCCTGTTCTTGTTTCCATGCTTCGGAGTGTTATGCAGGTCGCGTGACCTACGCTAAATGCTTGAGATTTTTTGTTGGATTTTACAAACATGCTGATCGCAGGTTTCTGTCCAATAGATCTGACCCGTCTAGCGCAAGCCATTATATATCCCTGCTATCTGTATTATTTAGGCTAGTGTTGCGACATAACCCGCGCGGCTTGATGTCATATCCGTGACATAATTTTGTTATTTGCAGATCGTTGTCTCTATAAGTTGCAGCTATTATGGAGATCCGTCTATGCTTTCTGGAATGGCGCGAGCTAAGAGGAAGTCGTCGCGGTCTGAGAAGATTCACGCGGTTCGAACTGACGCGGCTTCCGCTTTCCGATCAGCTAATCACAAAGAGTGCCGCTTAACTCAAGGCGAGTTGGATGACTTCATTAAGGAATAAATGGTTGGAAGTAATATATCCGCTCGGCTTCCTTTATGTGACGAGCGGATAAATTCCTCATCTTCTACGAAAATTGCCATCCCCATTGACCACTTCAAGTTTGGCTTCAGATTTCCTCCTCCTCTTGAAGTCATCGCTATTTTTGATCACTACGGGGTTGTGCCCGGACAACTCCCGCCGAATTTCATTGCCTCCATTTATAGCTTTATCTCGTATCTGCGGTCAGAGCGAGTTAAATTTTCGATTTCTTTGTTTCGAAAATTCTTTTCCGTGCAGTCTACTTCGGACGCCGGAACCTCCGTTTTTAGAGGTCATATTTATTTTGGATGCTGGGGGATGAAAGTTATCAACCTCGCGAACAAGGTTGCGAGTTGGTCTGAACGATATGCTATGTTTGAAGGCCCCCTAGGATTATTGCAAGTCAACCCGCAAACGAAGAGTGCGGCGGATTTTATGTCGGTTAAGCTTGGAGAAGCTGAGCAAAAGATCTTCGAATCCCTGGAGAACGAGCGACTCAACGTGAATCATTATATTCCATTTTTCGCGGAGCTGGCAGATGTCCGCCCTGAGGATTGTAAGCTTTCCTCAACTCGCTGCATTGTGACCGCGCGGACTGTGTTTCTAATGTTTTAATATTTTGGCAGCTGCTACTGTCGTTCCTTTGAATAAGCCAATTACTCCGGATGCCCTAGTTCTGACCCAGAGGGAGAAGCTCCAGAGGAAATCTGAACCGCAGTGGTCTGATGAGGAGGGTCCGTCTTCTTCGGGCGAGTTCGAGCTGCTTCGCTCTTGCAGCAACCCGCGCGACCTCAAAGGCAAGCCGACCGTCCTTTGGCATAAGGACGGTGAGTGTGTGCAGGTATCTACCGCTCTCCCATTCTGGGGGAGCGACAAGATCAGCAGTCATGCATTAGCCGCCGGGGCAGCCATGTATGGCCGAAAAACTTTGAAGAGACTGAAGAGGGTTCTAGAGGAGGAGCTTTCCCGAGTAGCCGCACAAGCCGGTGCATGGGGCTTTGTGGCCAATCATTTTATGGCCCTCTCGTATAAGCAACTGGTCTCAGCCCATACCTACCTGGAGAAGAAGTTTGCCGACCAGGCCGATGAAAACGCCAGACTGAAGGAGATTATAGCGGTAAGTTCTTGATGGATACTTCAGGCTTATCATTTTCAGTCCGCGCGGTCTGACTTTTACTTCCTTTTTATAGCATCAGTATGATATGGACAACCCGGATTTCCAGGACGAGATCTTCCCCCATGTCGCCAAGGGGATTGACGGTGCCTTAAATCGCCTTTGAGATCGGGACAGCCTGGCTGAGGGCTTTGAAGATACAACCTTCCCGGATCTCTATCCTGGATTGAAGGATAAACTGGATGAAATAACCCGCCGAGCCAAGGGGAAGGACAAAGTCAAGTCCAGCAGTTCCGAGGAAGAGAGCAGCAGCGAAGAGACCGATAAAAATCCCGCAGCGGTTGTTGAAGAAGAAGGTGGCTCGGATGCAGAGTCCGGAGAGTCTGATGAAACTGGGCAGTCCCGATCCTGTTGATGCCGAAATTGTCCCCACGCCCTCGAGAAGGAAATAGAGGGGGTAGTGGTCGAGTAGCTGGTTACTTGAGTCGCAAATGAAGAGCTGAACAAGGGAAAAGAAGAGGGGGCCGCTAGCTTGCGGCGAGGCTAGACTTCGCCCGCCGCGGCAAATGCCACTCCTGCGACGGGCTTTCCCTTTATTTAATAATCTGTATTACAGCTCATTGTGTTTAGTACATGGAAAATAGAATGAATACAAGAGAGTTGCAGGTAAGAAAAGAGTAAGCCGCGCGGGCTGTTTGCCGAGGTTTCCCGGACAAGTCGCTGAGGTCGCCCGGACAGGTCGCTGAGGTCGCCCGGACAGGTCACCCGGACAGGTCGCCCGGACAGGTCGCCCGGACAGGTCGCAGCATGGTGCGGTCTGACTGTTTCTAGCCGCCGGTTTTGCCCCCAACTTGCCTGTCCCGTCTTCATGGTCGAGGGTCCTATTTATAGGCTCTGGGTCGATGTCGTCACCTCCGGTGAGCCGGTGACTAGAGTTCTACCCGCGCGGTTTGAAGGAGGAGGCCGCCTACCCGCGTGGTCTGAAGGAGGAGGCCGCCTACCCACGCGGTCTGAAGGAGGAGGCCGCCTACCCGCGCGGTTTGAAGGAGGAGGCCGCCTACCCGCGGGGTCTGAAGGAGGAGGCCGCCTACCCGCACGGTCTGAAGGAGGAGGCCGCCTACCCGCGCGGTCTGAAGGAGGAGGCCGCCTACCCGCGCGGTTTGTAGGAGGAGGCCGCCTACCTGCGTGGTCTGAAGGAGGAGGCCGCCTACCCGCGCGGTCTGAAGGAGGAGGCCGCCTACCCGCGTGGACTGAAGGAGGAGGCCGCCTACCCGCGCGGACTGAAGGAGGAGGCCGCCTACCCGCGTGGACTGAAGGAGGAGGCCGCCTACCCGCGCGGACTGAAGGAGGAGGCCGCCTACCCGCGCGGTCTGAAGGGAGAGACCGCCCACCTGGGCGACTTGAAGGGAGAAGCCGCCGCACCTGGGCAGTTTGAATGGAGAGGCCGCCCCACTTGGGCGGTTTGAATGGAGAGGCCGCCCCACTTGGGCGGTTTGAAGGATGAGGCTGCTCCTTCTTACCACTTCGGGTGTAAAAAGTGCCTTCGCGTGAGGTCTAATCCTTCCCGGGCGCATAATCTGCAAATATGTAGCAAAAGAGGCCTCCCAGGGTAGGATCACTGATTTCTGGGTCAACAGATCCCGAAAGTCGGGCGGCTCTGGTAGCTCGAGTGGCTCGGGCAGCAGCTTCTCGGGTTCCTCTTCTTCCAGTGAAGGGTATTCGCCCGAGGTGAACATTGATGGTAGTGAGGGCAACATTGATGGTAGTGAGGGCTCGAGTTCTCCTGCGACCAAAAAGTTTAAACCGGCCGACTAGCTCCGATTATAATTTTTTGAATTTTGTTTTTTATTTTGCATAGCCGACGATTTGATTCTGTTAACCGGTTGGTTAGGAAACAATGTAAAGATATTTTGATAATGAAATGGAAAGTTTTTACCTGTCTAGCCATTTACTTTCTGCGACTTACTTGTGATGGTTTACTATTTCTTTTCTACTTCAGAAAATTCTCTTCTAATCAAGTCGGGCTGCTTAATAATGATCCAGTCTGGGTACTGATCTTCATAGAATTCCGGTTGACTAATCATTAGAAAAAACCCGTTCGCATAGCTTGTTTCTTCAACCCGGATCAAGCGGATTTGATTCATCCTGAGAAAGTGACAGCTATAATGTTGCGATACGTAGTCGAAGCGGTTTGGATATATAATCGGGCGGACAGAAATCCAAGTTCTGCCTTATCTCATTATGAATGCCTCGTGATAACCAGGAGACCGAACATAACCAAGCTGGGCGATTATTACCAGACTCTACATGCTTGCTTTTTAGGATAAAGAATGCCACGTCATAAGAACAATCAACAGGCCGAGCGGCCAGAGCTTTAAACCGAACAAATTGAAACTCTGATTGCTGCAAGTCTTATCCCCGTGAGTATAATCAATAACCGGTACACCCGCGTGGGATATATATATTTGTAACTCGGATGGATGGAAATCCGAACAGGAAATTGACATAACCAAGCCGCGCGATTACAACCTTGTTCGATTCAAAAGTGCGCCTCCGAAGGAAAACGAGGGTTGCGGACTATCAGTTACTACTTAGTTGAAGAATTCAGACCGCTAGCAGCGGTCGAGGCCAGACTTCGCCCGTCGCGGCAAATGCCACTCCTGCGACGGGCTTTCCTTTTATTGAAAAGTAGCGGTTACAAATGTGAAAGAGCAGAAGCCGGCCGGTCAGCAGTTCGCGAGACCTGAAACTCGAGACCGGAGCTCAGACAAGCGAGCTCTTGGATTCGAGTGTGCGTGTCTTGGGAACAGTGCCGCCCCCTATTTATAGGCTTGGGGGCCTGCCCGATCGGGCAGGGATAAAATAACCTCCTGCCCGGGTACAGGAGAAACGGGCAGGCGGTGACGGGATACACAAAGAAGAGAAAGAAAAGAGGCCGCGCGATCTGACGGCCTGCCTTCCCGATCTGTCTTGCTTGCGGCTGAGGACGCCGGGACCAAGTCAATAATGCAGACCGCGCGGTTTGGAGATTGAGGTCGCGGTCTGCCCTCTGGTCATGACTCAGCCGATCTTCAAGAGGTAACTTGGATAGCCTTCGATCTGGAACCCCGACCTGTTCTTCGGGGCTGGAACTTCGAGTTCCTATGGGACAACCCGCGCGGCCTCCTTGCTGAGACCGCGGATGAACTTCCTGCCTTGGCTCTTTGACGATCTTATCTCTTCGGGGGTGATCCTGGAAATGACACCAGGCCGCCCGGCCTGGCCCTTCTTGAACGGGGAACCGCCGATTCCAGGACCCAGCGGCTTGGCTCAAGAGTTCGAGCGGTCTGATAATGGTTCAAACCGAGAAGCGGTTTTCCGGGCAAACATAATCCCCGCATATTTTCAAATCTCAAGAGGATTTCGAAAATATTAGCTTTGACCGGGAGACCGCATCCGACCTGCCTTGAATCCTATAAGAGAGCCAGAGAATTCATTCTGTGGAGTTTTTCTGCGAAATCTCGGGGTATTACTCGCCAGCTGCGGTTAGATTTTTTAAGACCGGCAATTCTTCAGTAATGGATTTCCTGGACGCCGTGCTAGACCGCGTGGATCCCAGTGGGGACCAGAAGAGGGCGGAAAACAAGAGGAGCGAATCGCCGGAAAAATTGGATAAGGCGAGGGAAAAGCAAGACCGGAAAGACCGGAAAAAGAGAAAACAGGTCGAGAAGGCCGCAACGGGCAGCTCCAAGCCGGTTGTGGACTTAACGACACCTAAGACTCCTGCAGAGCCCGTGGCGAACAGTTTGGAGACCGCCAGTCCGCCGAATAAAGAGGAGACCGCTCCTCCTGAAGAAGTTGCTCCAGAAAGCCCTTCGAAGAAGGCCGGAGAGAATGACTCGTTTGGTGTGGAAATCACACCATCCGGGAACCCTCATTTGCTCGTCCGAGATCTAGAGAAGGAGGCGGTTACCTCCCCAAGGACGGGCGAACAGAACACCCCTTTGTCCGTGGATGACTACCCCAGCCCCTCGAAAGAACTTGGCCCAGCGCCGAGTAAGAGAGAGAGAAAAAGGAAGAAGACCGGGTCTGTTACCGAGCGGATAACCAAGAAAGTCAAGAGGCTGGCCGCTAAGGAAAGGGCGGCCCTCAAGAAACCGACCGAATCCCTCCTTCAGACCAATTCGCGGCTGAAAGAGGAGCTAGGTCTTGCGACTCCCCCACCCAGCAAGTCAAACGAATCGCCGGCCACTCCTGACGTGAAGACGGGCGAACTGCCCCCGGACCCGGCGAGCAGTATATCCTTCAATGGGATCTTCAAAGACATGGATGAGCTGGTGAAGCGAGACCAGTTTCTTGCCAGCCCGACCGCCTCTGACAAAAACGCTCCTGCTACTGATGACACAGCCCGGTCTGAAGAGACCGTTCGGATGGAGGCCGAAGAGCGAGAGGCCGCCGCCCGGACTGTCTTGGAGGTCGAAAAGAAAGCGAGGGAACTTGAAGAGGTTCAGCGAGCGCGGGAGGAGGTACCCCCAGCAATGACCGGGAAAGAGATCATGAAGGTGAAGAAGGAAAGGGCGGAACAGGCCTTGAACAAGCCGTCGCGGCCTGATCCTCTTGCGGCAGGTAAGGATTCTACGGACTACAAAGCTGTCCGCTTTTTCATTCCGCGGCCTCGCCATAATAAATTAGTGAACCCGCCGCTGAGCCTCTTTGCTTTTATTTTTTATGACCGCGCGGTTTTTTGCAGATAGCAGCGATCAGATTGTGAAGCCGGGCGACCTTGAGGCCAGTCTGCCTCAGCTAGCACCCCCGATCTCAACCTGTGCGACATCCTTGCCGGAAAGACCGCATCTGTTTGATCGCCTTGAGGCAGATCTGATCAACTTGAGGGCCAGCTTGAAGGAGGTAGAGGACCGGGAGGCCGCCACTCGGACCGCTCTGGCGCAATCGGAGATCGACAGGAGGTCCAGCACAGAGAAAGTGAAAATCCTGGAGACTCAGCTTGAGGCCGCGCGAGCAGCGGTGGTGGCTACGCGGACTGCTCTAACCGTCCAACTGGAGAAGGAGAAAAAAGCCTCTGCCAAGTTTGAGAGTGACTCAAAATATTACCAGGATAAATTCCTGCGCTTAACCAGAGAAGTCGCCGCTGGTCGGCGAAATGTGAATGATGGGGTGGTAACTGTTAGCCGCCCGACTATTGGAGCGAGCTCAAATCCTCCTTCAGTCCGGGCGGCTGATCCAATGATTGACGAGGCCGCTGCGGTCCCCCGTATGATTGCCGCTACGCGGGTCGAAAGGGATGCCGGGCGGCTTCATTGCACAATCAACCACCTTCATTATCATACAAGCCAAATTTATTCTCTCTTGAATACGACCAGTGACCAGGTCGCGCGACTTCATAGAGAGGATGCTTCCCCAGAGCGCCGTCAATCGTGATTAATATTTGAACATAACTTGTATTGTGAATGTGGCTTGTTGATTTGGACAATATTCCTCTTTATTCTTGTCTTTTATTTGAACAATCCGAGCGGTCTCCTATGTTAACCGCTGTATTTTATGCCTTGTTTAAATCTTATGTTTCATTCGAACTGTTTTCTGGTCGGTCGAACTGTGATGTATGCTTCTGTTTTTTCTGGATGCCTTTGCTTCTTTCATTTTTCTGGTGAATCTAACCATATAGGTCATTGACCGCGCGGTCAGAATGTATAACCGTGTCGTGATTTTACTATTCACAGATCATAGAAATCTATAAGTATAGAATTTTGCCGAAGTCATTCTCACGATTTCCAGATGGCGCGATCCAAGAACAAGTCGCAGCGACCTGTTAAAGTTAAGGCCGTCCGAGCTGACGCGGCCTTGGCATTCCATTCGGCGGACCACCCGGAATGCCGTCTTACTCAGAACGAACTGGATGACTTTATTGCTAGATACATGGTAGGGAGTAATCTGCTCGCGCGGCTTCCTTTGCGCGACGAGCGGATTAACTCTTCCAGTCCGCACCAGATCGCCATCCCAGTTGACCACTTCGAGTATGGCTTCAAGTTTCCACTGCCGCTTGAAGTCATAGCCATTTTCGACCACTACGGGGTTGTGCCCGGTCAGCTTCCGCCGAACTCCATCGCCTCAATATATAGTTTCATCTCGTACCTGCGGTTCGAGAGGATCCGGTTCTCCCTCGACCTGTTCAGAAAGTTCTTCTCAGTGCGGGCGGTCTCCGACTCGGGGACTTCAACTTACAGGGGGCACCTTTACTTCGGCTGCCACGGGCTGAAGATTGTCAATCTTGCGAACAAAGTCTCCGACTGGTCGGAGCGGTTTGTAATGCTCGAAGGCAACTTCGGCCTGTTGCAGACCAACCCGCAAGTCCGGGGGGAAGAAGTTTTCCAGATCCCCCAGGTCGGCAAGATCGAGGCGGACACCTTCGCGTTCCTTGAGAAGGAGCGGCTTGATATCAACCACTACATCCCGCTTTTCTCGGAGCTTGAGAACATTCTCCCCGAACATAGTAAGTTTTTCTAGACCGCCTTTATATGACCGCGCGGCCTTCTTTACTTATACTCTTGGTTTTATTTTGCAGCCGCCCATATCGTTCCAGCGAACAAGCCGGTCACGCCGGCCGTCCCAGTTTTAACCCAGAGGGAGAAGAGGCAGCGGCGAAAGAGGTCGCCATCTTCGGAGGAAGAGGGCCCGACCTCTTCTGACGACTACGAGATCCTTCGCTCAAGTGGGAACCCGCCCGACCTGCAGGGCAACCCGACCGTCCTTTGGCACAGGGATGGAAGTCGGATCCGGGTATCCACCGCGCTCCCTCCGTGGGGGAGTGAAAAGATTGACCGCCACGCCCTAGCCGCCGGGGCTGCCTTATATGGTCGAAAGACTTTGAAGAGGCTGAGGAATACTCCCGAGGAAGAGCTCCCCCGGTTAGCGGCTCAGGCCGGTGCATGGGGATTTGCGGCCAACCACTTTATGGCCTTGTCATTCAAGCGGCTGGTTTCCGTCCAAGAACACCTGGAGAAGAAGTTCGAGGGGCAGGCCGCGGAGATCACGCGGCTTCGAGAGGAGACCGCGCGGCTTCAAGAAGTCGTGGCGGTGAGTTTCGACAAACAAATGCCGCGGCCCCTTTTGCTTAGCTCGAGCGACCTAACTCGTTTTTCCTTTCTTTCCTGCAGAAACAATATGAGATAACTAACCCGGCCTTCCAAGACGAGGTGCTGCCTCACGTGGCCCAAGGAATCAACAAGGCCCTGGGTCTTATGGAAGACCGGGGCGGTCTGAGCGAAGGGTTCGAGGGTACCACCTTCTCCGACCTCTTCCCCACCTTGAAGACTCAACTCGATGAAATCAGCCGAAGGCGCAAAGGGAAGACCAAGGTGGGCGAGGAGGCTGAGGCCGTCGCGGGCAGAGAGGTCGTGCTTCATCAAGGAGGCGATGGAAGCGGTGAAGCCGCTGATGAGGTCGACGCGGACAGTGAAGCCGGTGACGCTGATGAGGACGATGAAGATGACCTGTCCTCTGGGACCACCGGCTCCGCCAGTAGGACCGGGCGATCAAGTTCCAGCGGTTCGTCGGATTCTTCTTCGTTCAGCGAAGGCTATTCGCCGGAGATTGACATCGAAGGCCTGACCTCAAGTCCGCCTGTCAAGAAGCAGAAAAAGTCGGCAGACTAGTGCTTTTTTTTTTTACTTTTTAATTTTTGTAACCGCCGGTTTCCTTTTGTTAACCGGGCGGTTAGTACTTTTGTAAACATATTTTTGAAGAAATGAATAGAAATTTCTTACCTGTCTGGTTGTCATTCCGCTGTTACTTACTTGTGATTGATATCTTGTCTTTTTCTCTCCTTCTTTTCTTTCGCTTCTTATAATCTAGCCGCGCGGCTATCTCTCTTTTTTTTTCCTTTAAAAATCTCAGGATGTCCGATTCCTTGTGCGATCATAGTTTTAGGCCGAGCGACCCCTTATTTAAAAAGAGAGATACCACATCCTTGTTGATGCAAATAATAATCCTTTAAGTTTGAGCGATTTTGAAATCAATCCGGGCGAACAACTCATTGCATCCAAGGATGACTTTTGCTAGGAAATCAGTCAACCCGACCGGTTTAAAATATAAACTGAACGGTGATATACTCAATTCCAAAGACAACCAGATTTGATTAATTTGAAGTATTGATAGGTTCGCTCGGTCAGAATGCAATCCGGACAACCATATGCTTTGAATTTAGAAATGCCTAACTCATTATCGGACGGATAGATAGATAAGTCCGGCCGGTCAGGATGAAATCTGAGCAGTTACATGTTAGATCCAGAAATACCAAACTTATAAAAGATGATTAAATCCGCCCGGTTTGAATGCCACCCGGGAAATAGATGATTAGCTTAGAAGATTTCCAACTTGTAAAATATTGATAAGACCGCCCGGTTGCAAAATAACTCGGGTAATCATATGCTTTGCCAGAAAGTATTCCAACTTGCAAAATATTGATAAGACCGCCCGGTCGCATAATAACTCGGGTAATCATATGCTTAGATTCAGAAATACTTTCCTTAATAGACGACGGGCATACCCGCCCGGTTTGAATATAACCCTGGTGATAATATGATCAGTTCCAAAAGATGACTTAACCTATGTTCAGTCAGACCGCTAGGCCTGAAATACTCAGACCGCATGGTCTTAATACCACAACCCCTTATTGGGGGAGACGAACACCTGCACCTGTTCAACCAGACCGATCGGCCTGAAAAACTCAAACCGTCCGGTCTTAATATCACAACCCCTTTATTGGGGTAGACGAACACCTGCACCTGTTCTAACAATATTCTCCTTGAGTGATCCATATATAAAATCATCAGAAGTGAATGCCTCCCTGTAGGGAAGAAGAATAATCCTACAGGCTCAAATGACCAAGTGGGCAGGTGGGCCTCGGCGGCGAACATTGCTTTCCTCAAGTGGTCATAAGAGCTGTAGGGAAAAAGGAAAAAATATGTACAGACTCAGATGACCAAGTGGGCAGGTGGGCCTCGGCGGCGAACATTGCTTTCCTCAAGTGGTCATAAGAGCTGTAAACGACTCATCCGCTCTCTTGCCTAGGGTTACAAGCCGAGTTGATCAATTGGGCAGGTGGGCCTCGGCGGCGAACATTGCTTTCCTCAGAGAGATCAACTCAGTTGTGGGCCCAACTAGGTACCGTTTCGAGAGTACCTAAGAGTATTCGATGGTCACAGACTATGATGATCAGTTGGGCAGGTGGGCCTCGGCGGCGAACATTGCTTTCCTCAGAAAGATCATCAAAGCTGTAACTATATCCCTTCGGGGCGTGATAGAGCTGACAATCACCTAGACCTCCCTTGATGCAGGGGTGTGTCAGATATCGGCCGGGATCCAAAGTTCTGAAGACCACCGCAGCGGAATTGGCAAGCTACCACTACATGTGTGCGAAAACTCCCCGCATCACATGGTCTTGGTGGGTTTTACGCTACGACTACAATCCGAGGGGGTTCGAGCAGAATTTGGCGATATCTCAGAGGTTCGGGGAGTGGGATACGTGTGTTTGTATTTATGATGCAGAGAACCATCAGACAAGAAGAAAATGTCAGCATAGGGCTTTTTATTCAATACCAAAAAGAGATGTAAAGAATAAAAGAAATAGTTTCAAGGATAGAATCGTTTGAGATCGTCACCGCTCCACGTGCGTGGGACGTCTTCTCCTTCGTTGGTTTGGAGACGGTAGGCCCCATTCCTAGATACTTCTTTGATGATGAAAGGTCCTGCCCAATTAGGATCCAGCTTCCCAACATTACCAGACCTTGCTGCGGCATCCACCTTTTTTAACACCAAATCCCCGACTACAAACTGCTTCACTCTGACATTCTTATCAAAATATTTTGCCATTCTCCTTTTAACTTCTTCCTGCCTGATTGTTGCTTCATCCTGAAGTTCCTCGATTAGATCAAGATTATGCATGAGGGCCTCACCATTTTCATCTATCCAGGATTCTCCTCCTTCTTTGGCGTAAATAACCCTTGGAGTGACCACCTCGAATTCCACAGGGACAACAGCTTCCGAGCCATGAGATAATTTGAAAGGTGTCTCCCCGGTAGCCGAAGACGGAGTAGTACGAAGGGTCCACAGGATGGAAGGAAGTTGGTCCGCCCAATTTCCTTTCTGGTTCAAGACTCTTTTCATCAAAAGCTGCCGAATTTGCCTGTTTGCCGCCTCCACTTGACCATTGGTCCTTGGATGGTGTACTGAGGCAAACCGAAGATCAATTCCTATCTGATCACAGAAGTTTATCATCTCTGGATTGTTGAATTGTGGGCCATTATCGGTGACGATTGCCAACGGAATTCCATGTCGGCAGATAATCTCTCCCCAGACGAAGTTTCTGACAATTTGGGTGGTAGTTCTTGCTAATGCTTTTGCTTCGATCCACTTACTGAAATAATCGATCATTACCAGGATAAAGCGACGTTGTCCGCTGGCCATTGGGAAAGGCCCCATAAGATCCATTCCCCATACTGCAAAAGGCCATGGCGCAGTTATTGACCTGAGTGACTGAGCAGGCAAATGTTGAAGAGGAGCAAACTTTTGACATTGGACACATCGCTTGGCGAAGGCTTCAGCATCCTTTCTCATGGTTGGCCAGAAGTATCCTTGCCGCAGGATCCTTTTTTCTAAGGTTTTCGCCCCCGAATGGCTACCACATTCCCCAGAATGAACTTCCTGAAGTATGACCGGGATCTCCTCTTCTGAAACGCACCGTGCCGAGAGAGAAATCAAAGTTTTTCGGTACAAGACTCCCGCTATCAGGTAGTAGTACGCCGCCTTTCTTCTGAACCTGTTTTTGTCCTTGATTGATGGATGATATTCTCCTTTTGTCAGAAACAATTCGTAGGGGTCTTTCCAAGAAGGATGTTGATCGATCTGCATGAGCTCTTCTTCCTCTGTCTCCTCTGTTGCCGGATGAAAAAGTTCCGAGGTTACTCCTCCTGATGGAAGACCAAATTTTGACAATTCGTCTGCCTCTTCATTCTGCGTTCTCGGAATGTGCTCGATGATGAAGGATTTGAATCTCCCGATCTCTTTCTTAGCTAGGAATAGATATTTTCTCAACATTGGTTCTCTTGTCTCGTAGTTCCCTAGAACCTGCGAGGCCATTACAAGAGAATCAGTTTTCACATGAACATGTTCTATCCCAAGCTCCTTTGCGAGTCTCAGGCCGGCCAAGAGTGCTTCGTATTCGGCCTGGTTATTTGTAACTGAAAAGAAAAATCTAATAGCCTGTTCCAGCCTGATGCCGTTTGGACTGATCAAAACCACTCCGGCTCCCACGGAGTTCCTGCCAGAAGCCCCATCCACATAAATGATCCAAGCCAAAGGAGATTGCACTACCTGTTCGGGATTAGACTCCATCGTGTCTATCAAGAAATCTGCCAATACTTGTGCCTTTATTGCTGTTCTGGGAGTGTACAGTATTTCGAACTCGCTTAGCTCAATTGCCCATTTGGCCAACCTTCCTGAATGTTCCGGCTTCTCCAAGATATTCCTCAGTGGATGATCTGAAACCACCTGAATAGGATGAGCTTGAAAATAGGGGCGGAGCCTTCGTGATGACATGACTAAAGCCAAGGCTAATTTCTCCAGGATTGAATATCTAGTTTCTGCATCTTTAAGGATATGGCTGACATAGTATATCGGAAACTGTTTCTTTTTCTCTTCCCGAACCAGGACAGAGCTTATCGCATCAGGGCCTACCCCCAAATACAAGAATAGTGTTTCTCCTTCGCGAGGGCTTTGAAGAAGGGGGGTTGAAGTTAATTGCTTTTTCAATTGTTCGAAAGCATTATTGCATTCCTCGTTCCATTCAAACTTAGATCCTCCCCTAAGTGTTTTGAAGAACGGAGCGCTTTTATCTCCCGATTTGGAAATGAATCGGCTCAATCCTGCCAACCTTCCACCAAGTTGCTGTACCTCTTTCGGACTACGAGGAGGGGTCATGTCTAGGATGGCTTTTACTTTATCTGGGTTCGGTGCGAGACCATCAGGAGTGAGAAGATGTCCAAGAAATTTCCCCTTGTTCGCCCCGAACACGCATTTCGAGGGGTTTAATTTTAATTTGAACCTCCGTAGAGTAGCGAACGTCTCTACGAGGTCTTCCAGATGGATTAAAAAAGTTTTACTTTTTAGAAGGAGATCATCAACATATACTTCCAGATTTCTCCCTTTTTGTTTTTCAAAAACTGTGTCCATCATCCTCTGATATGTTGCCCCCGCATTTTTGAGGCCAAAAGGCATGACGAGATAACAATAACATCCATCATTGGTAATGAAGGATGTATGCGGGATATCAGGCTTATGCATCTTAATCTGGTGATAACCAGAAAATGCATCTAAAAAACTCATAAAACTATATCCCACCGCGGAATCTACCAAAACATCTATCCGAGGCAAGGGATAACAATCCTTGGGGCATGCTTTATTGAGTTTAGTGAAATCAACACACATACGCCATTTCCCCCCAGACTTTTTCACCATCACTACATTCGACATCCAGGTGGGGTACTGGATTTCAGAAATGAAATTGGCTTTAAGAAGCTTTGCAACTTCTTCTTTGATAGGTACCGCCAGCTTAGTTGCTACCTCCCTCTTCTTCTGTTGGATTGGCTTGATCTCCGGAGAAACGTTGAGGTGATGGCACGCGACATCTGGATCTATTCCAGGCATGTCTTCCGCCGACCAAGCGAAGATGTCCAAGTTATTCAGCAGGCAGGAGGTTAACTGGAGCTTCTCCTCTTCTGATAGCTCGGCGTTGATGATCAGCTTCTTCCCTTCCCCTTCAACAATGGGGATCTCTTGGGTCTCCTGGGCAGGTTCCAGGTAGGTCCCTTTCCGTTCCGCGCTCTCCTCAGCTTCTTCAGGGAGTTCGGACACCTCTTGGATGTCATTCTGGGGCTTGTGAAGTGGTGCCTCGGTGATCACATTAACTGTCTTCACATAACATTCGCGTGCCACCTTTGGATCGCTCCGGATCCGGTACTGACGCCCCTCAGCAGCGAATTTCAAGGCCAAATGGAAAGTTGATACCACCGCTCTGTAAGCATTTAGGATTGGTCTTCCGAAAATAGCGCAGTAGCTACTTGGGGCTTCCACTACTACGAAGTTCACCAACTTTGTTATGCCCCCTAGCGATACCAGAAGCTTCACGCACCCTTCTACTTCCTTCTTTTCTCCTGAGAAGCCATAGAGGGGGCCTTCCGTAGAGAGTAAGGCCTTTCCAGTCTTGAGGGCCTCAAACGTTTGGCGAAAGATGAGATTAACTGAGCTGCCTGTATCGATCAAAATTTTGTGCACTGCGTAATTCTCAATAACCGCCTTTATCACCACCGCGTCATCGAACGGATTCGCATTTGGGGAGAGATCTTCCTGGCCAAACGTAACAACCGTCCTTTCCGGGGCAGAAGTGGAGGCAACTGCCACTTCTTGCTTTGTAACTCTCCCGATGCTAGATTTTCGGGAGGATTCTATCCCTGCCCCACCATGGATGCAATAGATGTTGCCGAGAGGGCCAACATCATTCACCTCTATGCATTCGGTTGCAGGATGTATATCCCCATAACCACCGGCCTCCTCTACATCAGCACACTCCCATGTTACTTCGACTGCCTCCTTCTTCTTCTCAGCTCGTGGTTCAACCGGAGCTTCTTGCCGAATCAACCCCCGAAGCTTTCCCTCTTTCAGGAGTTTTTCTATCAACCACCGGAGGGCCCGGCAATCTTCAGTTAGATGCCCCTCTTCTTTATGATATTCACAGTAAAGGTTTGGGTTCCGATTGCGAACTTCTGATTTCAAAGGAGGGGGCTTTTTAAAGTCAGGCCTCTTCTGAAGAATCTGCACGACCTCATTCATGGTAACGTTGAGTGGGGTGAACGAATCTTGTGATTCATCATATCGGATGGATGGGATAGGTGGAGATGGTTGTGCGATGTATTGTGGCAGATATACGGGCATGATTTGCGGAACTCCCATGGGTTGAGTGGGTGCGATGGCCAACGGCGGCTTCTGATCCTGAAACCGTTGATGGCCAATGAATGGTTGCTTGGGCTTAAGATTCCTTCCCCTTTGAGCCCGAGGCTCGAAATCAGGCCGAGACGAGTGATTATAACGTTGCTGATGGGTTGATGCAGAATTGAACTGATCGTTGTCACTGAGCAACTTGGCAACGTATCCCGGATTAGTCTTTTCACCCCTGATGAATTTGTTTGCCAAGCTAATCATTTCTTGATATGTCTTTGGTTCCCTGATTTGGGCTTCAAACTTCAGTGGCCCCTCCCTAAGGCCATGCATTAGAGCGACCCTATATAACTCCGGATCGACGTTTTGTACTTCCATAATTTCCCTTTGGAAACGATCGACGAAACGGGCCCACGTTTCGTTTTCTTGCTGTCGTATCTCGAATAGGGCTGCCGGGCCATTCTTCCTCTTCTTAGAGGTAGAGAATCGAAGCAAAAATTCTCTACGTAACTCCGCAAAGCATCTGATAGATCGAGGATGCAATCCATAGAACCATTCTCTGGCCTGCCCATCAAAGGATGTCACCAGGAGCTTGCACTTTGTTGCATCAGTGATGGTCCTTAGAGCAACAGCTGATTCAAATGCCTGGAGGTGTATCGCTGGATCGGACTCCCCACTATATGCCGACATACGTGGTTCTCGAAAGTTGTTCGGGGCCGGCTCTCCTCGGATTTCGTCGGTGAAGGGAGAACTCTCCTCGGCATCCTCGTACAGAGGGAAAGCAGGGTTATAAGGGATCTCGGCTGCGGTCATTGGCGGACAGGCCGCATGATAGGAGCGGGCAGGTGCTCCAGCCGGATATGATTGGAAAGTGGCGACCTCAGGCGGATAGAGAAAATGAGCGGCCTGAGAGGTCGCCCCTTGAAAGTCAAGGACCCGAGCTGGCATGCATCGCGCGGCCTCTTGGTAGAGATTCGGACGGTCCGCGGAACCTTCTTGTGGTGGTCGGGAATGAGCGACTTGCGCGAACGGATATGGAGGTGGAGGAGGTAAAACAGGAGTGACCGCCTGGGGAGCCGCGGCCTGCTGAGGGGCTAACCGCTCGGTTAGTAGAGTTAAGGCCTGAGTGATTGCGTCCAGACGCTGGTCGGTCGCCTGCCGAGCCTGGTCGGCCTCTCTCTTTGTCTGCTCCAGAGCTTCCCACAAAGAGTCTTCACTATGGTCGGATCGGTCTCTGGGAGGGAGCTGGCGGTCTGTCATTCTGAGCTAAGGATTTCGCTGACAGTCTGCGATCTGAAGGCCGCGTGTTTCTGTTCGATTCAAAAGTGCGCCTCCGAAGGAAAACGAGGGTTGCGGACTATCAGTTACTACTTAGTTGAAGAATTCAGACCGCTAGCAGCGGTCGAGGCCAGACTTCGCCCGTCGCGGCAAATGCCACTCCTGCGACGGGCTTTCCTTTTATTGAAAAGTAGCGGTTACAAATGTGAAAGAGCAGAAGCCGGCCGGTCAGCAGTTCGCGAGACCTGAAACTCGAGACCGGAGCTCAGACAAGCGAGCTCTTGGATTCGAGTGTGCGTGTCTTGGGAACAGTGCCGCCCCCTATTTATAGGCTTGGGGGCCTGCCCGATCGGGCAGGGATAAAATAACCTCCTGCCCGGGTACAGGAGAAACGGGCAGGCGGTGACGGGATACACAAAGAAGAGAAAGAAAAGAGGCCGCGCGATCTGACGGCCTGCCTTCCCGATCTGTCTTGCTTGCGGCTGAGGACGCCGGGACCAAGTCAATAATGCAGACCGCGCGGTTTGGAGATTGAGGTCGCGGTCTGCCCTCTGGTCATGACTCAGCCGATCTTCAAGAGGTAACTTGGATAGCCTTCGATCTGGAACCCCGACCTGTTCTTCGGGGCTGGAACTTCGAGTTCCTATGGGACAACCCGCGCGGCCTCCTTGCTGAGACCGCGGATGAACTTCCTGCCTTGGCTCTTTGACGATCTTATCTCTTCGGGGGTGATCCTGGAAATGACACCAGGCCGCCCGGCCTGGCCCTTCTTGAACGGGGAACCGCCGATTCCAGGACCCAGCGGCTTGGCTCAAGAGTTCGAGCGGTCTGATAATGGTTCAAACCGAGAAGCGGTTTTCCGGGCAAACAAACCTGGCTTTGCATAATTGCTTCGCAAGATTGAATATTAAGTCATAAGAAAATAATTGGTAGACCGTGCGATTAATATTTAACCCGAACGATTTATGTGGCTCAGCCTTACATAACATTGACTAGTAAATCCGCGCGGGCTATATATACTTTGAGCGGTTAATGGCTTGATACTTACAATGAGAATCATAACTGTTTGATTGTAAAGGGCCTTTTATTAACCGAACGGATCGAATTGAAACCCATAAAGATGATAGGATCACAATCCGAATGATGAGATCGACCGGTCATGATTATGCTTAATCCCTTGATTATTGGCTTGTGACATTTTATGATATCCTGTTTATTTCAAATCGTGCGGTCTGAAGACCAGACCGCATGATATCTTCGGAACCTGCTTATTTCAAATCGTGCGGTCTGAAGACCAGACCGCATGATATCTTTGGGAGCTACTTATTTCAAACCATCCGATCTAAAAACCAAACAGCCCGATAATCTTAGCACCTGCTTATTTCAAACCGTCCGGTCTGAAAACCAGACAGCCCGATAATCTTAGTACCTGCTTATTTCAAACCGCCCGATTTAATTATCAAGCCGACCGGTTTGTGATGTACATAATAAGAATCCTGCTTTTTCTCCAAATGGTCTAGAATGACCATATAGGATGAGATAATTTCCTGTAACGTAACAAGAGATGGCTACAGACTCAGATGACCAAGTGGGCAGGTGGGCCTAGGCGGCGAACATTGCTTTCCTCAAGTGGTCATAAGAGCTGTAGATATAAAGAAAAAGACAAGTACAGACCCAGATGACCAAGTGGGCAGGTGGGCCTAGGCGGCGAACATTGCTTTCCTCTAGTGGTCATAAGGGCTGTAAGCGAATCAACTGCTCTCTTGCCTAGGGCTACAAGCCGAGTTGATCAATTGGGCAGGTGGGCCTAGGCGGCGAACATTGCTTTCCTCAGAGAGATCAACTCAGTTGTGGGTCCCGCTTAGGCATCGCTTGAGAGTACCTAGGAGTATTCGATGGCCACAGGCTAAGATGATCAGTTGGGCAAGTGTGGTTATGCCGCGGGGGCTATACCGACATTGCTTTCCTCAGAAAGATCATCAAAGCTGTAACTATATCCCTCTCGGGGCATGATAGAGCCAACATTCACCTAGACCTCCCTTGATGCAGGGGTGTGTCGGATATCAGCCGGGATCCAAGGTTCCGAAGACCACCGCATGGGAATTGGCAAGCTACCACTACACGTGTGCGAAAACTCCCCGCTACACATTATCTTCGTGGTTTTACGCTAATGACTACAATCCGAGGGGGTTCGAGCAGAACTTGGCGATGTCTCCGCGGTTCAGTGAGGTTGATATATAAGAAAGTGTAAAGAAACATCAGACATGGAGAAGTGTCAGTATAGGGCTTCTCATTAAAATATCCAAAAAATGAAAGAAAGTACAGAGGACATTTTAAGGATAGAACCATTTGAGATCGTCACCGCTCCAGGTGCGTGAGATGTCTTCTCCTTCACTTTTCTGAAGGCGGTAAGCCCCGCTTATTAGTACTTCTTTGATGATGAAAGGTCCGGCCCAATTGGGATTCAGCTTCCCGACGTTGCCTGCTCTGGCTCCTGCATCAACTTTCTTTAGCACAACGTCTCCGACTGCAAAATATTTTACTCTGACAGTCTTGTCAAAGTACTTCGCCATTCTCCTTTTAACTTCTTCCTGTCTGATTGTTGCCTCGTCCTGAAGCTCTTCGATCAGATCCAGACTATACTTGATAGCTTCATCATTATCTTCTATCCAGGCTTCTCCTCCTTCCTTTGCCTACACAACACTTGGAGTGACCACCTCAAATTCTACAGGAACAACCGCCTCCGAGCCATGAGATAATTTGAATGGTGTCTCCCCCGTAGCTGAAAATGGGGTAGTGTGAAGAGTCCAAAGGATGGAAAGAAGTTGATCTGCCCAATTCCCTCTTTGATTCAAGACCCTCTTCATCAGAAGCTGTTGGATCTGCCTATTCGTTGCTTCTACCTGACCATTCGTTCTCGGATGATGCACACAAGAGAACCAAAGGTCAATCCCAACCTGATCACAGAAGGTTATCATCTCTAAATTGTTAAACTGTGGACCATTGTCAGTAACAATTGCTAACGGAATCCCATGTCGGCAGACTATTTCTCCCCAAATGAAGTTTCTGATAATTTGAGTTGTAGTTCTTACTAATGCCTTCGCCTCAATCCACTTGCTGAAGTAGTCAATCATCACAATGATAAAGCGATGCTGGCCGCTGGCTATGGGGAAGGGCCCGATAAGATCCATCCCCCAAACTGCGAAGGGCCATGGCGCATTTATTGATCTGAGCGACTGAGCAGGCAAATGCTGAAGAGGAGCGAACATTTGACACTGAACACATCGCTTGGCGAATGCTTCAGCATCCTTCTTCATGGTCGGCCAGAAATATCCCTGCCTTAAGATTCTCTTCTCCAGAGTCTTTGCTCCTGAATGGCTACCACACTCCCCGGAATGAACCTCCTGAAGTATAGTCGGGATTTCATCCTCGGAAACACACCATGCTGAGGGAGAGATCAAAGTCTTTCTGTAGAGAACTCCTGCTATCAGATAATAGTATGCCGCTTTCCTTCTGAATCTTCTTCTATCTTTGATGGAATGATGGAACTCCCTTTTTGACAAAAACAGCTCGTAAGGGTCCTTCCACGAAGGATTATGATCAATTTGCATGAGTTCCGCTTCATCTGTTGCCGGATGAAAAAGTTCAAAGGTCACTCCCCCGGATGGAAGACCGAACTTCGACAACTCATCTGCTTCCTCATTTTGCGTCCTTGGAATATGCTCGATAACGAATGACTTGAATCTTCCGATTTCCTTTTTGGCTAACAGTGGATATTTCCTTAGAATCGGCTCCCTTGTCTCATAATTCCCCAAGACCTGAGAGGCCATTACTAATGAATCGGTTCTAACATGTACATATTCTATGCCCAGCTCTCTCGCAAGCCTCAGCCCAGCCAGAAGTGCTTCATATTCTGCCTGATTATTTGTAACTGGAAAGAAGAATTTGATAGCTTGCTCCAGCCTGATGCCATTTGGACTGATTAAAACTACCCCGGCTCCCACAGAGTTTTTACCAGAAGCTCCATCCACATAAGTGATCCAAGCCAAAGGAGATTGCACCACCTGTTCAGGATTAGGTTCTGCTGTATCCACCAAGAAGTCTGCCAAGATTTGCGCTTTGATTGTTGTTCGGGGGATGTATGATATTTCAAATTCGCTCAGTTCGATAGCCCATTTAGCCAACCTTCCTGAATGGTCTGGCTTTTCAAGAACATTTCTTAAAGGATGATCTGTAATCACTTGGACAGGATGAGCCTGAAAGTAAGGGTGAAGCCTTCGTGCCAAGGCTAGTTTCTCCAAGATTGAATATCTGGTTTCTGCATCTTTGAGAATGTTGCTAGCATAATATATCAGAAACTGCCTCTTCTTTTCCTCCCGAACGAGGACGGAACTCACGACATCTGGGCCGACTCCCAAATATAAGAATAATATTTCCCCCTTACGGGGACTTTGGAGTAGCGGAGTTGAAGTCAACTGTACTTTTAGCTACTCGAAAGCCCTATTGCACTCCTCGCTCCATTCAAACTTTGATCCTCCCCGCAGTATTTTAAAGAATGGGGCACTTTTATCTCCCGATTTGGAGATAAACCTGCTCAATCCTGCCAATCTTCCTCCAAGCTACTGAACTTCCTTGGTATTTCGAGGAGGGGTCATATTAAGGATGGCCTTCACCTTATCTGGATTTGGTGCAAGGCCATCGGGAGTTAAGAGATGCCCGAGAAACTTTCCTTTGTTTGCCCCAAACACACATTTCAATTGGTTTAATTTTAACTTGAACCTCCGTAGAGTAGTGAACGTCTCTACGAGGTCTTTCAAGTGCAATGAAAAAGTTTTACTTTTCAGAAGGAGATCATCAACGTAACCTTCAAGGTTCCTGCCTTTTTGATGCTTAAAGACGGTATCCATCATTCTTTGATATGTTGCGCCCGCATTTTTAAGACCGAAGGGCATTACGAGATAGCAGTAACACCCATCGTTTGTGATAAATGAGGTGTGCGGGATATCAGGTTTGTGCATTTTAATTTGATGGTACCCAGAGAAAGCATCGAGAAAACTCATAAAATCATACCCAACCGCGGAATCAACTAAGACATCTATCCGAGGCAGAGGGTAGCAATCTTTGGGACACGCTTTATTAAGTTTGGTGAAGTCTACACACATGCGCCACTTCCCACCAGATTTCTTAACCATTACAACATTCGACATCCACGTGGGATATTGAATTTCAGAAATAAAGCCTGCTTTCAAGAGTTTGGCAACCTCCTCTCTGATGGGCAACGCCAGCTTGGTTGTCATTTCTCTCTTCTTTTGCTCGACGGGCCTGAACTCGGAAGATACGTTCAGATGATGACAATCCACGTCCGGATCCACCCCTGACATATCCTCTGCTGACCAGGCGAAGACATCCAGGTTCTCCAAAAGGCAGGAGATCAGCTCCACTTTCTCCTCCTCCAGCAACTCAACATTGATGATCAGCTTATTTTCTTCCCCTTCAGCAATAGGAACCTATTGGGTCGCCTGGGCAGCTTCCAGGTGAGCCCCTTCTCGATCTTTTCCTTCCTCAGCAGCCCTTGAGGATTCAGCAATTTCCAGAACTTCAGCTGTGGCCTTGGGAAGTGAAACGTCGGTGATCATGTTGACAGTTCGGACGTAGCACTCCCGAGCCACCTTTGGGTTACTTCTAACCCGATACTGCCTTCCCTCGACGGCAAACTTAAGAGCAAGATGGAAGGTGGACACTACTGCCCGATATGCATAAAGAATCGGCCTCCCGAAGATGGCGCAGTAATTACTTGGGGCATCTACCACCACGAAATTGATTAGTTTTACCACTCCTCCAAGAGAGACCAGGAGCTTTACTGAACCCTCCACTTCTTTCTTCTCCCCAGAAAAATCGTAGAGGGGCCCGTCGGTGGAAAGCAGAGGCTTTCCAGTTTTCAGGGCTTCGAAGGTTGGGCGGAAAAGGAGATTGACAGAGCTGCCTGTGTCAATCAAGATCTTGTGAACAGTATAATTTTCGATGACGGCTTTGATGACCACCGCATTGTTCGATTCAAAAGTGCGCTCACGAAGAAAATTGAAGGCTGCGGACTATCGGTTACTATTTAGTTAGAGAATTCAGACCGCTAGCAGCGGTCGAGGCCAGACTTCGCCCGTCGCGGCAAATGCCACTCCTGCGACGGGCTTTCCTTTTATTGAAAAGTAGTGGTTACAAATGCGAGAAAGCAGAAGCCGGCCGGTCAACAGTTCGCGAGACCAGAAACTCGAGACCGGAGCTCAGACAAGTGAGCTCTTGGATTCGAGTGTGCGTGTCTTGTGAACAGTGGCGCCCCCTATTTATAGGCTTGGGGGCCTGCCCGAATGGGCAGGGATAAAATAACCTCCTGCCCGGGTACAGGAGAAACGGGCAGGCGGTGACGGGATGCACAAAGAAGAAAAAAGAAAGAGGTCGCGCGACCTGACGGCCTGCCCTCCCGACCTGTCTTGCTTGCGGCTGAGGACACCGGGACCAAGTCAATAATGCAGACCGCGCGGTTTGGAGATTGAGGCCGCGGTCTGCCTTCTGGTCATGACTTAGCCGATCTTCAAGAGGTAACTTGGATAGCCTTCGATCTGGAGCCCCGGCCTATTCTTTGGGGCTGGAACTTCGAGTTTCTATGGGACAACCCGCGCGGCCTTCTGGCTGAGACCGCGGATGAACTTCTTGCCTTGGCCCTTTGACGATCTTATCCCTTTGGGGGCGATCCAGAAATGACACCAGGCCGCCCGGCCTGGCCCTTCTTGAACTGAGAACCACCGATCCCAGGACCCAGCGGCTTGGCCCAGGAGTCCGCGCGGTCTGATAATGGTCCAACCCAAGAAGCGGTTTTCCGGGCAAACATAATCCCCGCATATTTTCAAATCTCAAAAGAATTTCGAAAATATTAGCTTTGACCGGGAGACCGCATCCGACCTGCCTTGAATTCTATAAGAGAGCCAGAGAATTCATTCTACGGAGTTTTTTCCTGAAATCACGGGGTATTACTCGCCAGTTGCGGTCAGAATTTTTAAGGCCGGTAATTCTTCAGTAATGGACTTCCTGGACGCCGTGCTAGACCGCGTGGATCCCAGCGGAGACCAGAGGAGGGCGGAAGATAAGAGGTGCGAACCGTTGGAGAAGCCGGACAAGGAGAAAGAGAAGCAAGACCGGAAAGATCGGAAGAAGAGGAAGCGGTCTGAGAAGGCCGCAGCGGCTAGCCTCAAGCCAGTCGTAGACTTATCAACCCCCAAAACTTCTGCAGAGCCCGTGGTGAACAGTTCGGGGCCTCCCCCCGATGTCTCGTCGATCCCTCCCAGCGACCTCAACCAACAGACCGCTAGCTTGCCGAGCAAAGAGGTGGCCGCTACTTCTGAGAAAGTTGTTTCAGACAGCCCTTCGAAGAAGGTCGGCGAAACCGCCTCGTTTGGAGTGGAAATCACCCCATCCGGGAACCCGCACCTGCTTGTCAGGGATCTAGAGGAAGAGGCGGTTAACTCCCCCAGGACGGGCGAACCGAATACTCCTCTGACCGTGGACGACAATCCCAGCCCCCTAAAAGAAGTTCACCCAGCTCTGGGTAAGAGAGAGAGGCAGAGGAAGCAGACCGGGTCCGTGACCGAGCGGATAACAAAGAAGGTCAAGAGGCTAGCCGCTAAGGAAAGGGCGGTTCTCAGGAAACCGACCGAATCCCTCCTCCAGACCAATTCGCGACTAAAGGAGGAGCTAGGCCTCGTGACTCCTCCGCCCATCAAATCAAATGAATCGCCGGCCACCCCTGATACGAAAACGGGCGAACTTCCTCCGGACCCGGCGAGCAGCTTATCTTTTAATGGGATTTTCCGGGATATGGATGAGCCGGTGAAGCGAGACCAGCTTCTTGACAGCCCGATCGTTTCCGAACGAAACGCTCCTGCCACTGATGATACAGTCCGGCCTGAAGAGATCGCTCGGTCGGAGACCGAAAAAAGAGAAGCTGCCGCCCGGACTGCCTTGGAGGTCGAAGAGAGAACGAGGGAGCTTGAAGAAGTTCTGAGAGCGCGCGAGGAGGTTCCTCCAGTGATGACCGGGGAGGAGATAATGGTGGTGAAAAAGGAGAGGGCGGAACGGGCCTTGAACAAGCCGTCGCGGCCTGATCCTCTTGCGGCAGGTAAGGATTCTACGGACTACAAAGCTGTCCGCTTTTCCATTCCGCGGCTTTGCCATAATAAATTAGTGAATCCGGAACGGTCTAAGTGGCCTGTCCGTCCAGGCACTGCTTTTGTATTTATGTTCATTTATATATATATATATATATGGCGTTGCATGCTCTTACTTTCCATAACCGAGCGGCTTCTTTCAGATAGCGTGGATCAGGTTACAAAGACGGGCGACCTTGAGGCCGGCCTGCCTCCGCCAGCTCCCCTGATTTCAACCTGCGCGACGACCCTGCCGGAAGGGCCGCAGCTGTTTGATCGCCTTGAGGCAGATTTGATCAACCTGAGAGCCCGCCTGAAGGAGGCAGAAAACCAGGAGGCCGCCACTCGGACCGCTCTGGCACAATCAGAGATTGACAGAAGATCCAGCACAGAGAGGGTGAAAGTCCTGGAGACCCAGCTTGAGGCCGCGCGGGCAGCAGTGGTGGCTACGCGGGCTGCTCTGACCGTCCAACTGGAGAAAGAGAAGAGAGCCTCTGCCAAATTTAAGAGCGACTCGAAATACTACCAGGATAAATTCCTGCGCTTAACCAGAGAAGTCGCCGCTGGTCGGCGAAATATGAACGATGGGGTGGTAGCTGTTAGCCGCCCGACTATTGGAGCGAGCTCGAATCCTCCCCCAGTCCGGGCGGCTGATCCAATGATTGACGAGGCCGCCGCAACCCCCCGTATGATTGCCGCTTCGCGGGTCGAAAGGGATGCCGGGCGGCTTCATAGTACAATCAACCACCTTCATTATCATACAAGCCAGATTTACTCTCTCCTGAATACAACCAGTGACCAGGTCGCGCGACTTCACCGAGAAGATGTCTCCCCAGAGCGCCGTCAGTCGTGACCAACTTTTGGGAACTTGTATTATGAATGTGGCCCATTGATTTGAACAATTTTTTTTTCTCTCTTATTCTGAATAACTCGCGCGGTCTTCTTTTTAACCGCTATATTTGGTGCCTTTGTTTAGATCTTATGTTTTATTCGAACTGACTTCTGGCCGGGCGAACTGTGATGTATGCTTGTTTCTGTTTTTTCTGGATGCCTTTGCTTCTTTTATTTCTCTGGTGAATTTAACCATATAGGCCATTGACCGTGCGGTTAGAATGTATAGCCGCGATATGATTTTACTATTCACAGATCATAGAAATCTATAAGTAGGGAATTTCCCGAAGTCATTCTCATGATTTACAGATGGCGCGATCCAAGAACAAGTTGCAGCGACCTGTTAAAGTTAAAGCCGTCCGAGCTGACGCGGCCTTGGCATTCCATTCGGCGGACCATCCGGAATGCCGCCTCACTCAGAACGAACTGGACAATTTCATTGCCAGTCACATGGTAGGGAGTAATCTGCTCGCGCGACTTCCTTTGCGTGACGAGCGGATTAACTCTTCCAATCCGCACCAGATCGCCGTCCCAGTTGACCACTTTGAATATGGCTTCAAGTTTCCACTGCCGCTTGAAGTCATTGCCATCTTTGACCATTACGGGGTTGTGCCCGGTCAGCTTCCGCCGAACTCCATCGCTTCAATATATAGCTTCATCTCTTACCTGCGGTTCGAGCGAACCAGATTCTCCATCGACCTGTTCAGAAAATTCTTCTCTGTGCGGGCAGTTTCCGACTCGAGGACTTCGACTTATAGGGGGCATCTCTACTTCAGCTGCCACGGGCTGAAGATTGTCAATCTGGCGAACAAAGTCTCCGACTGGTCGGAGCGGTTTGTAATGCTCGAAGGTAACTTCGGACTGTTGCAGACCAACCCGCAAGTCCGAGGGGAGGAAGTTTTCCAGATCCCTCAGGTCGGAAAGATTGAGGCGGACACCTTCGCGTTCCTTGAGAAGGAGCGATTGGATATCAACCACTACATCCCGTTGTTCTCGGAACTGGAGAATATCCTCCCCGAGCATAGTAAGTCCCCTTAGACCGCTTTTATATGACCGCGCGGCCTTCTTTACTTACGCTTTTGGTTTCGTTTTGCAGCCGCCCATATCGTTCCTGCGAACAAGCCGGTCACGCCAGTCGTCCCGGTTTTGACTCAAAGGGAGAAGAGGCTGAAGCGAAACAGATCGCTATCGTCTGAGGAAGAAGGCCAGGCTTCTCCTGATGATTACGAGCTCCTCCGCTCTTGTGGGAACCCGCCCGATCTGCAGGGCAATCCGACCGTCCTTTGGCATAGGGACGGAAGCCGGATCCGAGTATCCACCGCTCTTCCTCCATGGGGGAGCGACAAAATTGAACGCCATGCCCTAGCCGCTGGGGCCGCCTTGTATGGTCGAAAGACCTTAAGGAAGCTGATGAGAACCCCTGAAGAAGAGCTCCCCCGGCTAGCGGCTCAAGCCGGCGCCTGGGGGTTTTCGGCCAACCATTTCATGGCCCTGGCGTATAAGCGGCTAGTTTCTGTTCAGAAACACCTGGAGAAAAAGTACGAGGAGCAGGCCGCGGAGAATACGCGGTTTCGGGAGGAGAACGCGCGGCTTCAGGAAGTCGTGGCGGTGAGTTTTTCAAAAAGACAATGCGGTCCCCTTTGATCAGCCCGGGCGACCTAATTCATTTTGCCTTTCTTTTGCAGAGGCAATACGAGATGACCAACCCGGCCTTCCAGGACGAGGTGCTACCCCATGTGGCCCAAGGGATCAACAAGGCCTTGGGTCTCATGGGAGACCGGGGCGGTCTGTCCGAAGGATTCGGCGGAACCACCTTCTCCGACCTTTTCCCCGCCTTGGAGGTCCAGCTTGACGAAATCAGCCGACGGAAAAAAGGAAAATCCAAGGTGGGCGAGGAGGCCGAAACCGACGCGGGCAGGGAGATCATGCTCCATCGAGGAGGCGATGGAAGTGATGAAGCCGCTGAAGAGGCCGACGCGGATGGAGATGCTGATGACTATGACGATGAGGACAGCTTGTCCTCTGGATCCACCGGCTCTGCAAGCAAGACCGGGCGGTCTAGCGACAGCAGTTCGTCCGGCTCCTCCTCACTAAGTGAAGGTTATTCGCCGGAGGTCGATATCGACTCAATTTCTCCTGTTAAGAAGAAGAAGAAAAAATCGGCAGACTAGTGCCCTTTGTTTTGATTTTTGTAACCGCCGGTCTCTTTTTGTTAGCCGGGCGGTCAATATTTTGTAAACACTTTTTTGGGAAATGAAATAGAAATTTTACCTGTCTGATTGTTCTTCTATTATTACTTACTTGTGATACCTTGTCTCTTTTCTTTGTTCTTTGTGATCCAACCGCGCGAACATCATGGTTCGAGCATAAGTGATGATTGATTGTCTTCGAAGATCCTTTATCCAGCCCGCGCGATTATTTATTTGGATCTCAGGATATTCGATTTCTAATAACAGATAGATTCATGCGGCTATAACTCGGATCGCGCGGCTTCTCTTCATTTGTAGATATTAAATACTTGCTGCTATGTAATGAATAACAACTTTCACGCAGTTCGGATTCGGTTCTGGCGAGTAATCCATTATGTCTGGAGATAACTTTTGCTAAGGAATAGCTTAACCTGATCGGTTAGAACACAATCCGAGCGACCTCATATTCAAATCCAGGAATATCCAATTCTGATTATTCATTCAGGGATGGATAATGCCCGGCCGGTTTTAATATTCAACCCGGATTACATAGCCAGATCCATAAGTATTACCTTGATGGAGTAGAGGGATAGATATATCCGATCGGTCAAAGTGTAACCCGAGCGATCACACAATTAGCTCCAGAAGTATCCAATTTTATAAAGGATGAATAATCCCGCCCGATTTGAATACAACCCGGGCAATCAGATAATTTAATAAAAGACGGGCATATCCGCCCGGTTAAAATGTAACCCGGGTAATCAGATTAGTCAGTCCCGGAAACATCCAACTTAGTTTAAAGACGTATAAATTCGCTCGGCTAGAATACAATCTGGACAACCATATGATCCGAATGTAGAAATACCCAACTCATTAACGGATGGACAGATAGATAAATTCGACCGGTCAGAATGAAATCTGAGCAACTATATATCTTTTCCAGAAATATCCATTTTTATAGAAGATGAATAGACTCGCCCGGTTTGACTGTCACCTGGGTACTAGATGATCTCCTTCGGAGATTTCCATCTTATAAAACATTGATAAGACCGCCCGGTTACATAACAACCTGGGTAACAGATAATCGGCTCCGGAGATATCCAAAAAATTTGATAAGATCGCCCGGTTATATAACAACCTGGGTAATCATATACCTGTCAGAGAATATCCCAACTTATATCCAATCAGACCGCTCGGTTTGGATGTTCAGACCGCTCGGTCTCATTTATCATAACCCTTCATCAGGGTAGACGAACACCTGCACCTGTCTTAACCATATTCTCCTCGAATGGTTTTATACAAGAAACCATAAGAGGTAAATGCCTTCCTGTAGAGAGAATAAAAAAGGTATGTACAGACTGCATGGTCTTAATATCATAACCCTTTATCAGGATAGACGAACACCTGCACCTGTTTTAACCGAATCTTCCTCGAATTGTTCTTATACAAGAAACCATAAGAGGTAAATGCCTCCCTGTAGAGAGAATAAAAAAGGTATGTACAGACTCAAATGACCAAGTGGGCAGGTGGGCCTCGGCGGCGAACATTGCTTTCCTCAAGTGGTCATAAGAGCTGTAAACGACTCATCCGCTCTCTTGCCTAGGGTTACAAGCCGAGTTGATCAATTGGGCAGGTGGGCCTCGGCGGCGAACATTGCTTTCCTCAGAGAGATCAACTCAGTTGTGGGCCCGACTAGGCACCGTTTCGAGAGTACCTAAGAGTATTCGATGGTCACAGACTATGATGATCAGTTGGGCAGGTGGGCCTCGGCGGCGAACATTGCTTTCCTCAGAAAGATCATCAAAGCTGTAACTATATCCCTTCGGGGTATGATAGAGCTGACAATCACCTAGACCTCCCTTGATGCAGGGGTGTGTCAGATATCGGCCGGGATCCAAAATTCTGAAGACCACCGCAGCGGAATTGGCAAGCTACCACTACATGTGTGCGAAAACTCCCCGCATCACATGGTCTTGGTGGGTTTTACGCTACGACTACAATCCGAGGGGGTTCGAGCAGATTTTGACGATATCTCAGAGGTTTAGGGAGTGAGATATGTGTGTTTGTATTTATGATGCAGAGAACCATCAGCCAAGAAGAAATGTCAGTATAGGGCTTTTCATTCAATACCAAAAGAGATGTAAAGAATAAAAGAAATAGTTTCAAGGATAGAATCGTTTGAGATCGTCACCGCTCCACGTGCGTGGGATGTCTTCTCCTTCGCTGGTTTGGAGACGGTAGGCCCCACTCTTAGATACTTCTTTGATGATGAAAGGTCCTGCCCAATTAGGATCCAGCTTTCCAACATTACCAGACCTGGCCGCAGCATCTACCTTCTTTAATACCAAATCACCGCTTGCGAACTGCTTTACCCTGACATTCTTGTCAAAATACTTTGCCATCCTCCTTTTAACTTCCTCCTGTCTGATAGTTGCCTCGTCTTGAAGCTCCTCGATCAGATCTAGACTATACCTCATAGCTTCATCATTTTCATCCATCCATGATTCTCCTCCCTCTTTTGCATATATAACCCTTGGAGTGACCACTTCAAATTCTACGGGAACAACGGCCTCTGAGCCATGAGATAGTTTGAACGGCGTCTCCCCTGTAGCTGAAGATGGCGTGGTACGAAGAGTCCAAAGGATGGAAGGAAGCTGGTCCGCCCAATTCCCTTTTTGATTTAAGACCCTTTTCATCAAGAGCTGCCGGATTTGCCTGTTAGCTGCTTCCACTTGACCATTGGTCCTAGGATGATGAACTGAGGCAAACCGAAGATCAACCACGACCTGATCACAAAAGCTTATCATCTCTGGATTATTAAATTGTGGGCCATTATCGGTAACAATTGCTAACGGAATTCCATGCCGGCAGATTATTTCCCCCCAGATGAAGTTTCTGATGATTTGAGTTGTTGTTTTTGCTAGCGCTTTTGCCTCAATCCACTTACTGAAATAGTCGATCATTACAAGGATGAAACGGCGTTGACCGCTGGCCATCGGAAAAGGTCCCATAAGATCCATCCCCCATACTGCAAAAGGCCATGGCGCGGTTATCGATCTGAGTGACTGAGCAGGCAAATGCTGAAGAGGAGCGAACTTTTGGCACTGACGCATCGTCTGGCAAATGCTTCAGCATCTTTCCTCATGGTCGGCCAAAAATATCCTTGCCGCAAGATCCTTTTCTCCAAAGTCTTTGCTCCTGAATGACTACCGCACTCTCCCGAATGAATTTCCTGAAGTATAGCCGGGACCTCCTCTTCTGAAACGCACCGTGCTGAGGGAGAAATCAGAGTTTTCCTATACAAGACTCCTGCCATCAAGTAGTAGTAGGCTGCCTTTCTTCTGAATCTATTTCTGTCCTTGATTGACGAATGAAACTCCCCTTTTGACAGAAATAGTTCATAAGGATCTTTCCAGGAAGGATTTTGATCGATCTGCATGAGCTCCTCTTCTTCCGCCCCATCTGTTGCCGGATGAAAAAGTTCTGAGGTCACCCCTCCGGATGGAAGACCAAACTTTGATAATTCGTCTGCCTCTTCATTCTGTGTTCTCGGAATGTGTTCGATGATGAAAGATTTGAATCTCCCAATTTCTTTCTTCGTTAGGAATAGATATTTTCTCAACATTGGTTCTCTTGTTTCATAATTCCCCAGAACCTGCGAGGCCATCACAAGAGAATCAGTTTTCACATGAACATGTTCTATCCCAAGCTCCTTCGCGAGTCTCAAGCCAGCCAAGAATGCTTCGTATTCGGCCTGGTTATTTGTAACTGAAAAGAAGAATTTGATAGCCTGCTCCAGCCTGACGCCATTTGGACTAATCAGAACCACTCCGGCTCCCACGGAGTTTCTGCCAGAAGCCCCATCCACATAAATGATCCAAGCCAAGGGAGACTGTACTCTCTGTTCTGGATTAGACTCCGTCGTGTCCACCAAGAAATCTGCCAATACTTGTGCCTTTATCGCCGTTCTTGGAACGTATGATATTTCGAACTCGCTTAGCTCAATTGCCCATTTAGCCAACCTTCCTGAATGATCCGGCTTTTCTAAGATACTTTTTAGTGGATGATCCGAGACCACCTGAATGAGATGAGCCTGAAAATAGGGGCGGAGTCTCCGTGATGACATGACCAAAGCCAAGGCTAATTTCTCCAAGATTGAATATCTAGTTTCCGTATCTTTGAGGATGTGGCTGACATAATATATCGGAAACTGCTTCTTTTTCTCTTCCCGCACCAAGACAGAGCTTATCGCATCTGGGCCCACTCCCAAGTATAAGAATAGTGTTTCCCCTTCGCGAGGGCTTTGAAGAAGAGGGGTTGAGGTTAACTGCTTTTTCAACTGTTCAAAAGCATTGTCGCACTCCTTACTCCATTCGAACTTAGATCCCCCCTAAGTGTTTTGAAAAATGGAGCGCTTTTGTCCCCCGACTTGGAAATGAATCGGCTCAATCCTGCAAGCCTCCCCCAAGTTGTTGCACCTCTTTCGGGTTACGGGGAGGGTTCATATCCAAGATGGCTTTTATTTTATCGGGATTTGGTGCGAGGCCATCGGGAGTGAGAAGATGTCCCAGAAATTTTCCTTTGTTGGCCCCAAACACACATTTCAAAGGATTCAGTTTTAATCTAAACCTCCGCAGAGTAGCGAACGTCTCTACGAGGTCTTTCAGATGGATTGAAAAAGTTTTACTTTTTAGAAGAAGATCATCTACATATACTTCAAGATTTCTCCCTTTCTGTTTTTTGAACACTGTGTCCATCATCCTCTGATATGTCGCCCCCGCATTTTTGAGCCCGAAGGGCATGACAAGATAACAATAACATCCATCATTGGTAATGAAGGATGTATGCGGGATATCAGGTTTGTGCATCTTGATCTGGTGATAACCAGAAAACGCATCTAGGAAGCTCATGAAATTATATCCTACCGCGGAATCAACTAAAACATCTATCCGAGGCAAGGGATAACAATCTTTGGGGCACGCTTTATTGAGCTTTGTGAAGTCTACGCACATGCGCCACTTCCCACCAGATTTTGGAACCATTACAATGTTTGACATCCACGTTGGATATTGAATTTCAGAAACAAAACCCGCTTTCAGGAGCTTTGAAACCTCCTCTCTGATGGGTAATGCCAGCTTTGTTGCCACCTCCCTCTTCTTTTGCTGGATCGGCTTGAATTCAGGAGAGACGTTGAGGTGATGGCACGCTACATCTGGATCTACCCCAGGCATGTCCTCCGCTGACCAGGCGAAGATGTCCAAGTTCTCCAACAGACAGGAGGTTAGTTGAGCTTTCTCCTCCTCCGACAACTCGGCGTTGATGATAAGCCTTTTCTCTTCCCCCTCAGCAATGGGGATCTCCTGGGTTTCCTGGGCAGGTTCCAAGAAAACTCCTTTCCGCTCTGTGCTTTCTTTGATTTCCTCAGGGAATTTGGACACCTTGTGGATGTCATTTTGAGCCTCGCAAAGTGGTGCCTCGGTGATCATATTAACTGTCTTCACATAACATTCACGTGCAACCCTTGGATCGCTTCGGATCCGATATTGACGTCCCTCAGCGGCGAATTTCAAGGCCAAATGAAAAGTAGATACTACAGCTCTGTAAGCGTTCAGAATTGGCCTTCCGAAAATTGCACAATAGCTGCTTGGGGCTTCCACCACCACGAAGTTTATCAGCTTCGTTATACCCCCCAGTGATACCAAAAGCTTTACGCACCCCTCTACTTCTTTCTTCTCTCCCGAGAAGCCATAGAGGGGCCCTTCTGTGGAGAGCAAAGACTTCCCAGTCTTAAGGGCTTCAAACGTCTCGCGGAAGATGAGATTAACTTAGCTGCCGGTATCAACCAGGATTTTATGCACGGTGTAGTTCTCAATAACCGCCTTTATCACCACTGCATCATCAAAAGGATTTGCATTTGGGGACAGATCTTCCTGGCCAAACGTAATGACCGCCCTTTCTGGAGTAGAAGTGGAGGCGACTGCCACTTCTTGCTTCATAACTCTCCCGATGCTAGATTTTCGAGAAGATTCTACTCCTGCCCCACCATGAATGCAATAGATGTTGCCAAGAGGGCCAACGTCATTCACCTCTATACATTCGGTTGCGGGATGTATATCCCCATAGCAACCTGCTTCTTCCACATCTGCACACTCCCACGTCACTTCGACCACTTCTTTCTTCTTCTCAGCTCGCGGTTCAACCGGAGTTTCTTGCCGAATCAACCCCCGAAGCTTTCCCTCTTTCAGGAGTTTTTCTATCAACCACCGGAGGGCCCGACAATCCTCAGTCTGATGCCCCTCTTCTTTATGATATTCACAATAAAGGTTCGGGTTCCGATTGCGAACCTCTGATTTCAAAGGAGGGGGCCTTTTAAAGTCAGGCCTCTTCTGAAGAATCTGCACGACCTCATTCATGGTTACGTTGAGAGGAGTGAATGAATCCTGTGTTTCATCATATCGGATGGACGGGATAGGTGGAGATGGTTGTGCGATGTATTGTGGCAGATACACGGGCATTATTTGTGGAACTCCCATGGGTTGAGTGGGTGCGATGGCCAACGGCGGTTTCTGATCTTGAAACCGTTGATGGCCGAGAAATGGTTGTTTAGGCTTAAGATTTCTCCCCCTCTGAGCCCGGGGTTCGAAATCAGGCCGAGATGGATGATTATAACGTTGCTGATGAGTTGATGCGGGATTGAACTGATCATTGTCGCTGAGCAATTTGGCAACATAACCAGGATTAGTCTTTTCCCCCCTGATGAATTTATTAGCCAGACTAATCATCTCCTGGTATGTTTTTGGCTCCCTGATTTGAGCCTCGAATTTCAACGGCCCCTCTCTAAGGCCATGCATCAGAGCGACCCTATATAACTCTGGGTCGACGTTTTGCACCTCCATTATTTCCCTTTGGAAACGATCGACGAAACGGGCCCATGTTTCGTTTTCTTGCTGCCGTATCTCGAATAGGGCTGCCGGACCATTCTTCCTCTTCTTAGAGGTAGAGAATCGAAGCAGAAATTCTCTACGCAATTCCGCAAAGCATCTGATAGATCGAGGATGCAATCCGTAAAACCATTCTCTGGCCTGCCCATCAAAGGACGTCACCAGGAGCTTGCACTTTGTTGCATCAGTGATGGTCCTCAGAGCAACAGCCGATTCAAATGCCTGGAGGTGTATTGCTGGATCGGACTCCCCACTATATGCTGACATGCGTGGTTCTCGAAAGTTGTTTGGGGCCGGCTCTCCTCGGATTTCGTCGGTGAAGGGAGAACTCTCCTCGGCATCCTCGTACAGAGGGAAAGCAGAGTTATAAGGGACCTCTGCCGCGGTCACTTGCGGACAGGCCGCCTGATAGGAGCGGGCAGGTGCTCTGGCCGGGTAGGACTGGTAGGCGGCGACCTCAGGCGGATAGGAAAAGTGAGCGGCCTGAGAGGTCGCCCCTTGAAAGTCAAGGACCCGAGCCGGCATACATCGCGCGGCCTCTTGGTAGAAGTTCGGCCGGTCCGCAGAATCTTCTGGTGGCGGTTGGGAGTGAGCGACCTGCCCTAATGGGTATGGAGGTGGAGGAGGTGGAACAGGGGTCATGGCCGGGTTAACCGCGGCCTGTTGGGGGGCTAACCGCTGGGTTAATAAAGCTAGAGCCTGAGTGATCGCATCCAGACGCTGATCAGTCGCTTTCCGAGCCTGGTCGGCTTCTCTCTTTGTCCGCTCCAGAGCTTCCCACAAAGAGTCATCACTGCGGTCGGATCGGTCTCTCGGAGGGAACTGGTGGTCTGACATTCTGAACCAAAAGATTTCGCTGACAGTCCGCGAACTGAAGGTCGCGTGTTTCTGTTCGATTCAAAAGTGCGCTCACGAAGAAAATTGAAGGCTGCGGACTATCGGTTACTATTTAGTTAGAGAATTCAGACCGCTAGCAGCGGTCGAGGCCAGACTTCGCCCGTCGCGGCAAATGCCACTCCTGCGACGGGCTTTCCTTTTATTGAAAAGTAGTGGTTACAAATGCGAGAAAGCAGAAGCCGGCCGGTCAACAGTTCGCGAGACCAGAAACTCGAGACCGGAGCTCAGACAAGTGAGCTCTTGGATTCGAGTGTGCGTGTCTTGTGAACAGTGGCGCCCCCTATTTATAGGCTTGGGGGCCTGCCCGAATGGGCAGGGATAAAATAACCTCCTGCCCGGGTACAGGAGAAACGGGCAGGCGGTGACGGGATGCACAAAGAAGAAAAAAGAAAGAGGTCGCGCGACCTGACGGCCTGCCCTCCCGACCTGTCTTGCTTGCGGCTGAGGACACCGGGACCAAGTCAATAATGCAGACCGCGCGGTTTGGAGATTGAGGCCGCGGTCTGCCTTCTGGTCATGACTTAGCCGATCTTCAAGAGGTAACTTGGATAGCCTTCGATCTGGAGCCCCGGCCTGTTCTTTGGGGCTGGAACTTCGAGTTTCTATGGGACAACCCGCGCGGCCTTCTGGCTGAGACCGCGGATGAACTTCTTGCCTTGGCCCTTTGACGATCTTATCCCTTTGGGGGCGATCCAGAAATGACACCAGGCCGCCCGGCCTGGCCCTTCTTGAACTGAGAACCACCGATCCCAGGACCCAGCGGCTTGGCCCAGGAGTCTGCGCTGTCTGATAATGGTCCAACCCAAGAAGCGGTTTTCCGGGCAAACACGCATCGTCGAAAGGATTGGCATTGGGGGGAAGTTCATCCTGACCAAAGGTGACAATAGTGCTTTCGGGGGGAGAACTTGTAGTGGCTGTTACTTCCTGCTTCAGAACTCTCGCGATGCTTGATTTGCGAGACGATTCCGCTACAGCCCCTCTATGGATACAATAGATGTCCACCAAGGGGCCCACATAATTGACTTCGATGCATTCGGCGGAAGGATGGATGTCTCCATAGCAGCCGACATCTTCGACGTCGGCGCATTCCCAGGTTACTTCCACTGTTTCTTTCTCTTTTTTCTTCTCAGGAGTCGGCTCGGCAGTTGGCTCTTTCCGAACTAAGCCCCGTAGCTTTCCTTCTCCCAGGAGCCTCTCTATCAGCAAGCGAAGGGCCCGACAGTCTTCGATCAGATGCCCTCCCTCTTTATGGTATTCACAGTAAAGGTTCGGATTTCGATTGCGAATATCTGACTTCAGAGGAGCAGGCCTTTTAGAATCTGGCCTTTTCTGCAAGATCTGGACCACTTCGTCCATGGTGACATTTAAGGGAGTGAACGACTCTTGCGAGTAATCATATTGAGTGGATGGAATGACTGGAGGTGGCTGCACGGTATACTGTGGCAAGTATACCGGCATGATTTGCGGAAGAGTAACGGATGGAGCGGGAGCGATGGCCAACAGCGGTTTCTGATCCTGAAACCGTTGATGGCCAATAAAGGGTTGTTTATTCTTGTAATTTCTTCCCCTCTGGGAATGGGGTTCAAAGTGGGACTGATTTGATGGTGGATGGTGAAAGGACGGGTTGGACTGCTCCTTGTCGCTTAACAGCTTTGCGACATAACCAGGATTGCTTTTTTCTCCTCTAATGAACATATTTGTCAAACTTATCATTTCCTGATAAGTCCTGGGCTCCCTTATATTTGCTTCAAATTTTAGGGGGCCCTCCCTCAAGCCGTGAATGAGGGCAACCCTATACAGCTATGGATCCACATTCTGGACTTCCATGATCTCCTTATGGAAGCGGTCGATGAAACGGGCCCACGTTTCATCTCCCCGCTGCTTTATATCGAAAAGGGCCGCCGGGTCACTTTTCCTCTTCCTTGAAGTAGAGAATCTCAGCAGAAATTCCCTTCGCAGCTCCGCAAAACAACCGATCGATCTGGGGTGCAGCCCATAAAACCACTCCCTTGCTTGTCCTTCAAAGGAGGTCACAAGGAGCTTGAACTTGGTTGCATCAGTTAAGGTCCTAAGAGCGATGGCTGACTCGAAGGCTTGTAGATGAACAGTGGGATCAGTCTCTCCATTGAAAGCCGACAGACGAGGCTCTCTGAAGTTATTAGGGGCTGGCTCCCCCCGGACTTCGTACACGAAGGGAGAAGTTTCTACCAGATCTTCATATAGAGGAGCAGGATAGTAAGCCGCCGAAGCCGCGGCTACTCGCGGACAAGCCGCCTGGTAGGAGGACCGGGCAGCAGCTTCTAGCGGGTAGGAGAGACGGGTTGCGCCCTCTTGCAGGTAAGAAAGGCGGGCAGCATGAGAAGCCGCCCCTGGAAATCAAGGACTCGAGCCGGCATGCTGTGTGCGGCTTCCTGGTAGAAGTTTTGCCTAGCCGCAAAACCTTCTTGTTGGGGTTGGAAGTTGGCGGCTTGTGGTAGCGGGTAAAGTGGAGGCGGAGGAGGAACCGGAGTAACCGCCTGATTAACCGCGACCTGCTGTGGAACTAACCGCTCGGTTAATAGGGCCAAAGTCTGACTGATTGCGTCCAACTGCTGATCAGTCGCCTTCTGAGCCCGCTCGGCTTCTCTTCTGGATTGCTCCAAGGCTTCCCACAAAGAGTCCTCACTGTGATCAGAGCGGTCTCCAAGGGGGAACTAACGGTCTGACATTGTAGCAAGGATTTCACCGACAATCCGCGATCTGAAGGTCGCATGTTTCTGTTGAGTCCGAAATCGCACCTCCGAAGGAAATCAGAGGCTACGGGCTGCCGGTTACTTTTTAGGTGGAGAAAACGAGACCGCTAGCAGCGGTCAAGGCCAGACTTCGCCCGTCACGGCGAATGCCACTCCTTTGACGGGCTTTCCTTTGATTAAGAAGAAGCGGTTACAGCGGGTTACAAGTGCTGGAAAGCAGAAGCCGGCCGGTCAGACAGTTCGCAAGACGGGAAACTCGAGACCGCAGCTCAAACAAGCGAGCTCCTGGATTCGAGTGTGCGCCTCTTGGGAGTGTTGCCGCCCCCTATTTATAGGCTCGGGGGTCTGCCCGAACGGGCAGGGATAAAATAACCGCCTGCCCCGGTACAGGAGAATCGGGCAGGCGGTGACGGGATACAGAAAGGAGAAAAGAAAGAAGCCGCGCGGCTTGGCGGCTTGCGGTTGCGGTCTGTCTCGTAGAGGGGCTAGAGATGCCGCGACCAAGGCGATGATGCCACCCGGGCGGTCTCCGACTTGAGACCGCGGCTTGTCTTCTTGGACTTGGTCCTTGCTGGTCATCATGGCGCAATCCGGGCGGTCTCCGACTCGAGACTGCGGCTTGCCCTTGAGAACGTGGCCTGTCTCCTGGACTTGAGCCTTATCATCCTTCAAGATGCAACCCGAGCGGTCCCCAACTTGAGACCGCGAGTTGCCTTCTAGACTTGGACCCTGATAGCTTTTATGGCACCACCCGGGCGGTCTCTGACTTGAGACCACGACCTGCGGTTTGGACTTGGGCCCTGGTGATCTTCAATCTTTGGAGGCGACCTGAATGATCAGACCGCCCGATCTGTGCGGTTGGTGCTGATGGACCTCGTAAAAACTAATCCGGGCGACTAGTATCAGCAAACCAGCCGGTCTGCGAGTAACGCTATTCGGAAGCGGTCTTCTGGATAAACACTCGTATTCTCCATCCAACAGAGAATTAGATTTACCCATTCGAGAATAAGACAACACCTTTCGGGTTGTCTGATTTTCGCCCACAATACCTTTTCAGAATGAGATCGGAGCCCTAAATCCAATGGAGAACAATTTAAACTCATTCCAGCCCGTTCAGAGGTCGATATACAGTGAGTTGTAGTGGTAATACTAAATTTAGCTCCAAATGACACATACACTTCAAAATGATAGAATTTTTAATGCTGGTTGAAGTGAAAATGAGAGATTTAGCTCCAAATGACACTCAAACTTTAAACAGCAACAACTTTTGATGCGGTTGTCTGATTTTATCCCACAACACCTTTGCGAAATGAGCTCGGAGCACTACATTCATTGGAGCACAAGTTGTACCCTTTCCAGTTCATTCAGTTGTCGATATATAGCGGGTTGCAGCGGTAATGCGAAATATAGCTCCAAATGACACCTAAACTTCTAACAGCCATAACTTTTGATTTGTAAGTTTGATTTTTGCCCACAATACCTTTTCAGAATATGCTCGGAGGCATACATCCAAAGGAGCACAATCTTAAACCATTCCAGCTCATTTTAGTGGTCAATATACAAATGGTTGCAATGGTAATGAGGGATTTAGCTCCTCTTGACACATAAACTGTAACAGCCATAACTTTTGATCTGGTTGTCCGATTTTTACGCACAACATCTTTTTGGAATGAGCTCGGAGCCCTACATCCATTGGAGAGCAAATTGTACCAATTCCAGTTTGTTTAGTGGTCAATATACATCAGGTTGGTAATAAGGTATTTAGCTCGAAGGGAGTCCTGACTTCAAACATCCGTAACTTTTGATCCGGTTGTCTAATTTTCGCCCACAATACCTTTTCGGAATGAGATCGGAGCCCTAAATCCAATGGAGAACAATTTTAAGCCATTCAGGCTCGTTTAGAGGTCGATATAAATTGGGTTCTGGTGGTAATGCGATATTTAGCTCCAAATGACACATAAATTTCAAAATGAAAGTATTTTTTATGCGGTTGGTAGTGAGAATGAGGGATTTAGCTCCAAATGACGCTCAAACTTTAAACATTAATAACTTTTGATTCGGTTGTCTGATTTTACCCCCACAACACCTTTTAGGAATGAGCCCGGAGCCCTACATTCATTGAATCACAAGTTGTGTCCATTGCAGATCATTTAGCTCCAAATGACACCTAAACTTGAAACAGCCATAAATTTGATCAGGTTGTCTGATTTTTGCCCACAAAACCTCTTCGAAATGAGCTCTGAGCCATACATTCAATGGAGAGCAAGTTTTACACAATCTAGTTCCTTTAGTGGTCGATATACATTAAGTTGCAGTGGTCATGTGGGATTTAGCTCCAACTGACACCTAAACTTCAAACAGCTATAATTTTTGATCTGGTTGTCCAGATTTTGCCCAAAACACCTTTTCGGAATGAGCTCAGAGCCATACATACTTTGGAGAAAAGGATTTACTTGATCGACTTCATTTAGTGGACGACGGATAGTGGATTATAGTGGAAATGAGGGATTTTTCTCCAATTGACACCTAAACTTCAAACATCCAAAACTTTGATCCGGTTATCAGATTTTTGCCCACAGCATTTGTTCGGAATGAGATCGGAGCCCTACATCCAATGGACAACAATTTATACCCATTCTAGTTCGTTTAGTGGTTGATCTACAGTGGGTTGCAGTGGTCATGTGGGATTTAGCTCCAAATTACAAATAAACTCCAAACAGACAGAACTCTTGCTCTAGTTGCCCAATTTTTGCCCACAATACCTTTTTAGAATGAGCTCAGAGCCCTACATCCAATGGAGGGTAGGAAATGACCATTCAAGTTTGTTAATTGTTCGATATGTAGTGGCATCCTGTGGTAATGCGGGATTTGGCTCCAAATTACACCTAAACTTCAAGCAGCCATAACTTTTGATCCGGCTGTTCGATTTTTGCGCACAATACTTTTTCAGAAAAGAGCTCGTATTCTACATCCAACAGAGAATAAGATTTACCCATTCGAGAATAAGACTGCTTTCAGGTTGTCTGATTTTTGCCCACAATACCTTTTCGGAATGAGATCAGAGCCCTAAATCTAATGGAGAACAATTTAAACCCATTCCAGCCCATTTAGAGGTCGATATACAGTGAGTTGTAGTGGTAATACTAGATTTAGCTCCAAATGACACATACACTTCAAAATGATAGAATTTTTAATGCTGGTTGTAGTGAAAATGAGAGATTTAGCTCCAAATGACACTCAAACTTTAAACAGCAACAACTTTTCATGCGGTTGTCTGATGTTATCCCACAACACCTTTGCGAAATGAGCTCGGAGCACTACATTCATTGGAGCACAAGTTTTACCCTTTCCAGTTCATTCAGTTGTTGATATATAGCGGGTTGCAGCGGTAATGCGGAATATAGCTCCAAATGACACCTAAACTTCTAACAGCCATAACTTTTGATTTGTAAGTTTGATTTTTTCCCACAACACCTTTTCAGAATATGCTTGGAGGCATACATCCAATGGAGCACAATTTTAAACCATTCCAGCTCATTTTAGTGGTCAATATACAAATGGTTGCAATGGTAATGAGTGATTTAGCTCCTCTTGACACATAAACTGTAACAGCCATAACTTTTGATCTGTTTGTCCGATTTTTACGCACAACATCTTTTTGGAATGAGCTCGGAGCCCTACATCCATTGGAGAGCAAATTGTACCAATTCCAGTTTGTTTAGTGGTCAATATACATCGGGTTGGTAATAAGGTATTTAGCTCGAAGGGAGACCTAAACTTCAAACATCCGTAACTTTTGATCCATTTGTCTAATTTTCGCCCACAATACCTTTTCGGAATGAGATCGGAGCCCTAAATCCAATGGAGAACAATTTTAAACCATTCAAGCTCATTTAGAGGTTGATATAAAGTGGGTTCTGGTGGTAATGTGATATTTAGCTCCAAATGACACATAAATTTCAAAATGAAAGAATTTTTTATGCGGTTGGTAGTGAGAGTGAGGGATTTAGCTCCAAATGACGCTCAAACTTTAAACATAAATAACTTTTGATCCGGTTATCTGATTTTACCCCCACAACACCTTTTAGGAATGAGCCCGGAGCCCTACATTCATTGAATCACAAGTTGTGCCCATTGCAGTTCATTTAGTTGTCGATATATAGCGGGTTGCACTGGTAATGCAAAATTTAGCTCCAAATGACACCTAAACTTGAAATGGCCATAAATTTTGATCAGGTTGTCTGATTTTTGCCCACAAAACCTCTTCGAAATGAGCTCTGAGCCATACATTCAATGGAGAGCAAGATTTACACAATCTAGTTCCTTTAGTGGTCGATATACATTGAGTTGCAGTGGTCTTGTGGGATTTAGCTCCAACTGACACCGCGACTTGTCTTCTTGGACTTGGTCCTTGCTGGTCTTCATGGCGCAATCCGGGCGGTCTCCGACTCGAGACTGCGGCTTGCCCTTGAGAATGTGGCCTGTCGCCTGGACTTGAGCCTTGTCAGCCTTCAAGATGCAACCCGAGCGGTCCGCAACTTGTGACCGCGAGTTGCCTTCCGGACTTGGACCCTGATAGCAAATATGGCACCACCCGGGCGATCTCTGACTTGAGACCGCGGTCTACTGTTTGGAATTGGGCCCTGGTGATCTTCAATCTTTGGAGGCGACCTGAATGATCAGACCGCCCGATCTGTGTGGGTTGGTGCGGATGGACCTCGTAAAAACTAAACCGGGCGACTAGTATCAGCAAACCGGCCGGTCTGTGAGTAACGCTATTCGGAAGCGGTCTTCTGGATAAACATAATCCCCGCATATTTTCAAACTCCGAAGGAATTTCGAAAATATTAGTTCTAACCATAAGGCCGCGCCCGACTTGCACTCGTGTCTATAAAATTGCCTGAGAGCTTTTTGTTCTGCATAATTCTTCTGAAATCACGGGACGCTACTCGCCAATTCCGGTTAGAATTTTTCAGATCGATGCCCCTCTCTGATCATGATGGATTTCCTTGATTCCCTTCAAACTCGCGTGGATAAGGGAAATGACCGGAAGATGGATTAGGAACAGAAGGAAAAGGATGCCCGGAAAAAGAGAAAGAGTCATCGATCTGACAAATCCGCCCGGTCTCTGAAGGTGGAACCTTCCGGATCTAAGAAGGATGTCGGAGAGAGGACTACAGAAGAGAAGAAAGCCGCCGAAGAGCTGTCGACCCGGAAGAGGGCTGTGGAAGAAAAGGCGACCAAAATCAAGGCCGCAAAAGAAAAGGCGGCCAAGGCCAAAGCCGCCGAAGAAGAAGCGGCCAAGGCCAAAGCCGCCGAAGAAGAAGCGTCCAAGGCCAAAGCCACCGAAGAAGAAGCAGCCAAGGCCAAAGTCGCCGAAGAAGAAGCAGCCAAGGCCAAAGCCGCCGAAGACGAAGCGGCCAAAGCCAAAGCCGCCGAAGAAGAAGCGGCCAAGGCGAAGGCCGCCGAGGAAGAAGCGGCCAAGGCCAAAGCCGCCGAGGAAGAAGCGGCCAAGGCCAAAGCCGCCGAAGAATAAGCGGCCAAGGCTAAGACCGCCGAAGAAGAAGAGGCCAAGGCTAAATGCGCAGAGGTCCCACCATCTGAGGAGAAGATCTTGGAGAGGAAGTCGTCACAACTCGGTGCGGGTCATTCTACACCCTCCTTTGACATGGAGTTTACTCCGTCGGAGACTCCTCATATAAAGCTGAATGTTGAAGAAGGAGAAGTTGTTTCTTCCAAGCCGGACGGGTTATCAACTTCGCCGGTGCTGATTTTTGATGACTCCAGCCCTTCAAAGCAGGTCAGCCCGGAGTCGGGAAAGAAGAAAAGAAAAAGGGGCCATTCGTCGGCAGAGCGAATTGCCAAAAAACTTCAAAAACTGAAGGCCAAGAATAAAGCCCTTAAGAAAGCATCCACGGCCTGTCTTCAGAGTAATCCGCGTGCGAAGGAGGAGATCGATGTCACCAACACCCCTCTCGTTAAGTCGGACGGTCTCATCCCGTATTCTGCAACTAGTGTATCGATTGGCGGCATCCTCAGAGGGATGGATGACTTTCTGAACCAAGATAAGCTACTTGATAGTCCCACGACGTCGAGGCATACCGTCTCCCTTGGCGAGAATATAGGAGATTCTGAAAAAGCTGTACGAGCAGAGAAAGACCAAACACTGGCCGAGCTACGTATAATGAGTATTAAAGCGGAAAAGATACGGGCGCAGGGCAAACCGCAACTGCCCGATCTATTCGCCCCAGGTAAGTCCAATGCGAGTTGTGAAAATATCTGTTTCTTCATTCCGCGTCCTCGGAAAAGGCAAAACAAATTGTTATTGAATCCGCCGCCGAGCTTCTTCCCGCCCATGACTCAAACCTTAGACACCAGACAAAGAAATAATGAAAGGATCTGGCGAGAACAACGCCGGAGAATGGACCCGGAACAGTCGAGGCGGCCTGTTCATTCAGGCATTTAATCTTATAATCCTTTAGTTGCTCTATTCGCCTTTGGCTGTGCTAATTATAACTTTTATTTGTAGACAAACCGGAAGATAGAGTAAGGCCGGGCGACCTTATATCTAGCCTTCCGCCTCTGTCCCAGATGTCAAGCCTCACGCCGAGACCAATTTCTGGACAGGAGGAGTTGGCCAATTTTCAACTTTATCTTAACAACTTGGAGGTGACGGTAAGGGAAATGGAAGGAAAAGAACAGGCCGCCCGAATTGCGCTGGAAGCAGAGAAAAAAGAGCGGCGAGAAGAATCTCTGACGATTAGAGCCTAGCTGGAGGCCGCGCGAGCTGAGCTGGAGGTCGAGAAGAAAGAACGACCGGAAAGAGAAAAGGCGTTGGAGGCCCAACTTGAAACTGAGAGGAAAGCACGGCTTGACAAGGAGAAAATACTGGTAGATCAGATCGCTGCTATAACCGCGCGCCTCGATAGGGAGAGGAAAATGTCCTTGAAGTTTGAAAAGGACTGTAAATACTTCCAGGACAAATACCTCCGCTTGACCAGGGAAGTCGGCGGAAGCCGGCGGCCCGTTAATGATGAAAGGTTGAGGATGCAGAACCGCCCGGCTGCTGGGGCGGGCGCAAATCCCCCGCCGGTCAGGTCATCCAATCCTGCTGCTAATGAGTCCGCCGGGGCCCCTTCTGCTCGCACAATTCTTGCCGCTCGGGTAGAACGGGATGCTGCACGGCTTCATAGCACGCTCAATCATATTCATTATCACTCGAGCCAAATCTATGGCCTCCTTATTCAGACCGGCGACCAGGTCGCGCGACTTCATCGGGAGGATCCCCCTCAAGAATATCATCAGCCGTGAACGGATTTTTAACTTTAAGAACATTATTTGTAAAATTTCTCTGTTCGCTTCTCTGGACGGTTTGATGATTGGGTTCGTTCTGGATGATATTTTTCCTTTAGTACTTTTTGATGTGCCTATAACCCGCATGATTTGTGTTAAAATATCCTGTGCTTGTTTCCATGCTTCGGAGTGTTATGCAGGTCGCGCGACCTACGCTAAATGCTTGAGATTTTTTGTTGGATTTTACAAACATGCTGATCGCAGGTTTCTGTCCAATCGATCTGACCCGTCTAGCGCAAGCCATTATATATCCCTGCTATCTGTATTATTTAGGCTAGTGTTGCGACATAACCCGCGCGGCTTGATGTCATATCCGTGACATAATTTTGTTATTTGCTGATCGTTTTCTCTATAAGTAGCAGCTATTACGGAGATCCGTCTATGCTTTCTGGAATGGCGCGAGTTAAGAGGAAGTCGTCGCGGTCTGAGAAGATTCACGCGGTTCGAACTGACGCGGCTTCCGCTTTCCGATCAGCTAATCACAAAGAGTGCCGCTTAACTCAAGGCGAGTTGGATGACTTCATTAAGGAATACATGGTTGGAAGTAATATATCCGCTCGGCTTCCTTTATGTGACGAGCGGATAAATTCCTCATCTTCTACGAAAATTGCCATCCCCATTGACCACTTCAAGTTTGGCTTCAGATTTCCTCCTCCTCTTGAAGTCATCGCTATTTTTTATCACTACGGGGTTGTGCCCGGACAACTCCCGCCGAATTCCATTGCCTCCATTTATAGCTTTATCTCATATCTGCGGTCAGAGCGAGTTAAATTTTCGATTTCTTTGTTTCGAAAATTCTTTTCCGTTCAGTCTACTCCGGACGCCGGAACCTCCGTTTTTAGAGGTCATATTTATTTTGGATGCCGGGGGATGAAAGTTATCAACCTCGCGAACAAGGTTGCGAGTTGGTCTGAACGATATGCTATGTTTGAAGGCACCCTAGGATTATTGCAAGTCAACCCGCAAACGAAGAGCACGACAGATTTTATGTCGGTTAAGCTTGGAGAAGCTGAGCAAAAGATCTTCGAATCCCTGGAGAACGAGCGACTCAACGTGAATCATTATATTCCATTTTTCGCGGAACTAGCAGATGTCCGCCCTGAGGATTGTAAGCTTTCCTCAACTCGCTGCTTTGTGACCCCGCGGACTGTGTTTCTAATGTTTTAATATTTTGCCAGCTGCTACTGTCGTTCCTTTGAATAAGCCAATTACTCTGGATGCCCTAGTTCTGAGCCAGAGGGAGAAGCTCCAGAGGAAATCCGAACCGCAGTGGTCTGATGAAGAGGGTCCGTCTTCTTTGGGCGAGTTCGAGCTGCTTCGCTCTTGCAGCAACCCGCGCGACCTCAAAGGCAAGCCGACCGTCCTTTGGCATAAGGACGGTGAGTGTGTGCAGGTATCTACCGCTCTCCCATTCTGGGGGAGCGACAAGATCAGCAGTCATGCATTAGCCGCCGGGGCAGCCATGTATGGCCGAAAAACTTTGAAGAGACTGAAGAGGGTTCTAGAGGAGGAGCTTTCCCGAGTAGCCGCACAAGCCGGTGCATGGGGCTTTGTGGCCAATCATTTTATGGCCCTCTCGTATAAGCAACTGGTCTCAGCCCATACCTACCTGGAGAAGAAGTTTGCCGACCAGGCCGATGAAAACGCCAGACTGAAGGAGATTATAGCGGTAAGTTCTTGATGGATACTTCAGGCTTATCATTTTCAGTCCGCGCGGTCTGACTTTTACTTCCTTTTTATAGCATCAGTATGATATGGACAACCCGGATTTCCAGGACGAGGTCTTCACCCATGTCGCCAAGGGGATTGACGGTGCCTTAAATCGCCTTTGAGATCGGGATAGCCTGGCTGAGGGCTTTGAAGATACAACCTTCCCGGATCTCTATCCTGGATTGAAGGATAAACTGGATGAAATAACCCGCCGAGCCAAGGGGAAGGACAAAGTCAAGTCCAGCAGTTCCGAGGAAGAGAGCAGCAGCGAAGAGACCGATAAAAATCCCGCAGCGGTTGTTGAAGAAGAAGGTGGCTCGGACGCAGAGTCCGGAGAGTCTGATGAAACTGGGCAGTCCCGATCCCGAATGTTGGGCGGCTCTGGTAGCTCGAGTGGCTCGGGCAGCAGCTTCTCGGGTTCCTCTTCTTTCGGTGAAGGGTATTCGCCCGAGGTGAACATTGATGGTAGTGAGGGCAACATTGATGGTAGTGAGGGCTCGAGTTCTCCTGCGACCAAAAAGTTTAAACCGGACGACTAGCTCCGATTATAATTTTTTGAATTTTGTTTTTTATTTTGCATAGCCGACGGTTTGATTCTGTTAACCGGTCGGTTAGGAAACAATGTAAAGATATTTTGATAATGAAATGGAAAGTTTTTACCTGTCTAGCCATTTACTTTCTGCGACTTACTTGTGATGGTTTACTATTTCTTTTCTGCTTCAGAAAATTCTCTTCTATTCAAGCCGGGCAGCTTAATAATGATCCAGTCTGGGTACTGATCTTCAGAGAATTTCGGTTGAGTAATCATTAGAAAAAACCCGTTCGCATAGCTTGTTTCTTCAACCCGGATCAAGCGGATTTGATTCATCCTGAGAAAGTGACAGCTATAATGTTGCGATACGTAGTCGAAGAGGTTTGGATATATAATCGGGCGGACAGAAATCCAAGTTCTGCCTTATCTCATTATGAATGCCTCGTGATAACCAGGAGACCGAACATAACCAAGCCGGGCGATTATTACCAGACTCTGCATGCTTGCTTTTTAGGATAAAGAATGCCAAGTCATAAGAACAATCAACAGGCCGAGCGGCCAGAGCTTTAAATCGAACGAATTGAAACTCTGATTGCTGCAAGTCTTATCCCGGTGAGTATAATCAATAACCGGTACACCCGCGTGGGATATATATATTTGTAACTCGGATGGATGGAAATCCGAACAGGAAATTGACATAACCAAGCCGCGCGATTACAACCTGGCTTTGCATAATTGCTTCGCAAGATTGAATATTAAGTCATAAGAAAATAATTGGTAGGCCGTGCGATTAATATTTAACCCGAACGATTTATGTGGCTCAGCCATACATAACATTGACTGATAAATCCGCGCGGGCTATATATACTTTGAGCGGTTAATGGCTTGATACTTACAATGAGAATCATAACTGTTTGATTGTAAAGGGCCTTTTATTAACCGAACGGATCGAATTGAAACCCATAAAGATGATAGGATCACAATCCGAATGATGAGATCGACCGGTCATGATTATGCTTAATCCCTTGATATTTGGCTTGTGACATTTTATGATATCTAGTTTATTTCAAATCGTGCGGTCTGAAGACCAGACCGCATGATATCTTCGGAACCTGCTTATTTCAAATCGTGCGGTCTGAAGACCAGACCGCATGATATCTTTGGGAGCTACTTATTTCAAACCGTATGATCTAAAAACCAGACAACCCGATAATCTTAGCACCTGCTTATTTCAAACCGTCCGGTCTGAAAACCAGACAGCCCGATAATCTTAGTACCTGCTTATTTCAAACCGCCCTATTTAAGTATCAAGCCGACCGGTTTGTGATGTACATAATAAGAATCCTGCTTTTTCTCCAAATGGTCTAGAATGACCATATAGGATGAGATAATTTCCTGTAACGTAACAAGAGATAGCTACAGACTCAGATGACCAAGTGGGCAGGTGGGCCTAGGCGGCGAACATTGCTTTCCTCAAGCGGTCATAAGAGCTGTAGAAATAAAGAAAAAGACAAGTACAGACCCAGATGACCAAGTGGGCAGGTGGGCCTAGGCGGCGAACATTGCTTTCCTCAAGTGGTCATTAGGGCTGTAAGCGAATCAACTGCTCTCTTGCCTAGGGATACAAGCCGAGTTGATCAATTGGGCAGGTGGGCCTAGGCGGCGAACATTGCTTTCCTCAGAGAGATCAACTCAGTTGTGGGTCCCGCTTAGGCATCGCTTGAGAGTACCTAGGAGTATTCGATGGTCACAGACTAAGATGATCAGTTGGGCAAGTGTGGTTATGCCGCGGGGGCTATACCTGTTTACCCATAAATCGGCGATCCTCTCCGAAGAGGCCTTTTTCGCGACGTTTTTATACATGACGCGCCAAGAATGGTAAGAAGGGGCGACCTCCTCCTTCAGATCGCCCAAGGCGTGTGGCCTCCTTCAGGCCGCCCAGCAGGGGGCAGCCTCCTCCGTCAGGCCGCCCAGCAGGGGGCGGCCTCCTCCGTCAGGCCGCCCGGGAGGGGGCGGCCTCCTCCGTCAGGCCGCCCGGCAGGGGGCGGCCTCCTCCGTCAGGCCGCCCGGCAGGGGGCGGCCTCCTCCGTCAGGCCGCCCGGCAGGGGCGGCCTCCTCCGTCAGGCCGCCCGGCAGGGGGCGGCCTCCTCCGTCAGGCCGCCCGGCAGGGGGCGGCCTCCTCCGTCAGGCCGCCCGGCAGGGGGCGGCCTCCTCCGTCAGGCCGCCCGGCAGGGGGCGGCCTCCTCCGTCAGTCCGCCCGGCAGGGGGCGGCCTCCTCCGTCAGGCCGCCCGGCAGGGGGCAGCCTCCTCCGTCAGGCCGCCCTGCAGGGGGCGGCCTCCTCCGTCAGGCCGCCCGGCATGGGGCGGCCTCCTCCGTCAGGCCGCCCGACAGGGGGCGGCCTCCTCCGTCAGGCCGCCCGGCAGGGGGCGGCCTCCGCCGTCAGGCCGCCCAACAGGGGCGGCCTCCTCCGTCAGGCCGCCCGGCAGGGGGCGGCCTCCTCCGTCAGGCCGCCCAGCAGGGGGCGCCTCCTCCGTCAGGACGCCCAGCAGGGGCGGCCTCCTCCGTCAGGACGCCCAGCAGGGGCGGCCTCCGCCGTCAGGCCGCCCAACAGGGGCGGCCTCCTCCGTCAGGCCGCCCGGCAGGGGCGGCCTCCTCCGTCAGGCTGCCCGGCAGGGGGCTGCCTCCGCCGTCAGGCCGCCCAGCAGGGGCGGCCTCCGCCGTCAGGCCGCCCAACAGGGGCGGCCTCCGCCGTCTGGCCGCCAAGCCAGACGGCCTCTTCCTTCAGACCGCGCAGGTAGGGATCCAGTCACCGGCTCACCGGAGGTGACGACATCGACCCAGAGCCTATAAATAGGACCCTCGACCATGAACAAAGGACAGGCAAGTTGGGGGCAAAACTAGCAGCTAGAGACAGCCAGACCGCACCTAGTAGCGGCCAGGCCGGGCGGCCTCAGCAAAGCAGCCCGGGCGACCTCAACAAACAGGCCGGGCGGCCTCAACAAAACATTCTGGGCGACTTGTTTTTCCTATCTGTCATCCTCTTGTACTCATTTCATTTCCATGTATTAAAAGTGGCAAGTTGTAAAACAGATTATTGAATAAAGGGAAAGCCCGTCGCAGGAGTGGCTTTTGCCGCGACGGGCGAAGTCTGGCCTCGCCGCAAGCTAGCGGCCCTCGCTTCTTCTCCCCTCTTCACTCGCGACCCAAGTAACCAGCTGCTCGCGGCCTCCTTTTCCCCCAATCCCCTCGAGTAGATCGTGGAGGTACAATTTTGGATTCAACAATACCGACATTGCTTTCCTCAGAAAGATCATCAAAGCTGTAACTATATCCCTCTCGGGGCATGATAGAGCCAACATTCACCTAGACCTCCCTTGATGCAGGGGTGTGTCGGATATCAGCCGGGATCCAAGGTTCCGAAGACCACCGCATGGGAATTGGCAAGCTACCACTACACGTGTGCGAAAACTCCCCGCTACACATGATCTTCGTGGTTTTACGCTAATGACTACAATCCGAGGGGGTTCGAGCAGAACTTGGCGATGTCTCCGCGGTTCAGTGAGGTTGATATATAAGAAAGTGTAAAGAAACATCAGACATGGAGAAGTGTCAGTATAGGGCTTCACATTAAAATATCCAAAAAATGAAAGAAAGTAAAGAGGACATTTTAAGGATAGAACCGTTTGAGATCGTCACCGCTCCAGGTGCGTGAGATGTCTTCTCCTTCACTTTTCTGAAGGCGGTAAGCCCCGCTTTTTAGTACTTCTTTGATGATGAAAGGTCCGGCCCAATTGGGATTCAGCTTCCCGACGTTGCCTGCTCTGGCTCCTGCATCAACTTTCTTTAGCACAACGTCTCCGACTGCAAAATATTTTACTCTGACAGTCTTGTCAAAGTACTTCGCCAATCTCCTTTTAACTTCTTCCTGTCTGATTGTTGCCTCGTCCTGAAGCTCTTCGATCAGATCCAGACTATACTTGATAGCTTCATCATTATCTTCTATCCAGGCTTCTCCTCCTTCCTTTGCATACACAACTCTTGGAGTGACCACCTCAAATTCTACAGGAACAACCGCCTCCGAGCCATGAGATAATTTGAATGGTGTCTCCCCCGTAGCTGAAAATGGGGTAGTGTGAAGAGTCCAAAGGATGGAAGGAAGTTGATCTGCCCAATTACCTCTTTGATTCAAGACCCTCTTCATCAGAAGCTGTTGGATCTGCCTATTCGTTGCTTCTACCTGACCATTCGTTCTCGGATGATGCACAGAAGAGAACCAAAGGTCAATCCCAACCTGATCACAGAAGGTTATCATCTCTAAATTGTTAAACTGTGGATCATTGTCAGTAACAATTGCTAACGGAATCCCATGTCGGCAGACTATTTCTCCCCAAATGAAGTTTCTGATAATTTGAGTTGTAGTTCTTGCTAATGCCTTCGCCTCAATCCACTTGCTGAAGTAGTCAATCATCACAATGATAAAGCGACGCTGGCCGCTGGCTATGGGGAAGGGCCCGATAAGATCCATCCCCCAAACTGCGAAGGGCCATGGCGCAGTTATTGATCTGAGCGACTGAGCAGGCAAATGCTGAAGAGGAGCAAACTTTTGACACTGAACACATCGCTTGGCGAATGCTTCAGCATCCTTCTTCATGGTCGGCCAGAAATATCCCTGCCTTAAGATTCTCTTGTCCAGAGTCTTTGCTCCTGAATGGCTACCACACTCCCCGGAATGAACCTCCTGAAGTATAGTCGGGATTTCATCCTCGGAAACACACCATGCTGAGCGAGAGATCAAAATCTTTCTGTAGAGAACTCCTGCTATCAGATAATAGTATGCCGCTTTCCTTCTGAATCTTCTTCTATTTTGATGGAATGATGGAACTCCCTTTTTGACAAAAACAGCTCGTAAGGGTCCTTCCACGAAGGATTATGTTCAATTTGCATGAGTTCCGCTTCATCTGTTGCTGGATGAAAAAGTTCAAAGGTCACTCCCCCGGATGGAAGACTGAACTTCGACAACTCATCTGCTTCCTCATTTTGCGTCCTTGGAATATGCTCGATAATGAATGACTTGAATCTTCCGATTTCCTTTTTGGCTAACAGTAGATATTTCCTCTGAATCGGCTCCCTTGTCTCATTATTCCCCAAGACCTGAGAGGCCATTACTAATGAATCGGTTCTAACATGTACATGTTCTATGCCCAGCTCTCTCGCAAGCCTCAGCCCAGCCAGAAGTGCTTCATATTCTGCCTGATTATTTGTAACTGGAAAGAAGAATTTGATAGCTTGCTCTAGCCTGATCCCATTTGGACTGATTAAAACTACCTCGGCTCCCACAGAGTTTTTACCAGAAGCTCCATCAACATAAGTGATCCAAGCCAAAGTAGATTGCACCGCCTGTTCAGGATTAGGTTCTGCTGTATCCACCAAGAAGTCTGCCAAGATTTGCGCTTTGATTGTTGTTCGGGGGATGTATGATATTTCAAATTCGCTCAGTTCGATAGCCCATTTAGCCAACCTTCCTAAATGGTCTGGCTTTTCAAGAACATTTCTTAAAGGATGATCTGTAATCACTTGGACAGGATGAGCCTGAAAGTAAGGGTGAAGCCTTCGCGAAGACATGACCAAGGCCAAGGCTAGTTTCTCCAAGATTGAATATCTGGTTTCTGCATCTTTGAGAATGTTGCTAACATAATATATCGGAAACTGCCTCTTCTTTTCCTGCCGAACGAGTACGGAACTCACGGCATCTGGGCCGACTCCCAAATATAAGAATAATATTTCCCCCTTACGGGGACTTTGGAGTAGCGGAGTTGAAGTCAACTGTACTTTTAGCTACTCGAAAGCCCTATTGCACTCCTCACTCCATTCAAACTTTGATCCTCCCCGCAGTATTTTAAAGAATTGGGCACTTTTATCTCCCGATTTGGAGATAAACCTGCTCAATCCTGCCAATCTTCCTCCAAGCTACTGAACTTCCTTGGTATTTCGAGGAGGGGTCATATTAAGGATGGCCTTCACCTTATCTGGATTTGGTGCATGGCCATCGGGAGTTAAGAGATGCCCGAGAAACTTTCCTTTGTTTGCCCCAAACACACATTTCAATGGGTTTAATTTTAACTTGAACCTCCGTAGAGTAGTGAACGTCTCTACGAGGTCTTTCAAGTGCAATGAAAAAGTTTTACTTTTCAGAAGTAGATCATCAACGTAAACTTCAAGGTTTCTGCCTTTTTGACGCTTAAAGACGGTATCCATCATTCTTTGATATGTTGCACCCGCATTTTTAAGACCGAAGGGCATTACGAGATAGGAGTAACACCCATCGTTTGTGATAAATGAGGTGTGCGGGATATCAGGTTTGTGCATTTTAATTTGATGGTACCCAGAGAAAGCATCGAGAAAACTCATAAAATCATACCCAACCGCGGAATCAACTAAGACATCTATCCGAGGCAGAGGGTAGCAATCTTTGGGACACGCTTTATTAAGTTTGGTGAAGTCTACGCACATGCGCCACTTCCCACCAGATTTCTTAACCATTACAACATTCGATATCCACGTGGGATATTGAATTTCAGAAATAAAGCCTGCTTTCAAGAGTTTGGCAACCTCCTCTCTGATGGGCAACGCCAGCTTGGTTGCCATTTCTCTCTTCTTTTGCTCGACGGGCTTGAACTCGGGAGATACGTTCAGATGATGACAATCCACGTCCGGATCCACCCCTGGCATATCCTCCGCTGACCAGGCGAAGACATCCAGGTTCTCCAAAAGGCAGGAGATCAGCTCCACTTTCTCCTCCTCCAGCAACTCAACATTGATGATCAGCTTCTTTTGTTCCCCTTCAGCAATAGGAACCTATTGGGTCGCCTGGGCAGGTTCCAGGTGTGCCCCTTCTCGATCTTTTCCTTCCTCAGCAGCCCTTGAGGATTCAGCAATTTCCAGAACTTCAGTTGTGGCCTTGGGAAGTGAAACGTAGGTGATCATGTTGACAGTTCGGACGTAGCACTCCCGAGCCACCTTTGGGTTACTTCTAACGCGATACTGCCTTCCCTCGGCGGCAAACTTAAGAGCAAGATGGAAGGTGGACACTACTCACCGATATGCATAAAGAATCGGCCTCCCGAAGATGGCGCAGTAATTACTTGGGGCATCTACCACCACGAAATTGATTAGTTTTACCACTCCTCCAAGAGAGACCAGGAGCTTTACTGAACCCTCCACTTCTTTCTTCTCCCCAGAAAAATCATAGAGGGGCCCGTCGGTGGAAAGCAGAGGCTTTCCAGTTTTCAGGGCTTCGAAGGTTGGGCGGAAAAGGAGATTGACAGAGCTGCCTGTGTCAATCAAGATCTTGTGAACAGTATAATTTTCGATGACGGCTTTGATGACCACCGCATCGTCGAAAGGATTGGCATTGGGGGGAAGGTCATCCTGACCAAAGGTGACAATAGTGCTTTCGGGGGGAGAACTTGTAGTGGCTGTTACTTCCTGCTTCAGAACTCTCGCGATGCTGGATTTGCGAGACGATTCCGCTACAGCCCCTCTATGGATACAATAGATGTCCACCAAGGGGCCCACATAATTGACTTCGATGCATTCGGCGGAAGGATGGATGTCTCCATAGCAGCCGACGTCTTCGACGTCGACGCATTCCCAGGTTACTTCCACTGTTTCTTTCTCTTTTTTCTTCTCAGGAGTCGGCTCGGCAGTTGGCTCTTTCCGAACTAAGCCCCGTAGCTTTCCTTCTCCCAGGAGCCTCTCTGTCATCAAGAGAAGGGCCCGACAGTCTTCGATCAGATGCCCTCCCTCTTTATGGTATTCACAATTAAGGTTCGGATTTCGATTGCGAATATCTGACTTCAGAGGAGCAGGCCTTTTGAAATCTGGCCTTTTCTGCAAGATCTGGACCACTTCGTCCATGGTGACATTTAAGGGAGTGAACGACTCTTGCGAGTCATCATATTGAGTGGATGGAATGACTGGAGGTGGCTGCGCAGTATACTGTGGCAAGTATACCGGCATGATTTGCGGAAGAGGAACGGATGGAGCGGGAGCGATGGCCAACAACGGTTTCTGATCCTGAAACCGTTGATGGCCAATAAAGGGTTGTTTATTCTTGTAATTTCTTCCCCGCTGGGAATGGGGTTCAAAGTGGGACTGAGTTGATGGTGGATGGTGAAAGGACGGGTTGGACTGCTCCTTGTCGCTTAACAGCTTTGCGACATAACCAGGATTGCTTTTTTCTCCTCTAATGAACATATTTGCCAAACTTATCATTTCCTGATAAGTCCTGGGCTCCCTTATATTTGCTTCAAATTTTAGGGGGCCCTCTCTCAAACCGTGAATGAGGGCAACCCTATACAGCTATGGATCCACATTCTGGACTTCCATGATCTCCTTCTGGAAGTGGTCGATGAAACGGGCCCACGTTTCGTCTCCCCGCTGCTTTATATCGAAAAGGGCCGCCGGGCCACTTTTCCTCTTCCTTGAAGTAGAGAATCTCAGCAGAAATTCCCTTCGCAGCTCTGCAAAACAACCGATCGATCTAGGGTGCAGCCCATAAAACCACTCTCTTGCTTGTCCTTCAAAGGAGGTCACAAGGAGCTTGAACTTGGTTGCATCAGTTAACGTCCTAAGAGCGATGGCTGACTCGAAGGCTTGTAGATGAACAGTGGGATCAGTCTCTCCATTGAAAGCCGGCAGACGAGGCTCTCTGAAGTTATTAGGGGCTGGCTCCCCCCGGACTTCGTCCACGAAGGGAGAAGTTTCTTCCAGATCTTCATATAGAGGAGCAAGATAGTAAGCCGCCGAAGCCGCGGCTACTCGCGGACAAGCCGCCTGGTAGGAGGACCGGGCAGCAGCTTCTTGCGGGTAGGAGAGACGGGCTGCGCCCTCTTGCGGGTAAGAAAGGCGGGCAGCATGAGAAGCCGCCCCTGGAAATCAAGGACTCGAGCCGGCATACTGTGTGCGGCTTCCTGGTAGAAGTTTTGCCTAGCCGCAAAACCTTCTTGTTGGGGTTGGAAGTTGGCGGCTTGTGGTAGCGGGTAAGGTGGAGGCGGAGGAGGAACCTAAGTAACCGCCTGATTAACCGCGACTTGCTGTGGAACTAACCGCTCGGTTAATAGGGCCAAAGTCTGACTGATGGCGTCCAACCGCTGATCAGTCGCCTTCTGAGCCCGCTCGGCTTCTCTTCTGGATTGCTCCAAGGCTTCCCACAAAGAGTCCTCACTGTGATCGGAGCGGTCTCCAAGGGGGGACTGACGGTCTGACATTGTAGCAAGGATTTCACCGACAATCCGCGATCTGAAGGTCGCATGTTTCTGTTGAGTCCGAAATCGCACCTCCGAAGGAAATCAAAGGCTGCGGGCTGCCGGTTACTTTTTAGGTGGAGAAAACGAGACCGCTAGCAGCGGTCAAGTCCAGACTTCGCCCGTCACGGCGAATGCCAGTCCTTTGACGGGCTTTCCTTTGATTAAGAAGAAGCGGTTACAGCGGGTTACAAGTGCTGGAAAGCAGAAGCCGGCCGGTCAGACAGTTCACAAAACGAGAAACTCGAGACCGCAGCTCAAACAAGCGAGCTCCTGGATTCGAGTGTGCGCCTCTTGGGAGTGTTGCCGCCCCCTATTTATAGGCTCGGGGGTCTGCCCGAACGGGCAGGGATAAAATAACCGCCTGCCCCAGTACAGGAGAATCGGGCAGGCCGTGACGGGATACAGAAAGGAGAAAAGAAAGAAGCCGTGCGGCTTGGCGGCTTGCGGTTGCGGTCTGTCTCGTAGAGGGGCTAGAGATGCCGCGACCAAGGCGATGATGCCACCCGGGAGGTCTCCGACTTTAGACCGCGGCTTGTCTTCTTGGACTTGGTCCTTGCTGGTCATCATGGCGCAATCCGGGCGGTCTCCGACTCGAGACTGCGGCTTGCCCTTGAGAACATGGCCTGTCGCCTGGACTTGAGCCTTGTCAGCCTTCAAGAAGTAACCCGAGCGGTCCCCAACTTGAGACCGCGAGTTGCCTTCTGGACTTGGACCCTGATAGTTTTTATGGCACCACCCGGGCGGTCTCTGACTTGAGACCACGACCTGCCGTTTGGACTTGGGCCCTGGTGATCTTCAATCTTTGGCGGCGACCTGAATGATCAGACCGCCTGATCTGTGTGGGTTGGTGCTGATGGACCTCGTAAAAACTAATCCGGGCGACTAGTATCAGCAAACCGGCCGGTCTGCGAGTAACGCTATTCGGAAGCGGTCTTCTGGATAAACACTCGTATTCTCCATCCAACAGAGAATAAGATTTACCCATTCGAGAATAAGACAACACCTTTCGGGTTGTCTGATTTTCGCCCACAATACCTTTTCGGAATGAGATCGGAGCCCTAAATCCAATGGAGAACAATTTAAACCCATTCCTGCCAGTTCAGAGGTCGATATACAGTGAGTTGTAGTGGTAATACTAGATTTAGCTCCAAATGACACATACACTTCAAAATGATAGAATTTTTAATGCTGGTTGAAGTGAAAATGAGAGATTTAGCTCCAAATGACACTCAAACTTTAAACAGCAACAACTTTTGATGCGGTTGTCTGATTTTATCCCACAACACCTTTGCGAAATGAGCTCGGAGCACTACATTCATTGGAGCACAAGTTGTACCCTTTCCAGTTCATTCAGTTGTCGATATATTGCGGGTTGCAGCGGTAATGCGAAATATAGCTCCAAATGACACCTAAACTTCTAACAGCCATAACTTTTGATTTGTAAGTTTGATTTTTGCCCACAATACCTTTTCAGAATTTGCTCGGAGGCATATATCCAAAGGAGCACAATTTTAAACCATTCCAGCTCATTTTAGTGGTCAATATACAAATGGTTGCAATGGTAATGAGGGATTTAGCTCCTCTTGACACATAAACTGTAACAGCCATAACATTTGATCTGGTTGTCCGATTTTTACGCACAACATCTTTTTGGAATGAGCTCGGAGCCCTACATCCATTGGAGAGCAAATTTTACCAATTCCAGTTTGTTTAGTGGTCAATATGCATCGGGATGGTAATAAGATATTTAGCTCGAAGGGAGTCCTAGACTTCAAACATCCGTAACTTTTGATCCGATTGTCTAATTTTTGCCCACAATACCTTTTCGGAATGTTATCGGAGCCCTAAATCCAATGGAGAACAATTTTAAACCATTCAAGCTCGTTTAGAGGTCGATATAAAGTGGGTTCTGGTGGTAATGCGATATTTAGCTCCAAATGACACATAAATTTCAAAATGAAAGTATTTTTATGCGGTTGGTAGTGAGAGTGAGGGATTTAGCTCCAAATGACGCTCAAACTTTAAACATCAATAACTTTTGATCCGGTTGTCTGATTTTACCCCCACAACACCTTTTAGGAATGAGCCCGGAGCCCTACATTCATTGAATCACAAGTTGTGTCCATTGCAGTTCATTTAGTTGTCGATATATAGCGGGTTGCACTGGTAATGCAAAATTTAGCTCCAAATGACACCTAAACTTGAAACAGCCATAAATTTGATCAGGTTGTCTGATTTTTGCCCACAAAACCTCTTCGAAATGAGCTCTGAGCCATACATTCAATGGAGAGCAAGTTTTACACAATCTAGTTCCTTTAGTGTCGATATACATTAAGTTGCAGTGGTCATGTGGGATTTAGCTCCAACTGACACCTAAACTTCAAACAGCTATAATTTTTGATCTGGTTGTCCAGATTTTGCCCAAAACACCTTTTCGGAATGAGCTCAGAGCCATACATCCTTTGGAGAAAAGGATTTACTTGATCGACTTCATTTAATGGACGACGGATAGTGGATTATAGTGGAAATGAGAGATTTTTCTCCAATTGACACCTAAACTTCAAACATCCAAAACTTTGATCCGGTTATCAGATTTTTGCCCACAGCATTTGTTCGGAATGAGATCGGAGCCCTACATCCAATGGACAACAATTTATACTCATTCTAGTTCGTTTAGTGGTTGATCTACAGTGGGTTGCAGTGGTAATGTGGGATTTAGCTCCAAATTACAAATAAACTCCAAACAGACATAACTCTTGCTCTAGTTGCCCAATTTTTGCCCACAATACCTTTTTAGAATGAGCTCAGAGCCCTACATCCAATGGAGGGTAGGATATAACCATTCAAGTTTGTTAATTGTTCGATATGTAGTGGCTTCCTGTGGTAATGCGGGATTTGGCTCCAAATTACACCTAAACTTCAAGCAGCCATAACTTTTGATCCGGCTGTTCGATTTTTGCGCACAATACTTTTTCAGAAAAGAGCTCGTATTCTACATCCAACAGAGAATAAGATTTACCCATTCGAGAATAAGACAACACCTTTCAGGTTGTCTGATTTTCACCCACAATACCTTTTCGGAATGAGATCGGAGCCCTAAATTCAATAAAGAACAATTTAAACCCATTCCAGCCCGTTTAGAGGTCGATATACAGTGAGTTGTAGTGGTAATACTAGATTTAGCTCCAAATGACACATACACTTCAAAATGATAGAATTTTTAATGCTGGTTGTAGTGAAAATGAGAGATTTAGCTCCAAATGACACTCAAACTTTAAACAGCAACAACTTTTAATGCGGTTGTCTGATGTTATCCTACAACACCTTTGCGAAATGAGCTAGGAGCATTACATTCATTGGAGCACAAGTTTTACCCTTTCCAGTTCATTCAGTTGTTGATATATAGCGGGTTGCAGCAGTAATGCGGAATATAGCTCCAAATGACACCTAAACTTCTAACAGCCATAACTTTTGATTTGTAAGTTTGATTTTTGCCCACAACACCTTTTCAGAATATGCTCGGAGGCATACATCCAATGGAGCACAATTTTAAACCATTCCAGCTCATTTTAGTGGTCAATATACAAATGGTTGCAATGGTAATTATGGATTTAGCTCCTCTTAACACATAAACTGTCAACATAAACTGTAACAGCCATAACTTTTGATCTGGTTGTCCGATTTTTACGCACAACATCTTTTTGCAATGAGCTCGGAGCCCTACATCCAATGGAGAGCAAATTTTACCAATTCTAGTTTGTTTAGTGGTCAATATACATCGGGTTGGTAATAAGGTATTTAGCTCGAAGGGAGACCTAAACTTCAAACATCCGTAACTTTTGATCCGGTTGTCTGATTTTCGCCCACAATACCTTTTCGGAATGAGATCGGAGCCCTAAATCCAATGGAGAACAATTTTTAAACCATTCAAGCTCGTTTAGAGGTCGATATAAAGTGGGTTCTGGTGGTAATGCGATATTAGCTCCAAATGACACATAAATTTTAAAATAAAAGAATTTTTTATGCGGTTGGTAGTGAGAGTGAGGGATTTAGCTCCAAATGACGCTCAAACTTTAAACATCAATAACTTTTGATTCGGTTGTCTGATTTTACCCCCACAACATCTTTTAGGAATGAGCCAGGAGCCCTACATTCATTGAATCACAAGTTGTGTCCATTGCAGTTCATTTAGTTGTCGATATGTAGTGGGTTTTACTGGTAATGCGAAATTTAGCTCCAAATGACACCTAAACTTCAAGCTCGTTTAGAGGTCGATATAAAGTGGGTTCTGGTGGTAATGCGATATTTATGCGGTTGGTAGTGAGAGTGAGGGATTTAGCTCCAAATGACGCTCAAACTTTAAACATCAATAAATTTTGATCCGGTTGTCTGATTTTACCGCCACAATACCTTTTAGGAATGAGCCCGGAGCCCTACATTCATTGAATCACAAGTTGTGCCCATTACAGTTCATTTAGTTGTCGATATATAGCGGGTTGAACTGGTAATGCGAAATTTAGCTCCAAATGACACCTAAACATGAAACGGCCATAAATTTTGATCAGGTTGTCTGATTTTTGCCCACAAAACCTCTTCGAAATGAGCTCTGATCCATACGTTCAATGGAGAGCAAGTTTTACACAATCTAGTTCCTTTAGTGGTCGATATACATTGAGTTGCAGTGGTCATATGGGATTTAGCTCCAACTGACACCTAAACTTCAAACAGCTATAATTTTTGATCTGGTTGTCCAGATTTTGCCCAAAACACCTTTTCGGAATGAGCTCAGAGCCATACATCCTTTGGAGAAAAGGATTTACTTGATCGACTTCATTTAGTGGTCGACGGATAGTGGATTATAGTGGAAATGAGGGATTTTTCTCCAATTGACACCTAAACTTCAAACATCCATAACTTTGATCCGGTTATCAGATTTTTGCCCACAACATTTATTCGGAATGAGATCGGAGCCCTACATCCAATGGACAACAATTTATACCCATTCTAGTTCGTTTAGTGGTTGATCTACAATGGGTTGAAGTGGTAATGTGGGATTTAGCTCCAAATTACAAATAAACTCCAAACAGACAGAACTCTTGCTCTAGTTGCCCAATTTTTGCCCACAATACCTTTTTAGAGTGAGCTCAGAGCCCTACATCCAATGGAGGGTAGGATATAACCATTCAAGTTTGTTTATTGTTCGATATGCAGTGGCTTCCTGTGGTAATGCGGGATTTAACTCCAAATTACACCTAAACTTCAAGCAGCCATAACTTTTGATCCGGCTGTTCGATTTTTGCGCACAATACTTTTTCAGAAAAGAGCTCGTATTCTCCATCCAACATAGAATAAGCTTTACCCATTCGAGAATAAGACAACACCTTTCGGGTTGTCTGATTTTCGCCCACAATACCTTTTCGGAATGAGATCGGAGCCCTAAATCCAATGAAGAACAATTTAAACCCATTCCAGCCTGTTTAGAGGTCGATATACAGTGAGTTGTAGTGGTAATACTAGATTTAGCTCCAAATGACACATACACTACAAAATGATAGAATTTTTAATGCTGGTTGTAGTGAAAATGAGAGATTTAGCTCCAAATGACACTCAAACTTTAAACAGCAACAACTTTTCATGCGGTTGTCTGATGTTATCCTACAACACCTTTGCGAAATGAGCTAGGAGCATTACATTCATTGGAGCACAAGTTTTACCCTTTCCAGTTCATTCAGTTGTTGATATATAGCGGGTTGCAGCAGTAATGCGGAATATAGCTCCAAATGACACCTAAACTTCTAACAGCCATAACTTTTGATTTGTAAGTTTGATTTTTTCCCACAACACCTTTTCAGAATATTCTCGTTGGCATACATCCAATGAAGCACAATTTTAAACCATTCCAGCTCATTTTAGTGGTCAATATACAAATGGTTGCAATGTTAATGAGGGATTTAGCTCCTCTTGACACATAAACTGTAACAGCCATAACTTTTGATCTGGTTGTCCGATTTTTACGCACAACATCTTTTTGGAATGAGCTCGGAGCCCTACATCCATTGGATAGCAAATTTTACCAATTCCAGTTGGTTTAGTGGTCAATATACATCGGGTTGGTAATAAGGTATTTAGCTCGAAGAGAGACCTAAACTTCAAACATCCGTAACTTTTGATCCGGTTGTCTGATTTTCGCCTACAATACCTTTTCAGAATGAGATCAGAGCCCTAAATCCAATGGAGAACAATTTTAAACCATTCAAGCTCGTTTAGAGGTCGATATAAACTGGGTTCTGGTGGTAATGCGATATTTAGCTCCAAATGACACATAAATTTCAAAATGAAAGAATTTTTTATGCGGTTGGTTGTGAGAGTGAGGGATTTAGCTCCAAATGACACTCAAACTTTAAACATCAATAACTTTTGATCAGGTTGTCTGATTTACAACACCTTTTAGGAATGAGCCCGGAGTCCTACATTCATTGAATCACAAGTTGTGCCCATTGCAGTTCATTTAGTTGTCGATATATAGCGGGTTGCACTGGTAATGCGAAATTTAGCTCCAAATGATACCTAAACTTGAAACGGCCATAAATTTTGATCAGGTTGTCTGATTTTTGCCCACAAAACCTTTTCGAAATGAGCTCTGAGCCATACATTCAATGGAGAGCAAGTTTTACACAATCTAGTTCCTTTAGTGGTCGATATACATTGAGTTGCAGTGGTCATGTGGAATTTAGCTCCAACTGACACCTAAAGTTCAAACACTATAATTTTCGATCTGGTTGTCCAGATTTTGCCCAAAACACCTTTTCAGAATGAGCTCAGAGCCATACATCCTTTGGAGAATAGGATTTACTTGATCGACTTCATTTAGTGGTCGACGGATAGTGGATTATAGTGGAAATGAGGGATTTTTCTCCAATTGACACCTAAACTTCAAACATCCATAACTTTGATCCGGTTATCAGATTTTTGCCCACAACATTTGTTCGGAATGAGATCGGAGCCCTACATCCAATGGACAACAATTTATACCCATTCTAGTTCGTTTAGTGGTTGATCTACAGTGGGTTGAAGTGGTAATGTGGGATTTAGCTCCAAATTACAAATAAACTCCAAACAAACAGAACTCTTGCTCTAGTTGCCCAATTTTTGCCCACAATACCTTTTTAGAATGAGCTCAGAGCCCTACATCCAATGGAGGGTAGGATATAACCATTCAAGTTTGTTTATTGTTCGATATGCCACTTCCTGTGGTAATGCGGGATTTGGCTCCAAATTACACGTAAACTTCAAGCAGCCATAACATTTGATCCGACTGTTCGATTTTTGCGCACAATACTTTTTCAGAAAAGAGCTCGTATTCTCCATTCAACAGAGAATAAGATTTACCCATTCGAGAATAAGACAACACCTTTCGGGTTGTCTGATTTTTGCCCACAATACCTTTTCGGATTGACATCGGAGCCCTAAATCTAATGGAGAACAATTTAAACCCATTCCAGCCCATTTAGAGGTCGATATACAGTGAGTTGTAGTGGTAATACTAGATTTAGCTCCAAATGACACATACAATTCAAAATGATAGAATTTTTAATGCTGGTTGTAGTGAAAATGAGAGATTTAGCTCCAAATGACACTCAAACTTTAAACAGCAACAACTTTTCATGCGGTTGTCTGATGTTATCCTACAACACCTTTGCGAAATGAGCTCGGAGCACTACATTCATTGGAGCACAAGTTTTACCCTTTCCAGTTCATTCAGTTGTTGATATATAGCGGGTTGCAGCAGTAATGCGGAATATAGCTCCAAATGACACCTAAACTTCTAACAGCCATAACTTTTGATTTGTAAGTTAGATTTTTTCTCACAACACTTTTTCAGAATATGCTCGGAGGCATACATCCAATGGAGCACAATTTTAACCCATTCCAGCTCATTTTAGTGGTCAATATACAAATGGTTGCAATGGTAATGAGTGATTTAGCTCCTCTTGACACATAAACTGTAACAGCCATAACTTTTGATCTGGTTGTCCGATTTTTACGCACAACATCTTTTTGGAATGAGCTCGGAGCCCTACATCCATTGGAGAGCAAATTTTACCAATTCCAGTTTGTTTAGTGGTCAATATACATCGGGTTGGTAATAAGGTATTTAGCTCGAAGGGAGACCTAAACTTTAAACATCCGTAACTTTTGATCCATTTGTCTGATTTTCGCCAACAATACCTTTTCGGAATGAGATCGGAGCCCTAAATCCAACGGAGAACAATTTTAAACCATTCAAGCTCAATTAGAGGTCGATATAATGTGGGTTCTGGTGGTAATGTGATATTTAGCTCCAAATAACACATAAATTTCAAAATGAAAGAATACTTTATGCGGTTGGTAGTGAGACTGAGGGATTTAGTTCCAAATGATGCTCAAACTTTAAACATTAATAACTTTTGATCCGGTTGTCTGATTTTACCCCCCACAACACCTTTTAGGAATGAGCCCAGAGCCCTACATTCATTGAATCACAAGTTGTGCCCATTGCAGTTCATTTAGTTGTCGATATATAGCGGGTTGCACTGGTAATGCGAAATTTAGCTCCAAATGACACCTAAACTTAAAACAGCCATAAATTTTGATCAGGTTGTCTGATTTTTGCCCACAAAACCTCTTCGAAATGAGCTCTGAGGCATACATTCAATGGAGAGCAAGTTTTACACAATTTAGTTCCTTTAGTGGTCGATATACATTGAGTTGCAGTGGTCATGTGGGATTTAGCTCCAACTGACACCTAAACTTCAAACAGCTATAATTTTTTATCTGGTTTTCCAGATTTTGCCCAAAAGACCTTTTCGGAATGAGCTCAGAGCCATACATCCTTTGGAGAAAAGGATTTACTTGATCGACTTCATTTAGTGGTCGACGGATAGTGGATTATAGTGGAAATGAGGGATTTTTCACCAATTGACACCTAAACTTCAAACATCAATAACTTTGATCCGGTTATCAGATTTTGCCCACAACATTTGTTCGGAATGAGATCGGAGCCCTACATCCAATGGACAATAATTTATACCCATTCTAGTTCGTTTAGTGGTTGATCTACAGTGGGATGCAGTGGTAATGTGGGATTTAGCTCCAAATTACAAATAAAGACTAAACAGACAAAACTCTTGCTCTAGTTGCCCAATTTTTGCCCACAATACCTTTTTAGAATGAGCTCAGAGCCCCACATCCAATGGAGGGTAGGATGTAACCATTTAAGTTTGTTTATTGTTCGATATGTAGTGGCTTCCTGTGGTAATGCGGGATTTGGCTCCAAATTACACCTAAACTTCAAGCAGCCATAACTTTTGATCCGGCTGTTCGATTTTTACGCACAATACTTTTTTAGAAAAGAGCTCGTATTCTCCATCCAACAGAGAATAAGATTTACCCATTCGAGAATAAGACAACACCTTTCGGGTTGTCTGATTTTCGCCCACAATACCTTTTCGGAATGAGATCGGAGCCCTAAATCCAATGGAGAACAATTTAAACCCATTCCAGACCGTTTAGAGGTCGATATACAGTGAGTTGTAGTGGTAATACTAGATTTAGCTCCAAATGACACATACACTTCAAAATGATAGAATTTTTAATGCTGGTTGTAGTGAAAATCAGAGATTTAGCTCCAAATGACACTCAAACTTTAAACAGCAACAACTTTTGATGCGGTTGTCTGATTTTATCCCACAACACATTTGCGAAATGAGCTCGAAGCACTACATTCATTGGAGCACAAGTTTTACCCTTTCAAGTTCATTCAGTTGTCGATATATAGCGGGTTGCAGCGGTAATGCGAAATATAGCTCCAAATGGCACCTAAACTTCTAACAGCCATAACTTTTGATTTGTAAGTTTGATTTTTGCCCACAACACCTTTTCAGAATATGCTCGGAGGCATACATCCAATGAAGCACAATTTTAAACCATTCCAGCTTATTTTAGTGGTCAATATACAAATGGTTGCAATGGTAATGAGGGATTTAGCTCCTCTTGACACATAAACTGTAACAGCCATAACATTTGATCTGGTTGTCCGATTTTTACGCACAACATATTTTTGGAATGAGCTCGGAGCCCTACATCCATTGGAGAGCAAATTTTAAAAATTCCAGTTTGTTTAGTAGTCAGTATACATCGGGTTGGTAATAAGGTATTTAGCTCGAAGGGAGACCTAAACTTCAAACATCCGTAACTTTTGATCCGGTTGTCTGATTTTCGCCCACAATACCTTTTCGGAATGAGATCGGAGCCCTAAATCCAATGGAGAACAATCTTAAACCATTCAAGCTAATTTAGAGGTCGATATAAAGTGGGTTCTGGTGGTAATGTGATATTTAGCTCCAAATGACACATAAATTTCAAAATGAAAGAATTTTTTATGCGGTTGGTAGTGAGAGTGAGGGATTTAGCTCCAAATGACGCTCAAACTTTAAACATAAATAACTTTTGATCCGGTTATCTGATTTTACCCCCACAACACCTTTTAGGAATGAGCCCGGAGCCCTACATTCATTGAATCACAAGTTGTGCCCATTGCAGTTCATTTAGTTGTCGATATATAGCGGGTTGCACTGGTAATGCGAAATTTAGCTCCAAATGACACCTAAACTTGAAATGGCCATAAATTTTGATCAGGTTGTCTGATTTTTGCCCACAAAACCTCTTCGAAATGAGCTCTGAGCTATACATTCAATGGAGAGCAAGATTTACACAATCTAGTTCCCTTAGTGGTCGATATACATTAAGTTGCAGTGGTTATGTGGGATTTAGCTCCAACTGACACATAAACTTCAAACAATTATAATTTTTGATCTGGTTGTCCAGATTTTGCCCAAAACACCTTTTCGGAATGAGCTCAGAGCCATACATCCTTTGGATTAAAGGATTTACTTGATCGACTTCATTTAGTGGTCGACGGATAATGGATTATAGTGGAAATGAGGGATTTTTCTCCAATTGACACCTAAACTTCAAACATCCATAACTTTAATCCGGTTATCAGATTTTTGCCCACAAAATTTGTTCGGAATGAGATCGGAGCCCTAAATCCAATGGACAACAATTTATACCCATTCTAGTTCGTTTAGTGGTTGATCTAAAGTGGGATGCAGTGGTAATGTGGGATTTAGCTCAAAATTACAAATAAATTCCAAACAGACAGAACTCTTGCTCTAGTTGCCGAATATTTGCCCACAATACCTTTTTAGAATGAGCTCAGAGCCCTACATCCAATGGAGGGTAGGATATAACCATTCAAGTTTGTTTATTGTTCGATATGCAGTGGCTTCCTGTGGTAATGCGGGATTTGGCTCCAAATTACACCTAAACTTCAAGCAGCCATAACATTTGATCCGACTGTTCGATTTTTGCGCACAATACTTTTTCACAAAAGAGCTCGTATTCTCCATCCAACAGAGAATAAGATTTACCCATTCGAGAATAAGACAACACCTTTCGGGTTGTCTGATTTTCGCCCACAATACCTTTTCGGAATGAGATCGGAGCCCTAAATTCAATAAAGAACAATTTAAACCCATTCCAGCCCGTTTAGAGGTCGATATACAGTGAGTTGTAGTGGTAATACTAGATTTAGCTCCAAATGACACATACACTTTAAAATGATAGAATTTTTAATGCTGGTTGTAGTGAAAATGAGAGATTTAGCCCCAAATGACACTCAAACTTTAAACAGCAACAACTTTTGATGCGGTTGTCTGATTTTATCCCACAACACCTTTGAGAATTGAGCTCGGAGCACTACATTCATTGGAGCACAAGTTTTACCCTTTCCAGTTCATTCAGTTGTCGATATATAGCGGGTTGCAGCGGTAATGCGAAATATAGCTCCAAATGACACCTAAACTTCTAACAGCCATAACTTTTGATTTGTAAGTTTGATTTTTGCCCACAACAACTTTTCAGAATATGCTCGGAGGCATACATCCAATGGAGCACAATTTTAAACCATTCCAGCTCATTTTAGTGGTCAATATACAAATGGTTGCAATGGTAATGAGGGATTTAGCTCCTCTTGACACATAAACTGTAACAGCCATAACTTTTGATCTGGTTGTCCGATTTTTACGCACAACATATTTTTGGAATGAGCTCGGAGCCCTACATCCATTGGAGAGCAAATTTCAATTCCAGTTTGTTTAGTGGTCAATATACATCGGGTTGGTAATAAGGTATTTAGCTCGAAGGGAGACCTAAACTTCAAACATCCGTAACTTTTGATCTTGTTGTCTGATTTTCGCCCACAATACCTTTTCGGAATGAGATCGGAGCCCTAAATCCAATGGAGAACAATTTTAAACCATTCAAGCTCGTTTAGAGGTAGATATAAAGTGGGTTCTGGTGTTAATGCGATATTTAGCTCCAAATGACACATAAATTTCAAAATGAAAGAATTTTGTATGCGGTTGGTAGTGAGAGTGAGGGATTTAGCTCCAAATGACGCTCAAACTTTAAACATCAATAACTTTTGATCCGGTTGTCTGATTTTACCCCCACAACACCTTTTAGGAATGAGCCCAGAGCCCTACATTGATTGAATCACAAGTTGTGCCCATTGCAGTTCATTTAGTTGTCGATATATAGCGGGTTGCACTGGTAATGCGAAATTTAGCTCCAAATGACACCTAAACTTAAAACGGCCATAAATTTTGATCAGGTTGTCTGATTTTTGCCCACAAAACCTTTTCGAAATGAGCTCTGAGCCATACATTCAATGGAGAGCAAGTTTTACACAATCTAGTTCCTTTAGTGGTCGATATACATTGAGTTGCAGTGGTCATGTGGGATTTAGCTCCAACTGACACCTAAACTTCAAACAGCTATAATTTTTGATCTGGTTGTCCAGATTTTGCCCAAAACACATTTTCGGAATGAGCTCAGAGCCATACATCCTTTGGAGAAAAGGATTTACTTGACCGACTTCATTTAGTGGTCGACGGATAGTGGATTATAGTGGAAATGAGGGATTTTTCTCTAATTGACACATAAACTTCAAACATCCATAACTTTGATCCGGTTATCATATTTTTGCCCACAACATTTGTTTGGAATGAGATCGGAGCCCTACATCCAATGGACAGCAATTTATACCCATTCTAGTTTGTTTAGTGGTTGATCTATAATGGGTTGAAGTGGCAATGTGGGATTTAGCTCCAAATTACAAATAAACTCCAAACAGATAGAACTCTTGCTCTAGTTGCCCAATATTTGCTCACAATACCTTTTTAGAATGAGCTCAGAGCCCTACATCCAATGGAGGGTAGGATATAACCATTCAAGTTTGTTTATTGTTCGATATGCAGTGGCTTCCTGTGGTAATGCGGGATTTGGCACCAAATTACACCTAAACTTCAAGCAGCCATAACATTTGATTCGGCTATTCAATTTTTGCGCACAATACTTTTTCACAAAAGAGCTCGTATTCTCCATCCAACAGAGAATAAGATTTACCCATTCGAGAATAAGACAACACCTTTCGGGTTGTCTGATTTTCGCCCACAATACCTTTTCGGAATGAGATCGGAGCCCTAAATCTAATGGAGAACAATTTAAACCCATTCCAGCCCACTTAGAGGTCGATATACAGTGAGTTGTAGTGGTAATACTAGATTTAGCTCCAAATGACACATACACTTCAAAATGATAGAATTTTTAATGCTGGTTGTAGTGAAAATGAGAGATTTAGCTCCAAATGACACTCAAACTTTAAACAGCAACAACTTTTCATGCGGTTTTCTGATTTTATCCCACAACACCTTTGCGAAATGAGCTCGGAGCACTACATTCATTGGAGCACAAGTTTTACCCTTTCCAGTTCATTTAGTTGTCGATATATAGCGGGTTGCAGCGGTAACGCGAAATATAGCTCCAAATGACACCTAAACTTCTAACAGCCATAACTTTTGATTTGTAAGTTTGATTTTTGCCCACAACACCTTTTCAGAATATGCTCTGAGGCATACATCCAATGAAGCACAATTTTAAACAATTCCAGCTCATTTTAGTGGTCAATATACAAATGGTTGCAATGGTAATGAGGGATTTAGCTCCTCATGACACATAAACTGTAACAGCCATAACTTTTGATCTGGTTGTCCGATTTTTACGCACATCTTTTTGGAATGAGCTCGGAGCCCTACATCCATTGGAGAGCAAATTTTACCAATTCTAGTTTGTTTACTGGTCAATATACATCGGGTTGGTAATAAGGTATTTAGCTCGAAGGGAGACCTAAACTTCAAACATCCGTAACTTTTGATCCATTTGTCTGATTTTCGCCCACAATACCTTTTCGGAATGAGATCGGAGCCCTAAATCCAATGGAGAACAATTTTAAACCATTCAAGCTCGTTTAGAGGTCGATATAAAGTGGGTTCTGGTGGTAATGCGATATTTAGCTCCAAATGACACATAAATTTCAAAATGAAAGAATACTTTATGCGGTTGACGCCTAAACATCAATAACTTTTGATCCGGTTGTCTGATTTTACCCCCACAACACCTTTTAGGAATGAGCCCGGACCCCTACATTCATTGAATCACAAGTTGTGCCCATTGCAGTTCATTTAGTTGTCGATATATAGCGGGTTGCACTGGTAATGCGAAATTTAGCTCCAAATGACACCTAAACTTGAAACAACCATAAATTTTGATCAGGTTGTCTGATTTTTGCCCACAAAACCTCTTCGAAATGAGCTCTGAGCCATACATTCAATGGAGAGTGTTGAGTCCGAAATCGCACCTCCGAAGGAAATCGGAGGCTGCGGGATGCCGGTTACTTTTTAGGTGGGGAAAATGAGACCGCTAGCAGCGGTCAAGGCCAGACTTCGCCTGTCACGGCGAATGCCACTCCTGTGATGGGCTTTCCTTTAATTAAAATGAGGTGGTTACAGCGGTTACAAGTGTAGGAAAGGAGAAGCCGGCCGGTCAGACAGTCCGCAAGACGGGAAACTCGAGACCGCAACTCAAACAAGCGAGCTCCTGGATTCGAGTGTGCGTATCTTGTGAACAGTGCCGCCCCCTATTTATAGGCTCGGGGGCCAGCCCAAGTGGGCAGGGATAAAATAACCGCCTGCCCGTGTTTGCCCGGAAAACCGCTTCTTGGGTTGGACCGTTATCAGACCGCGCGGACTCCTGGGCCAAGCCGCTGGGTCCCGGGATCGGCGGTTCTCAGTTCAAGAAGGGCCAGGCCGGGCGGCCTGGTGTCATTTCCGGATCGCCCCCAAAGGGATAAGATCGTCAAAGAGCCAAGGCAAGCAGATCATCCGTGGTCTCAGCTAGAAGACCGCGCGGGTTGTCCCATAGAAACTCGAAGTTCCAGCCCCGAAGAACAGGACGGGGCTCCAGATCGAAGGCTATCCAAGTTACCTCGTGAAGATCGGCTAAGTCATGACCAAAAGGCAGACCGCGGCCTCAATCTCCAAACCGCGCGGTCTGCATTATTGACTTGGTCCCGGTGTCCTCAGCCGCAAGCAAGACAGGTCGGGAGGGCAGGCCGTCAGGTCGCGCGGCCTCTTTCTTCTTTATGCATCCCGTCACCGCCTGCCCGTTTCTCCTGTACCCGGGCAGGAGGTTATTTTATCCCTGCCCATTCGGGCAGGCCCCCAAGCCTATAAATAGGGGGCGGCACTGTTCACAAGACACGCACACTCGAATCCAAGAGCTCGCTTGTCTGAGCTCCGGTCTCGAGTTTCTGGTCTCGCGAACTGTTGACCGGCCGGCTTCTGCTTTCTCGCATTTGTAACCGCTACTTTTCAATCAAAGGAAAGCCCGTCGCAGGAGTGGCATTTGCCGCGACGGGCGAAGTCTGGCCTCGACCGCTGCTAGCGGTCTGAATTCTCTAGCTAAATAGTAACCGATAGTCCGCAGCCTTCAATTTTCTTCATAAGCGCACTTTTGAATCGAACAGAAACACGCGACCTTCAGATCGCGGACTATCAGCGAAATCTTTGGTTCAGAATGTCAGACCGCCAGTTCCCTCCAAGAGATCGGTCCGATCATAGCGATGACTCCCTGTGGGAGGCTCTGGAGCGAACTAAGAGAGAAGCCGACCAGGCTCAGAAAGCAACTGATCAGCGTCTGGACGCGATCAGTCAGGCTCTAGCTCTACTAACCCAGCGGTTAGCCCCCCAACAGGCCGCGGTTAACCCGGCCATGACCCCTGTTCTACCTCCTCCACCTCCATACCCATTTGCGCAGGTCGCTCACTCCCAACCGCCACCAGAAGGTTCTGCGGATCGGTAGAATTTCTACCAAGAGGCCGCGCGGCGTATGCCGGCTCGAGTCCTTGACTTCCAGGGGCGGCTTCTCAGGCCGCTCGCTTTTCCTATCCGCCTGAGGTCGCCGCCTACCAGTCCTACCCGGCCGGAGCACCTGCCCGCTCCTATCAGGCGGCCTGTCCGCAAGTGACCGCGGCAGAGGTCCCTTATAACCCTGCTTTCCCTCTGTACGAGGATGCCGAGGAGAGTTCTCCCTTCACCGACGAAATTCGAGGAGAGCCGGCCCCAAACAACTTTCGAGAACCACGCATGTCAGCATATAGTGGGGAATCCGATCCAGCAATACACCTCCAGGCATTTGAATCGGCTGTTGCTCTGAGGACCATCACTGATGCAACAAAGTGCAAGCTCCTGGTGACGTCCTTTGATGGGCAGGCCAGAGAATGGTTTTATGGATTGCATCCTCGATCTATCAGATGCTTTGCGGAATTGCGTAGAGAATTTCTGCTTCGATTCTCTACCTCTAAGAAAAGGAAGAATGGTCCGGCAGCCCTATTCGAGATACGACAGCAAGAAAACGAAACATGGGCCCGTTTCGTCGATCGTTTCCAAAGGGAAATAATGGAGGTGCAAAACGTCGACCCAGAGTTATATAGGGTCGCTCTGATGCATGGCCTTAGAGAGGGGCCGTTGAAATTTGAGGCTCAAATCAGGGAGCCAAAAACATACCAGGAGATGATTAGTCTGGCTAACAAATTCATCAGGGGGGAAAAGACTAATCCTGGTTATGTTGCCAAATTGCTCAGCGACAATGATCAGTTCAATCCCGCATCAACTCATCAGCAACGTTATAATCATCCATCTCGGCCTGATTTCGAACCCCGGGCTCAGAGGGGGAGGAATCTTAAGCCTAAACAACCATTTCTCGGCCATCAACGGTTTCAAGATCAGAAACCGCCGTTGGCCATCGCACCCACTCAACCCATGGGAGTTCCGCAAATAATGCCCGTGTATCTGCCACAATACATCGCACAACCATCTCCATCTATCCCGTCCATCCGATATGATGAATCACAGGATTCATTCACCCCTCTCAACGTAACCATGAATGAGGTCGTGCAGATTCTTCAGAAGAGGCCTGACTTTAAAAGGCGCCCTCCTTTGAAATCAGAAGTTCGCAATCGGAACCCGAACCTTTATTGTGAATACCATAAAGAAGAGGGGCATCAGACTGAGGATTGCCGGGCCCTCCGGTGGTTGATAGAAAAACTCCTGAAAGAGGGAAAGCTTCGGGGGTTGATTCGGCAAGAAACTCCGGTTGAACCGCGAGTTGAGAAGAAGAAGGAGGCAGTCGAAGTGACATGGGAGTGTGCAGATGTGGAAGAAGCAGGTTGCTATGGGGATATACATCCCACAACCGAATGTATAGAGGTGAATGACGTTGGCCCTCTTGGCAACGTCTATTGCATTCATGGTGGGCAGGAGTAGAATCTTCTCGAAAGTCTAGCATCGGGAGAGTTATGAAGCAGGAAGTGGCAGTCGCCTCCACTTCTACTCCAGAAAGGGCGGTCGTTACCTTTGGCCTGGAAGATTTGTCCCCAAATGCAAATCCTTTTGATGATGCAGTGGTGATAAAGGCGGTTATTGAAAACTACACCGTGCATAAAATCCTGGTTGATACCGGCAGCTCAGTTAATCTCATCTTCCGCGAAACGTTCGAAGCCCTTAAGACTGGGAAGTCTTTGCTCTCCACAGAAGGGCCCCTCTATGGCTTCTCGGGAGAGAAGAAAGAAGTAGAGGGGTGCGTAAAGCTTTTGTTATCGCTGGGGGGTATAACGAAGCTGATAAACTTCGTGGTGGTGGAAGCCCCAAGCAGCTACTGTGCAATTTTCGGAAGGCCAATTCTGAACGCTTACAGAGCTGTAGTATCTACTTTTCATTTGGCCTTGAAATTCGCCGCTGAGGGACGTCAATATCGGATCCGAAGCGACCCAAGGGTTGCACGTGAATGTTATGTGAAGACAGTTAATATGATCACTGAGGCACCACTTTGCGAGGCTCAGAATGACATCCACAAGGTGTCCAAATTCCCTGAGGAAATCAAAGAAAGCACAGAGCGGAAAGGAGTTTTCTTGGAACCTGCCCAGGAGACCCAAGAGATCCCCATTGCTGAGGGGGAAGAGAAAAGGCTTATCATCAACGCCGAGCTGTCGGAGGAGGAAAAAGCTCAACTAACCTCCTGTCTGTTGGAGAACTTGGACATCTTCGCCTGGTCAGCAGAGGACATGTCTGGGGTAGATCCAGATGTAGCGTGCCATCACCTCAACGTCTCTCCTGAATTCAAGCCGATCCAGCAAAAGAAGATGGAGGTGGCAACAAAGCTGGCATTGCCCATCAGAGAGGAGGTTTCCAAGCTCCTGAAAGCGGGTTTTGTTTCTGAAATTCAATATCCAACGTGGATGTCAAACATTGTAATGGTTCCAAAATCTGGTGGGAAGTGGCGCATGTGCGTGGACTTCACGAAGCTCAATAAAGCGTGCCCCAAAGATTGTTATCCCTTGCCTCGGATAGATGTTTTAGTTGATTCCGCGGTAGGATATAATTTCATGAGCTTCCTAGATGCGTTTTCTGGTTATCACCAGATTAAGATGCACAAACCTGATATCCCGCATACATCCTTCATTACCAATGATGGATGTTATTGTTATCTTGTCATGCCCTTCGGGCTCAAAAATGCGGGGGCGACATATCAGAGGATGATGGACACAGTGTTCAAAAAACAGAAAGGGAGAAATCTTGAAGTATATGTAGATGATCTTCTTCTAAAAAGTAAAACTTTTTCAATCCATCTGAAAGACCTCGTAGAGACGTTCGCTACTCTGCGGAGGTTTAAATTAAAACTGAATCCTTTGAAATGTGTGTTTGGGGCCAACAAAGGAAAATTTCTGGGACATCTTCTCACTCCCGATGGCCTCGCACCAAATCCCGATAAAATAAAAGCCATCCTGGATATGAACCCTCCCCGTAACCCGAAAGAGGTGCAACAACTTGGGGGGAGGCTTGCAGGATTGAGCCGATTCATTTCCAAGTCGGGGGACAAAAGCGCTCCATTTTTCAAAACACTTAGGGGGGGATCTAAGTTCGAATGGAGTAAGGAGTGCGACAATGCTTTTGAACAGTTGAAAAAGCAGTTAACCTCAACCCCTCTTCTTCAAAGCCCTCGCGAGGGGGAAACACTATTCTTATACTTGGGAGTGGGCCCAGATGCGATAAGCTCTGTCCTGGTGCGGGAAGAGAAAAAGAAGCAGTTTCCGATATATTATGTCAGCCACATCCTCAAAGATACGGAAACTAGATATTCAATCTTGGAGAAATTAGCCTTGGCTTTGGTCATGTCATCACGGAGGCTCCGCCCCTATTTTCAGGCTCATCCCATTCAGGTGGTCTCGGATCATCCACTAAAAAGTATCTTAGAAAAGCCGGATCATTCAGGAAGGTTGGCTAAATGGGCAATTGAGCTAAGCGAGTTCGAAATATCATACGTTCCCAGAACGGCAATAAAGGCACAAGTATTGGCAGATTTCTTGGTGGACACGACGGAGTCTAATCCAGAACAGAGAGTACAATCTCCCTTGGCTTGGATCATTTATGTGGATGGGGCTTCTGGCAGAAACTCCGTGGGAGCCGGGGTGGTTCTGATCAGTCCAAATGGCGTCAGGCTGGAGCAGGCTATCAAATTCTTCTTTTCAGTTACAAATAACCAGGCCGAATACGAAGCATTCTTGGCTGGCTTGAGACTCGCGAAGGAGCTTGGGATAGAACATGTTCATGTGAAAACTGATTCTCTTGTGATGGCCTCGCAGGTTCTGGGGAATTATGAAACAAGAGAACCAATGTTGAGAAAATATCTATTCCTAGCGAAGAAAGAAATTGGGAGATTCAAATCCTTCATCATCGAACACATTCCGAGAACACAGAATGAAGAGGCAGACGAATTATCAAAGTTTGGTCTTCCATCCGGAGGGGTGACCTCAGAACTTTTTCATCCGGCAACAGATGGGACGGAAGAAGAGAAGCTCATGCAGATCGATCAAAATCCTTCCTGGAAAGATCCTTATGAACTATTTCTGTCAAAAGGGGAGTTTCATTCGTCAATCAAGGACAGAAATAGATTCAGAAGAAAGGCAGCGTACTACTACTTGATGGCAGGAGTCTTGTATAGGAAAACTCTGATTTCTCCCTCAGCACGGTGCGTTTCAGAAGAGGAGGTCCCGGCTATACTTCAGGAAATTCATTCGGGAGAGTGCGGTAGTCATTCAGGAGCGAAGACTTTGGAGAAAAGGATCTTGCGGCAGGGATATTTTTGGCCGACCATGAGGAAAGATGCTGAAGCATTTGCCAGGCGATGTGTCCAGTGTCAAAAGTTCGCTCCTCTTCAGCATTTGCCTGCTCAGTCACTCAGGTCGATAACCGCGCCGTGGCCTTTTGCAGTATGGGGAATGGATCTTATGGGACCTTTTCCGATGGCCAGCGGTCAACGCTGTTTCATCCTGGTAATGATCGACTATTTCAGTAAGTGGATTGAGGCAAAAGCGCTAGCTAAAACAACAACTCAGATCGTCAGAAACTTCATCTGGGGGGAAATAATTTGCCGGCATGGAATTCCGTTAGCAATTGTTACCGATAACGGTCCACAGTTCAACAATTCTGAGATGAAAAGCTTCTGCGATCAGGCAGGAATTGATCTGCGATTTTCCTCAGTACATCATCCCAGGACCAATGGCCAGGTAGAAGCAGCGAACAGGCAAATCCGGCAGCTCTTGATGAAAAGGGTCTTAAATCAAAAAGGGAATTGGGCGGACCAGCTTCCTTCCATCCTTTGGACTCTTCGTACTACGCCATCTTCAGCTACAGGGGAGACGCCGTTCAAACTATCTCATGGCTCAGAGGCCGTTGTTCCCGTAGAATTTGAAGTGGTCACTCCAAGGGTTATATATGCAAAAGAGGGAGGAGAATCATGGATGGATGAAAATGATGAGGCTATGAGGTATAGTCTGGATCTGATCGAGGAGCTTCAAGACGAGGCAACTATCAGGCAGGAGGAAGTTAAAAGGAGGATGGCAAAATATTTTGACAAGAATGTCAGAGTAAAGCAGTTCGCAAGCGGTGATTTGGTATTAAAGAAGGTAGATGCTGCAGCCAGGTCTGGTGATGTTGGAAAGCTGGATCCTAATTGGGCAGGACCTTTTATCATCAAAGAAGTATTAAAGAACGGGGCCTACCGTCTCCACACCAGTGAAGGGGAAGACATCCCGCGTACTTGGAGCGGTGATGATCTTAAACGATTCTATCCTTGAATTATCTCTTTTATTCTCTACATTTCTTTTGATATTAAATGAAAAGCCCTATACTGACACCTCTTCTTGTCTGATGGTTCTCTACATTATGAATGAAAATATACATATCTCACTCCCCCAAAACCTCTGAGATATCGCCGAATTCTGCTCGAACCCCCTCGGATTGTAGTCGTAGCGTAAAACCCACCAAGACCATGTGATGCAGGGAGTTTTCGCACACATGTAGTGGTAGCTTGCCAATTCCGCTGCGGTGGTCTTCAGAATTTTGGATCCCGGCCGATATCTGACACACCCCTGCATCAAGGGAGGTCTAGGTGATTGTCAGCTCTATCATGCCCCGAAGGGATATAGTTACAGCTTTGATGATCTTTCTGAGGAAAGCAATGTTCGCCGCCGAGGCCCACCTGCCCAACTGATCATCATAGTCTGTGACCATCGAATACTCTTAGGTACTCTCGAAACGGTGCCTAGTCGGGCCCACAACTGAGTTGATCTCTCTGAGGAAAGCAATGTTCGCCGCCGAGGCCCACCTGCCCAATTGATCAACTCGGCTTGTAACCCTAGGCAAGAGAGCGGATGAGTCGTTTACAGCTCTTATGACCACTTAAGGAAAGCAATGTTCGCCGCCGAGGCCCACCTGCCCGCTTGGTCATTTGAGTCTGTACATACCTTTTTTATTCTCTCTACAGGAAGGCATTTGCCTCTTATGGTTTCTTGTATAAAACCATTCGAGGAGAATATGGTTAAGACAGGTGCAGGTGTTCGTCTACCCTAATAAAGGGTTATGATATTAAGACCATGCGGTCTGTACATACCTTTTTTATTCTCTCTACAGGAAGGCATTTGCCTCTTATGGTTTCTTGTATAAAACCATTCGAGGAGAATATGGTTAAGACAGGTGCAGGTGTTCGTCTACCCTGATGAAGGGTTATGATAAATGAGACCGAGCGGTCTGAACATCCAAACCGAGCGGTCTGATTGGATATAAGTTGGGATATTCTCTGACAGGTATATGATTACCCGGGTTGTTATTTAACCGGGCGATCTTATCAAATTTTTTGGATATCTCCGGAGCAGATTATCTGTTACCCAGGTTGTTATATAACCGGGCGGTCTTATCAATGTTTTATAAGATGGAAATCTCCGAAGATGATCATCTAGTACCCAGGTGACAGTCAAACCAGGCGAGTCTATTCATCTTCTATAAAAATGGATATTTCTGGAAAAGATATATAGTTGCTCAGATTTCATTCTGACCGGTCGAATTTATCTATCTGTCCATCCGTTAATGAGTTGGGTATTTCTACATTCGGATCATATGGTTGTCCGGATTGTATTCTAGCCGAGCGAATCTATACATCTTTAAACTAAGTTGGATGTTTCCGGGACTGACTAATCTGATTACCCGGGTTACATTCTAACCGGGCGGATATGCCCGTCTTTTATTAAGTAAGATGTTTTCTGAATCTATTCTTATGATCGCCCGGGTTGCACTCTAACCGGGCGGATCTGACCATTCCTAATCAAGATTCCGGAACAGATTATCTGATTGCCCGGGTTGTATTCAAATCGGGCGGGATTATTCATCCTTTATAAAATTGGATACTTCTGGAGCTAATTGTGTGATCGCTCGGGTTACACTTTGACCGATCGGATATATCTATCTCTCTACTCCATCAAGTTAATACTTCTGGATCTGGCTATATGATCCGGGTTGAATTTTAAACCAGCCGGGCACTATCTATTCCTGAGTGAATAAGTCGAAATTGGATATTTCCGGATCTGAATATATGGTCGCTCGGATTGTGTTCTAACCGATCAGGTTAAGCTATTTCTTAGCGAGAATTATCTCTAGACACAATGGATTGCTCGCCGGGACTGAATTCGAACCGCGTGAAAGTTGTTCATTATTCATAGCAGCAAGTATAAAGTATCTTCAAATGAAAAGAAGCCGCCCGGTCTATATTATAGTCGCATAAGTCTATGCGTTATGGACCATACTATCAGAAATGAGGCGTGTTGAGATCTAAACAAGCAATCGCACGGTTCGGACAAAGGATCGTCGAAGATAATCCATCATCACCTATGCTCGGACCAGGATGTTCGCGCGGTTGGATCATAACGAGCAAAGAAAAGAGACAAGGTATCACAAGTAAGTAATAATAGAAGGACAATCAGACAGGTAAAATCTCTTTCATTTTTTCAAAATGTGTTTACAAAATATTGACCGCCCGGCCAACAAAAAGAAACCGGCGGTTACAAAAATTAAAACAAAAGACAAAGGCACTAGTCTGCCGATTCTTTCTTCTTCTTCTTAACAGGAGAATTTGAGTCCGCACCATCGATGTCCACCTCCGGCGAATAACCTTCGCTTAATGAGGAGGAGCCGGACGAACTGCTGTCGCTAGACCGCCCGGTCTTGCTTGCAGAGCCGGTAGATCCAGAGGACAAGCTGTCCTCATCGTCATAGTCATCAGCATCTCCATCCGCGTCGGCCTCTTCAGCGACTTCGTCACTTCCATCGCCTCCTTGATGGAGCACGATCTCCCTGCCCGCGTCGGCTTCGGCCTCCTCGCCCACCTTGGATTTTCCTTTTTTCCGCCGGCTGATTTCGTCAAGCTGGACCTCCAAGGCGGGGAAAAGGTCGGAGAAGGTGGTTCCGCCGAATCCTTCGGACAGACCGCCCCGGTCTCCCATGAGACCCAAGGCCTTGTTGATCCCTTGGGCCACATGAGGTAGCACCTCGTCCTGGAAGGCCGGGTTGGTCATCTCGTATTGTCTCTGCAAAAGAAAGGCAAAATGAATTAGGTCGCCCGGGCTGATCGAAGGGGACCGCATTGTCTTTTTTGAAAAACTCACCGCCACGACTTCCTGAAGCCGCGCGTTCTCCTCTCGAAGCCGCGTATTCTCCGCGGCCTGCTCCTCGTACTTCTTCTCCAGGTGTTTCTGAACAGAAACTAGCCGCTTATACGCCAGGGCCATGAAGTGGTTGGCCGAAAACCCCCAGGCGCCGGCTTGAGCCGCTAGCCGCGGGAGCTCTTCTTCAGGGGTTCTCATCAGCTTCCTTAAGGTCTTTCGACCATATAAGGCGGCCCCAGCGGCTAGGGCATGGCGTTCAATTTTGTCGCTCCCCCATGGAGGAAGAGCGGTGGATACTCGGATCCGGCTTCCGTCCCTGTGCCAAAGGACGGTCGGATTGCCCTGCAGATCGGGCGGGTTCCCACAAGAGCGGAGGAGCTCGTAGTCATCAGGAGAAGCCGGGCCTTCTTCCTCAGACGATAGCGATCTGTTTCGCTTCAGCCTCTTCTCCCTTTGAGTCAAAACCGGGACGACTGGCGTGACCGACTTGTTCGCAGGAACGGCGTGGGCAGCTGTAAAGAGAAAACAAAAGTATAAGTAACGAAGTCCGCGCGGTTACATACAAGCGGTCAAAAAGAACTTACTATGCTCAGGGAGGATATCCTCCAGCTCCGAGAACAGCGGGATGTAGTGGTTGATATCCAACCGCTCGTTCTCAAGGAACGCGAAGGTGTCCGCCTCAATCTTTCCGACCTGAGGGATCTGGAAAACTTCTTCCCCTCGGACTTGCGGGTTGGTCTGCAACAGTCCGAAGTTACCTTCGAGCATTACGAACCGCTCCGACCAGTCGGAGACTTTGTTCGCCAAATTGACGATCTTCAATCCATGGCAGCCGAAGTAGAGGTGCCCCCTGTAAGTTGAAGACCCCGAGTCGGAGGCAGCCCGCACCGAGAAGAACTTTCTGAATAGGTCGAGGGAGAACCTGATCCGCTCGAACCGCAGGTACGAGATGAAACTATATATGGAGGCGATGGAGTTTGGTGGAAGTTGACCGGGTACGACCCCGTAATGGTCGAAGATGGCTATGACTTCAAGCGGCAGTGGAAACTTGAAGCCATATTCGAAGTGGTCGACCGGGATGGCTATCTGGTGCGGGTTGGAAGAGTTAATCCGCTCATCGCGTAGAGGAAGCCGCGCGAGTAGATTACTCCCTGCCATGTGTTTTGCGATAAAATCGTCCAGTTCGCTCTGAGTAAGGCGGCATTCCGGATGGTCCCCCGAATGGAATGCTAAGGCCGCGTCAGCTCGGACGGCTTTAACTTTAACAGGTCGCTGCGACTTGTTCTTGGATCGCGCCATCCGGAAATCGTGAGAATGACTTCGAAGAATTACCTACTTATAGATTTCTATGATCTGTGAATAGTAAAATCATATCGCGGCTATACATTCTAACCGCGCGGTCAGTAATCTAAATGGTTAGATTCACCAGAAAAATAAAAGAAACAAAGGCATCCAGGAAAACAAAAGCAAGCATACATCACAGATCGAGCGGCCTAAAGTCGGTTCGAATAAAAGCATGAGATCTAAAACAGAACACAAAGTATAGCGGTTAAATAAAGAGACCGCACGAGTTATCCAGAATTCAAGACAAAAAAAAAACATTGTTCAAATCAATGAGCCACGCTTATAGTACAAATTATTCTCAAAAGCCGGTCACGGCTGACGGCGTTCTGGGGAGACATCCTCTCGGTGAAGTCGCGCGACCTGGTCACTGGTTGTATTCAGGAGAGAGTAAATCTGGCTTGTATGATAATGAAGGTGGTTGATTGTGCTATGAAGCCGCCCGGCATCCCTTTCGACCCGCGTAGCGGCAATCATACGGGGGGTTGCGGCGGCCTCGTCAATCATTGGATCAACCGCCCGGACTGGGGGAGGATTCGAGCCCGCCCCAATAGTCGGGCGGCTAAAAGCTACCACCCCATCATTCATATTTCGCCGACCAGCGGCGACTTCTCTGGTTAAACGCAGGAATTTATCCTGGTAATATTTCGAGTCGCTCTCAAATTTAGCAGAGGCTCTCTTCTCCTTCTCCAGTTGAGCGGTTAGAGCAGCTCGCGTAGCCACCACTGCTGCCCGCGCGGCCTCAAGCTGCGTCTCCAGGACTTTCTCTTTTTCTGAGCCAGATTTCCTGCTGATCTCCGACTGCGCCTTCAGCGCCTCTTCAGCCTTCTTCCTCGCAATCTGCTCAGCCTCCAGAGCGGTCCGAGTGGCGGCCTCCCGGTCTTCTACCTCCCTCAAGCGGGCTCTCAGGTTGACCAGATCTTCCTCGAGATGGTCAAACAGCTGCGATCCTTCCGGCAAAGTCGTTGCACTAGTTGGAATCAGTGGAACTAACGGAGGCAGGCTGGCCTCAAGGTCGCCCGGCTTCGTAACCTGATCCACGCTATCTGAAAGAAGCCGCTCGGTTATGAAAAGTAAGAGCATGCAACGCCATATATATATATACAAATAAACATAAATACAAGAGCAATGCCTGGACGGGCAGGCCGCTTAGACCGTTCCGGATTCACTAATTTATTATGGTGAGGTCGCGGAATGAGGAAGCGGACAGTTTTATAGTCCGTGGAGCCCTTACCTGCCACAAGAGGATCAGGCCGCGACGGCTTGTTCAAAGCCTGTTCCGCCCTCTCCTTCTTCACCGTCATTATCTCCTCCCCGGTCATCGCTGGGGGAACCTCCTCGCGCGCTCTCAGAACTTCTTCAAGCTCCCTCGTTCTCTCTTTGACCTCCAAGGCAGTCCGGGCGACAGCTTCTCTTTCTTCGGTCTCCGTCCGAGCGGTCTCTTCAGGCCGGACTATATTATCAGTAACAGAGGGATTTTGCCTGGGAACAATCGGGCTGTCAAGAAGCTGGTCTCGCTTCACCAACTCGTCCATACCCCTAAAGATCCCATTGAAAGATAAGCTGCTCGCCGAGTCCGGAGGCAGTTCGCCCGGTTTCGTATCAGGGGTAGCCGGTGATTCGTTTGACTTGTTGGATGGAGGAGTCGCGAGGCCTAGCTCCTCCTTTAATCGCGAATTTGTATGGAGGAGGGAGTCGGTCGGTTTCTTGAGAGCCGCCCTTTCCTTAGCGGCTAACCTCTTGACCTTCTTTGTTATCCGCTCGGTCACGGACCCGGTCTGCTTCCTCTTCCTCTCTCTTTTACCCGGAGCTGGGTGAACTTCTTTTAGGGGGCTGGGATAATCGTCCACGGACAGAGGAGTATTCGGTTCGCCCGTCCTGGGGGAACTAACCGCCCCTTCCTCTAGATCCCTGACAAGCAGGTGAGGGTTCCCGGATGGAGTGATTTCCACTCCAAACGAGGCAGTTTCGCCGACCTTCTTCGAAGGGCTGTCTGAAACAACTTTTTCAGAAGTGGCGGCCACCTCTTTGCTCGGCAAGCTAGCGGTCTGTTGGTTGAGGTCGCTAGAAGGGATCGACGAGACATCAGGGGGAGGCCCCGAACTGTTTACCACGGGCTCTGCAGGAGTATTGGTGTTTGCCCGGAAAACCGCTTCTCGGTTTGAACCATTATCAGACCGCTCGAACTCTTGAGCCAAGCCGCTGGGTCCTGGAATCGGCGGTTCCCCGTTCAAGAAGGGCCAGGCCGGGCGGCCTGGTGTCATTTCCAGGATCACCCCCGAAGAGATAAGATCGTCAAAGAGCCAAGGCAGGAAGTTCATCCGCGGTCTCAGCAAGGAGGCCGCGCGGGTTGTCCCATAGGAACTCGAAGTTCCAGCCCCGAAGAACAGGTCGGGGTTCCAGATCGAAGGCTATCCAAGTTACCTCTTGAAGATCGGCTGAGTCATGACCAGAGGGCAGACCGCGACCTCAATCTCCAAACCGCGCGGTCTGCATTATTGACTTGGTCCCGGCGTCCTCAGCCGCAAGCAAGACAGATCGGGAAGGCAGGCCGTCAGATCGCGCGGCCTCTTTTCTTTCTCTTCTTTGTGTATCCCGTCACCGCCTGCCCGTTTCTCCTGTACCCGGGCAGGAGGTTATTTTATCCCTGCCCGATCGGGCAGGCCCCCAAGCCTATAAATAGGGGGCGGCACTGTTCCCAAGACACGCACACTCGAATCCAAGAGCTCGCTTGTCTGAGCTCCGGTCTCGAGTTTCAGGTCTCGCGAACTGCTGACCGGCCGGCTTCTGCTCTTTCACATTTGTAACCGCTACTTTTCAATAAAAGGAAAGCCCGTCGCAGGAGTGGCATTTGCCGCGACGGGCGAAGTCTGGCCTCGACCGCTGCTAGCGGTCTGAATTCTTCAACTAAGTAGTAACTGATAGTCCGCAACCCTCGTTTTCCTTCGGAGGCGCACTTTTGAATCGAACAGAAACACGCGACCTTCAGATCGCAGACTGTCAGCGAAATCCTTAGCTCAGAATGACAGACCGCCAGCTCCCTCCCAGAGACCGATCCGACCATAGTGAAGACTCTTTGTGGGAAGCTCTGGAGCAGACAAAGAGAGAGGCCGACCAGGCTCGGCAGGCGACCGACCAGCGTCTGGACGCAATCACTCAGGCCTTAACTCTACTAACCGAGCGGTTAGCCCCTCAGCAGGCCGCGGCTCCCCAGGCGGTCACTCCTGTTTTACCTCCTCCACCTCCATATCCGTTCGCGCAAGTCGCTCATTCCCGACCACCACAAGAAGGTTCCGCGGACCGTCCGAATCTCTACCAAGAGGCCGCGCGATGCATGCCAGCTCGGGTCCTTGACTTTCAAGGGGCGACCTCTCAGGCCGCTCATTTTCTCTATCCGCCTGAGGTCGCCACTTTCCAATCATATCCGGCTGGAGCACCTGCCCGCTCCTATCATGCGGCCTGTCCGCCAATGACCGCAGCCGAGATCCCTTATAACCCTGCTTTCCCTCTGTACGAGGATGCCGAGGAGAGTTCTCCCTTCACCGACGAAATCCGAGGAGAGCCGGCCCCAAACAACTTTCGAGAACCACGTATGTCGGCATATAGTGGGGAGTCCGATCCAGCGATACACCTCCAGGCATTTGAATCAGCTGTTGCTCTAAGGACCATCACTGATGCAACAAAGTGCAAGCTCCTGGTGACATCCTTTGATGGGCAGGCCAGAGAATGGTTCTATGGATTGCATCCTCGATCTATCAGATGCTTTGCGGAGTTACGTAGAGAATTTTTGCTTCGATTCTCTACCTCTAAGAAGAGGAAGAATGGCCCGGCAGCCCTATTCGAGATACGACAGCAAGAAAACGAAACGTGGGCCCGTTTCGTCGATCGTTTCCAAAGGGAAATTATGGAAGTACAAAACGTCGATCCGGAGTTATATAGGGTCGCTCTAATGCATGGCCTTAGGGAGGGGCCACTGAAGTTTGAAGCCCAAATCAGGGAACCAAAGACATATCAAGAAATGATTAGCTTGGCAAACAAATTCATCAGGGGTGAAAAGACTAATCCGGGATACGTTGCCAAGTTGCTCAGTGACAACGATCAGTTCAATTCTGCATCAACCCATCAGCAACGTTATAATCACTCGTCTCGGCCTGATTTCGAGCCTCGGGCTCAAAGGGGAAGGAATCTTAAGCCCAAGCAACCATTCATTGGCCATCAACGGTTTCAGGATCAGAAGCCGCCGTTGGCCATCGCACCCACTCAACCCATGGGAGTTCCGCAAATCATGCCCGTATATCTGCCACAATACATCGCACAACCATCTCCACCTATCCCATCCATCCGATATGATGAATCACAAGATTCGTTCACCCCACTCAACGTTACCATGAATGAGGTCGTGCAGATTCTTCAGAAGAGGCCTGACTTTAAAAAGCCCCCTCCTTTGAAATCAGAAGTTCGCAATCGGAACCCAAACCTTTACTGTGAATATCATAAAGAAGAGGGGCATCTAACTGAAGATTGCCGGGCCCTCCGGTGGTTGATAGAAAAACTCCTGAAAGAGGGAAAGCTTCGGGGGTTGATTCGGCAAGAAGCTCCGGTTGAACCACGAGCTGAGAAGAAGAAGGAGGCAGTCGAAGTAACATGGGAGTGTGCTGATGTAGAGGAGGCCGGTGGTTATGGGGATATACATCCTGCAACCGAATGCATAGAGGTGAATGATGTTGGCCCTCTCGGCAACATCTATTGCATCCATGGTGGGGCAGGGATAGAATCCTCCCGAAAATCTAGCATCGGGAGAGTTACAAAGCAAGAAGTGGCAGTTGCCTCCACTTCTGCCCCGGAAAGGACGGTTGTTACGTTTGGCCAGGAAGATCTCTCCCCAAATGCGAATCCGTTCGATGACGCGGTGGTGATAAAGGCGGTTATTGAGAATTACGCAGTGCACAAAATTTTGATCGATACAGGCAGCTCAGTTAATCTCATCTTTCGCCAAACGTTTGAGGCCCTCAAGACTGGAAAGGCCTTACTCTCTACGGAAGGCCCCCTCTATGGCTTCTCAGGAGAAAAGAAGGAAGTAGAAGGGTGCGTGAAGCTTCTGGTATCGCTAGGGGGCATAACAAAGTTGGTGAACTTCGTAGTAGTGGAAGCCCCAAGTAGCTACTGCGCTATTTTCGGAAGACCAATCCTAAATGCTTACAGAGCGGTGGTATCAACTTTCCATTTGGCCTTGAAATTCGCTGCTGAGGGGCGTCAGTACCGGATCCGGAGCGATCCAAAGGTGGCACGCGAATGTTATGTGAAGACAGTTAATGTGATCACCGAGGCACCACTTCACAAGCCCCAGAATGACATCCAAGAGGTGTCCGAACTCCCTGAAGAAGCTGAGGAGAGCGCGGAACGGAAAGGGACCTACCTGGAACCTGCCCAGGAGACCCAAGAGATCCCCATTGTTGAAGGGGAAGGGAAGAAGCTGATCATCAACGCCGAGCTATCAGAAGAGGAGAAGCTCCAGTTAACCTCCTGCCTGCTGAATAACTTGGACATCTTCGCTTGGTCGGCGGAAGACATGCCTGGAATAGATCCAGATGTCGCGTGCCATCACCTCAACGTTTCTCCGGAGATCAAGCCAATCCAACAGAAGAAGAGGGAGGTAGCAACTAAGCTGGCGGTACCTATCAAAGAAGAAGTTGCAAAGCTTCTTAAAGCCAATTTCATTTCTGAAATCCAGTACCCCACCTGGATGTCGAATGTAGTGATGGTGAAAAAGTCTGGGGGGAAATGGCGTATGTGTGTTGATTTCACTAAACTCAATAAAGCATGCCCCAAGGATTGTTATCCCTTGCCTCGGATAGATGTTTTGGTAGATTCCGCGGTGGGATATAGTTTTATGAGTTTTTTAGATGCATTTTCTGGTTATCACCAGATTAAGATGCATAAGCCTGATATCCCGCATACATCCTTCATTACCAATGATGGATGTTATTGTTATCTCGTCATGCCTTTTGGCCTCAAAAATGCGGGGGCAACATATCAGAGGATGATGGACACAGTTTTTGAAAAACAAAAAGGGAGAAATCTGGAAGTATATGTTGATGATCTCCTTCTAAAAAGTAAAACTTTTTTAATCCATCTGGAAGACCTCGTAGAGACGTTCGCTACTCTACGGAGGTTCAAATTAAAATTAAACCCCTCGAAATGCGTGTTCGGGGCGAACAAGGGGAAATTTCTTGGACATCTTCTCACTCCTGATGGTCTCGCACCGAACCCAGATAAAGTAAAAGCCATCCTAGACATGACCCCTCCTCGTAGTCCGAAAGAGGTACAGCAACTTGGTGGAAGGTTGGCAGGATTGAGCCGATTCATTTCCAAATCGGGAGATAAAAGCGCTCCGTTCTTCAAAACACTTAGGGGAGGATCTAAGTTTGAATGGAACGAGGAATGCAATAATGCTTTCGAACAATTGAAAAAGCAATTAACTTCAACCCCCCTTCTTCAAAGCCCTCGCGAAGGAGAAACACTATTCTTGTATTTGGGGGTAGGCCCTGATGCGATAAGCTCTGTCCTGGTTCGGGAAGAGAAAAAGAAACAGTTTCCGATATACTATGTCAGCCATATCCTTAAAGATGCAGAAACTAGATATTCAATCCTGGAGAAATTAGCCTTGGCTTTAGTCATGTCATCACGAAGGCTCCGCCCCTATTTTCAAGCTCATCCTATTCAGGTGGTTTCAGATCATCCACTGAGGAATATCTTGGAGAAGCCGGAACATTCAGGAAGGTTGGCCAAATGGGCAATTGAGCTAAGCGAGTTCGAAATACTGTACACTCCCAGAACAGCAATAAAGGCACAAGTATTGGCAGATTTCTTGATAGACACGATGGAGTCTAATCCCGAACAGGTAGTGCAATCTCCTTTGGCTTGGATCATTTATGTGGATGGGGCTTCTGGCAGGAACTCCGTGGGAGCCGGAGTGGTTTTGATCAGTCCAAACGGCATCAGGCTGGAACAGGCTATTAGATTTTTCTTTTCAGTTACAAATAACCAGGCCGAATACGAAGCACTCTTGGCCGGCCTGAGACTCGCAAAGGAGCTTGGGATAGAACATGTTCATGTGAAAACTGATTCTCTTGTAATGGCCTCGCAGGTTCTAGGGAACTACGAGACAAGAGAACCAATGTTGAGAAAATATCTATTCCTAGCTAAGAAAGAGATCGGGAGATTCAAATCCTTCATCATCGAGCACATTCCGAGAACGCAGAATGAAGAGGCAGACGAATTGTCAAAATTTGGTCTTCCATCAGGAGGAGTAACCTCGGAACTTTTTCATCCGGCAACAGAGGAGACAGAGGAAGAAGAGCTCATGCAGATCGATCAACATCCTTCTTGGAAAGACCCCTACGAATTGTTTCTGACAAAAGGAGAATATCATCCATCAATCAAGGACAAAAACAGGTTCAGAAGAAAGGCGGCGTACTACTACCTGATAGCGGGAGTCTTGTACCGAAAAACTTTGATTTCTCTCTCGGCACGGTGCGTTTCAGAAGAGGAGATCCCGGTCATACTTCAGGAAGTTCATTCTGGGGAATGTGGTAGCCATTCGGGGGCGAAAACCTTAGAAAAAAGGATCCTGCGGCAAGGATACTTCTGGCCAACCATGAGAAAGGATGCTGAAGCCTTCGCCAAGCGATGTGTCCAATGTCAAAAGTTTGCTCCTCTTCAACATTTGCCTGCTCAGTCACTCAGGTCAATAACTGCGCCATGGCCTTTTGCAGTATGGGGAATGGATCTTATGGGGCCTTTCCCAATGGCCAGCGGACAACGTCGCTTTATCCTGGTAATGATCGATTATTTCAGTAAGTGGATCGAAGCAAAAGCATTAGCAAGAACTACCACCCAAATTGTCAGAAACTTCGTCTGGGGAGAGATTATCTGCCGACATGGAATTCCGTTGGCAATCGTCACCGATAATGGCCCACAATTCAACAATCCAGAGATGATAAACTTCTGTGATCAGATAGGAATTGATCTTCGGTTTGCCTCAGTACACCATCCAAGGACCAATGGTCAAGTGGAGGCGGCAAACAGGCAAATTCGGCAGCTTTTGATGAAAAGAGTCTTGAACCAGAAAGGAAATTGGGCGGACCAACTTCCTTCCATCCTGTGGACCCTTCGTACTACTCCGTCTTCGGCTACCGGGGAGACACCTTTCAAATTATCTCATGGCTCGGAAGCTGTTGTCCCTGTGGAATTCGAGGTGGTCACTCCAAGGGTTATTTACGCCAAAGAAGGAGGAGAATCCTGGATAGATGAAAATGGTGAGGCCCTCATGCATAATCTTGATCTAATCGAGGAACTTCAGGATGAAGCAACAATCAGGCAGGAAGAAGTTAAAAGGAGAATGGCAAAATATTTTGATAAGAATGTCAGAGTGAAGCAGTTTGTAGTCGGGGATTTGGTGTTAAAAAAGGTGGATGCCGCAGCAAGGTCTGGTAATGTTGGGAAGCTGGATCCTAATTGGGCAGGACCTTTCATCATCAAAGAAGTATCTAGGAATGGGGCCTACCGTCTCCAAACCAACGAAGGAGAAGACGTCCCACGCACGTGGAGCGGTGACGATCTCAAACGATTCTATCCTTGAAACTATTTCTTTTATTCTTTACATCTCTTTTTGGTATTGAATAAAAAGCCCTATGCTGACATTTTCTTCTTGTCTGATGGTTCTCTGCATCATAAATACAAACACACGTATCCCACTCCCCGAACCTCTGAGATATCGCCAAATTCTGCTCGAACCCCCTCGGATTGTAGTCGTAGCGTAAAACCCACCAAGACCATGTGATGCGGGGAGTTTTCGCACACATGTAGTGGTAGCTTGCCAATTCCGCTGCGGTGGTCTTCAGAACTTTGGATCCCGGCCGATATCTGACACACCCCTGCATCAAGGGAGGTCTAGGTGATTGTCAGCTCTATCACGCCCCGAAGGGATATAGTTACAGCTTTGATGATCTTTCTGAGGAAAGCAATGTTCGCCGCCGAGGCCCACCTGCCCAACTGATCATCATAGTCTGTGACCATCGAATACTCTTAGGTACTCTCGAAACGGTACCTAGTTGGGCCCACAACTGAGTTGATCTCTCTGAGGAAAGCAATGTTCGCCGCCGAGGCCCACCTGCCCAATTGATCAACTCGGCTTGTAACCCTAGGCAAGAGAGCGGATGAGTCGTTTACAGCTCTTATGACCACTTGAGGAAAGCAATGTTCGCCGCCGAGGCCCACCTGCCCACTTGGTCATCTGAGTCTGTACATATTTTTTCCTTTTTCCCTACAGCTCTTATGACCACTTGAGGAAAGCAATGTTCGCCGCCGAGGCCCACCTGCCCACTTGGTCATTTGAGCCTGTAGGATTATTCTTCTTCCCTACAGGGAGGCATTCACTTCTGATGATTTTATATATGGATCACTCAAGGAGAATATTGTTAGAACAGGTGCAGGTGTTCGTCTACCCCAATAAAGGGGTTGTGATATTAAGACCGGACGGTTTGAGTTTTTCAGGCCGATCGGTCTGGTTGAACAGGTGCAGGTGTTCGTCTCCCCCAATAAGGGGTTGTGGTATTAAGACCATGCGGTCTGAGTATTTCAGGCCTAGCGGTCTGACTGAACATAGGTTAAGTCATCTTTTGGAACTGATCATATTATCACCAGGGTTATATTCAAACCGGGCGGGTATGCCCGTCGTCTATTAAGGAAAGTATTTCTGAATCTAAGCATATGATTACCCGAGTTATTATGCGACCGGGCGGTCTTATCAATATTTTGCAAGTTGGAATACTTTCTGGCAAAGCATATGATTACCCGAGTTATTTTGCAACCGGGCGGTCTTATCAATATTTTACAAGTTGGAAATCTTCTAAGCTAATCATCTATTTCCCGGGTGGCATTCAAACCGGGCGGATTTAATCATCTTTTATAAGTTTGGTATTTCTGGATCTAACATGTAACTGCTCAGATTTCATCCTGACCGGCCGGACTTATCTATCTATCCGTCCGATAATGAGTTAGGCATTTCTAAATTCAAAGCATATGGTTGTCCGGATTGCATTCTGACCGAGCGAACCTATCAATACTTCAAATTAATCAAATCTGGTTGTCTTTGGAATTGAGTATATCACCGTTCAGTTTATATTTTAAACCGGTCGGGTTGACTGATTTCCTAGCAAAAGTCATCCTTGGATGCAATGAGTTGTTCGCCCGGATTGATTTCAAAATCGCTCAAACTTAAAGGATTATTATTTGCATCAACAAGGATGTGGTATCTCTCTTTTTAAATAAGGGGTCGCTCGGCCTAAAAACTATGATCGCACAAGGAATCGGACATCCTGAGATTTTTAAAGGAAAAAAAAAAGAGAGATAGCCGCGCGGCTAGATTATAAGAAGCGAAAGAAAAGAAGGAGAGAAAAAGACAAGATATCAATCACAAGTAAGTAACAGCGGAATGACAACCAGACAGGTAAGAAATTTCTATTCATTTCTTCAAAAATATGTTTACAAAAGTACTAACCGCCCGGTTAACAAAAGGAAACCGGCGGTTACAAAAATTAAAAAGTAAAAAAAAAAAGCACTAGTCTGCCGACTTTTTCTGCTTCTTGACAGGCGGACTTGAGGTCAGGCCTTCGATGTCAATCTCCGGCGAATAGCCTTCGCTGAACGAAGAAGAATCCGACGAACCGCTGGAACTTGATCGCCCGGTCCTACTGGCGGAGCCGGTGGTCCCAGAGGACAGGTCATCTTCATCGTCCTCATCAGCGTCACCGGCTTCACTGTCCGCGTCGACCTCATCAGCGGCTTCACCGCTTCCATCGCCTCCTTGATGAAGCACGACCTCTCTGCCCGCGACGGCCTCAGCCTCCTCGCCCACCTTGGTCTTCCCTTTGCGCCTTCGGCTGATTTCATCGAGTTGAGTCTTCAAGGTGGGGAAGAGGTCGGAGAAGGTGGTACCCTCGAAACCCTTCGCTCAGACCGCCCCGGTCTTCCATAAGACCCAGGGCCTTGTTGATTCCTTGGGCCACGTGAGGCAGCACCTCGTCTTGGAAGGCCGGGTTAGTTATCTCATATTGTTTCTGCAGGAAAGAAAGGAAAAACGAGTTAGGTCGCTCGAGCTAAGCAAAAGGGGCCGCGGCATTTGTTTGTCGAAACTCACCGCCACGACTTCTTGAAGCCGCGCGGTCTCCTCTCGAAGCCGCGTGATCTCCGCGGCCTGCCCCTCGAACTTCTTCTCCAGGTGTTCTTGGACGGAAACCAGCCGCTTGAATGACAAGGCCATAAAGTGGTTGGCCGCAAATCCCCATGCACCGGCCTGAGCCGCTAACCGGGGGAGCTCTTCCTCGGGAGTATTCCTCAGCCTCTTCAAAGTCTTTCGACCATATAAGGCAGCCCCGGCGGCTAGGGCGTGGCGGTCAATCTTTTCACTCCCCCACGGAGGGAGCGCGGTGGATACCCGGATCCGACTTCCATCCCTGTGCCAAAGGACGGTCGGGTTGCCCTGCAGGTCGGGCGGGTTCCCACTTGAGCGAAGGATCTCGTAGTCGTCAGAAGAGGTCGGGCCCTCTTCCTCCGAAGATGGCGACCTCTTTCGCCGCTGCCTCTTCTCCCTCTGGGTTAAAACTGGGACGGCCGGCCGTGACCGGCTTGTTCGCTGGAACGATATGGGCGGCTGCAAAATAAAACCAAGAGTATAAGTAAAGAAGGCCGCGCGGGTCATATAAAGGCGGTCTAGAAAAACTTACTATGTTCGGGGAGAATGTTCTCAAGCTCCGAGAAAAGCGGGATGTAGTGGTTGATATCAAGCCGCTCCTTCTCAAGGAACGCGAAGGTGTCCGCCTCGATCTTGCCGACCTGGGGGATCTGGAAAACTTCTTCCCCCCGGACTTGCGGGTTGGTCTGCAACAGGCCGAAGTTGCCTTTCGAGCATTACAAACCGCTCCGACCAGTCGGAGACTTTGTTCGCAAGATTGACAATCTTCAGCCCGTGGCAGCCGAAGTAAAGGTGCCCCCTGTAAGTTGAAGTCCCCGAGTCGGAGACCGCCCGCACTGAGAAGAACTTTCTGAACAGGTCGAGGGAGAACCGGATCCTCTCGAACCGCAGGTACGAGATGAAACTATATATTGAGGCGATGGAGTTCGGCGGAAGCTGACCGGGCACAACCCCGTAGTGGTCGAAAATGGCTATGACTTCAAGCGGCAGTGGAAACTTGAAGCCATACTCGAAGTGGTCAACTGGGATGGCGATCTGGTGCGGACTGGAAGAGTTAATCCGCTCGTCGCGCAAAGGAAGCCGCGCGAGCAGATTACTCCCTACCATGTATCTAGCAATAAAGTCATCCAGTTCGTTCTGAGTAAGACGGCATTCCGGGTGGTCCGCCGAATGGAATGCCAAGGCCGCGTCAGCTCGGACGGCCTTAACTTTAACAGGTCGCTGCGACTTGTTCTTGGATCGCGCCATCTGGAAATCGTGAGAATGACTTCGGCAAAATTCTATACTTATAGATTTCTATGATCTGTGAATAGTAAAAATCACGACACGGTTATACATTCTGACCGCGCGGTCAATGACCTATATGGTTAGATTCACCAGAAAAATGAAAGAAGCAAAGGCATCCAGAAAAAACAGAAGCATACATCACAGTTCGACCGACCAGAAAACAGTTCGAATGAAACATAAGATTTAAACAAGGCATAAAATACAGCGGTTAACATAGGAGACCGCTCGGATTGTTCAAATAAAAGACAAGAATAAAGAGGAATATTGTCCAAATCAACAAGCCACATTCACAATACAAGTTATGTTCAAATATTAATCACGATTGACGGCGCTCTGGGGAAGCATCCTCTCTATGAAGTCGCGCGACCTGGTCACTGGTCGTATTCAAGAGAGAATAAATTTGGCTTGTATGATAATGAAGGTGGTTGATTGTGCAATGAAGCCGCCCGGCATCCCTTTCGACCCGCGTAGCGGCAATCATACGGGGGACCGCAGCGGCCTCGTCAATCATTGGATCAGCCGCCCGGACTGAAGGAGGATTTGAGCTCGCTCCAATAGTCGGGCGGCTAACAGTTACCACCCCATCATTCACATTTCGCCGACCAGCGGCGACTTCTCTGGTTAAGCGCAGGAATTTATCCTGGTAATATTTTGAGTCACTCTCAAACTTGGCAGAGGCTTTTTTCTCCTTCTCCAGTTGGACGGTTAGAGCAGTCCGCGTAGCCACCACCGCTGCTCGCGCGGCCTCAAGCTGAGTCTCCAGGATTTTCACTTTCTCTGTGCTGGACCTCCTGTCGATCTCCGATTGCGCCAGAGCGGTCCGAGTGGCGGCCTCCCGGTCCTCTACCTCCTTCAAGCTGGCCCTCAAGTTGATCAGATCTGCCTCAAGGCGATCAAACAGATGCGGTCTTTCCGGCAAGGATGTCGCACAGGTTGAGATCGGGGGTGCTAGCTGAGGCAGACTGGCCTCAAGGTCGCCCGGCTTCACAATCTGATCGCTGCTATCTGCAAAAAACCGCGCGGTCATAAAAAATAAAAGCAAAGAGGCTCAGCGGCGGGTTCACTAATTTATTATGGCGAGGCCGCGGAATGAAAAAGCGGACAGCTTTGTAGTCCGTAGAATCCTTACCTGCCGCAAGAGGATCAGGCCGCGACGGCTTGTTCAAGGCCTGTTTCCGCCCTTTCCTTCTTCACCTTCATGATCTCTTTTCCCGGTCATTGCTGGGGGTACCTCCTCCCGCGCTCGCTGAACCTCTTCAAGTTCCCTCGCTTTCTTTTCGACCTCCAAGACAGTCCGGGCGGCGGCCTCTCGCTCTTCGGCCTCCATCCGAACGGTCTCTTCAGACCGGGCTGTGTCATCAGTAGCAGGAGCGTTTTTGTCAGAGGCGGTCGGGCTGGCAAGAAACTGGTCTCGCTTCACCAGCTCATCCATGTCTTTGAAGATCCCATTGAAGGATATACTGCTCGCCGGGTCCCGGGGGCAGTTCGCCCGTCTTCACGTCAGGAGTGGCCGGCGATTCGTTTGACTTGCTGGGTGGGGGAGTCGCAAGACCTAGCTCCTCTTTCAGCCGCGAATTGGTCTGAAGGAGGGATTCGGTCGGTTTCTTGAGGGCCGCCCTTTCCTTAGCGGCCAGCCTCTTGACTTTCTTGGTTATCCGCTCGGTAACAGACCCGGTCTTCTTCCTTTTTCTCTCTCTCTTACTCGGCGCTGGGCCAAGTTCTTTCGAGGGGCTGGGGTAGTCATCCACGGACAAAGGGGTGTTCTGTTCGCCCGTCCTTGGGGAGGTAACCGCCTCCTTCTCTAGATCTCGGACGAGCAAATGAGGGTTCCCGGATGGTGTGATTTCCACACCAAACGAGTCATTCTCTCCGGCCTTCTTCGAAGGGCTTTCTGGAGCAACTTCTTCAGGAGGAGCGGTCTCCTCTTTATTCGGCGGACTGGCGGTCTCCAAACTGTTCGCCACGGGCTCTGCAGGAGTCTTAGGTGTCGTTAAGTCCACAACCGGCTTGGAGCTGCCCGTTTGCGGCCTTCTCGACCTGTTTTCTCTTTTTCCGGTCTTTCCGGTCTTGCTTTTCCCTCGCCTTATCCAATTTTTTCCGGCGATTCGCTCCTCTTGTTTTCCGCCCTCTTCTGGTCCCCACTGGGATCCACGCGGTCTAGCACGGCGTCCAGGAAATCCATTACTGAAGAATTGCCGGTCTTAAAAAATCTAACCGCAGCTGGCGAGTAATACCCCGAGATTTCGCAGGAAAAACTCCACAGAATGAATTCTCTGGCTCTCTTATAGGATTCAAGGCAGGTCGGATGCGGTCTCCCGGTCAAAGCTAATATTTTCGAAATCCTCTTGAGATTTGAAAATATGCGGGGATTATGTTTGCCCGGAAAACCGCTTCTCGGTTTGAACCATTATCAGACCGCTCGAACTCTTGAGCCAAGCCGCTGGGTCCTGGAATCGGCGGTTCCCCGTTCAAGAAGGGCCAGGCCGGGCGGCCTGGTGTCATTTCCAGGATCACCCCCGAAGAGATAAGATCGTCAAAGAGCCAAGGCAGGAAGTTCATCCGCGGTCTCAGCAAGGAGGCCGCGCGGGTTGTCCCATAGGAACTCGAAGTTCCAGCCCCGAAGAACAGGTCGCGGTCCAGATCGAAGGCTATCCAAGTTACCTCTTGAAGATCGGCTGAGTCATGACCAGAGGTGCAGACCGCGACCTCAATCTCCAAACCGCGCGGTTCTGCATTATTGACTTGGTCCCGGCGTCCCTCAGCCGCAAGCAAGACAGATCGGGAAGGCAGGCCGTCAGATCGCGCGGCCTCTTTTCTTTCTCTTCTTTGTGTATCCCGTCACCGCCTGCCCGTTTCTCCTGTACCCGGGCAGGAGGTTATTTTATCCCTGCCCGATCGGGCAGGCCCCAAGCCTATAAATAGGGGGGCGTCACTGTTCCCAAGACACGCACACTCGAATCCAAGAGCTCGCTTGTCTGAGCTCCGGTCTCGAGTTTCAGGTCTCGCGAACTGCTGACCGGCCGGCTTCTGCTCTTTCAC